>JAZKJV010003156.1:0-342479 GCA_037367405.1 Ottelia alismoides | reverse complement strand
TAGAACGGTTGAGGTCTCCATGCTAAATATATCAGAAACCTGGTAGATCCGGGAAGAGGGATACCTTGAGCTGGATCATGTTTGATAGACACTGGTCACTATAAGGTCACGCGTTAGTAATTAGACTTGCAATGTTGATTCAGAAATTTACACTAAAATTGAAAAGATTTAAGTTGGAATCTTACTACTTTCATCTTTTAATCTTCTACGCGGGATTAACCACCAAAGTTACACGGTTGGCATGTCTTCATAGATGTCTGAGTTTCCTGCATCCATATAGTCTGCCTTCCGACAAAATACACGAAAAAAGCTGGATCCCAACTGAGTTCACTCCGTATCATAGCAACTATTGGGATGGGCTGTGATCACCTGCAACGAGTACATTCGATTGTAGTTCGAGAACCAGAAGTGATCCAGGTAGAGATTCCAGAACCAATTGAGGCACAAGCACCTGTTTAGAAGCTCGACCTACCTGATCTCAGTTATCAGAGTATATCAGAGCCAAACCTTGTACATCCCATTCGATCCGTACTTCTACTTAGAGCCAATCACTTCAAGTGACTATCGGGTTCGAGCTGATGCCAGATTTCTTATGTCCGCTATCACCGAGTTACGGGGCTTCGATCAGTGTCAACCGATGGAAACCAAAGTTGCACCTTAGGAATACTTGCAAAAATGCATGGAGAGAAGATTCAGATTTACCAACAAAAAGAACAAGAGACTTAAAGGGATGCTTATAGTTGAACACACCAATGACAACATTTCATCGCACTCTTTTGGATGATGATTCATCAATTAACATCTTCTCAACCTCAGTTTTTGACAAGCTCAAGATCAAAATCCTACAGAAAAATCAGGATGGTAGGCTGATAGATCGATTAAAAGCTCGAGAGGAATGTTAAGGAACATCACTGCGAAATTCCAAGGTTTGCGACCTCCCTGGAGAGTAACCCAGCTTCTAAAAATCCTGAGAAAATCGTTCTTAGCCTCTGCTGAGGCACTTATTGATTGGGAGGCATCGGCGAATAGGTTCATAGAGGGAAATATAAGAGAGAAAAACGGATGTATTCAGCACAAATTTGTATAAAAGCCTTTTTAAAGTAAATTTGAGAACAAAGCTAAGTACTAGTATGAAGTAGATGCTCTTCTTGTCCCGAAAAAGCACTAGTGTTCAAGCCACGGAGTATCTTACCTTCGATGTTGCGCGAGTACATGAACAGCTAGTAACCCCGGAGTCAAGATATCCACATGAATGTCGCCAACTCAAGAGTGTCTAGTTCTTTAATAACGATCTCGCAATCCTTGTCACACTCTCCTCCGTAAATCCGAATTTCTTGAAGGTATCCAGGTACATCCCGCTGGCCCCGAAGTCCGCAACGCCGTGCACTATACCTTCATTTCCCACATACTCCCTCCAGCCGATGGGAGAACCGGCTTCCACACTTACCCGCCTTGTCACGCTTGGAGGAAGAACGTATGCCTTGTACTCCTCTTGCTGCTCATCAAATAGCTCCCAGCACACCAGTGACACCACACGGACTTTCCATCCCTCGTTCCTCAGTCTCTTTGCGCTGGCTTCGCATAGGCAGAGCTCCGATCCTGTTCCTATCAGGATGATCTCCGGTAGTTCGTCACCCGAATTGTCGCTCAGCACGTATCCACCGCTCTCTACTGCTGAAGAAGACGTTCCCTCCAGGTTTGCAGCAACCTTCTGTCTAGAGAGAGCGATCACGCTTGGCCTCTGCCTGTTTCTTACTGCCATTACGTAAGCCCCTGCTGTCTCATTGCCATCTGCGGGCCTGAATACAAGGAGGCGTGGAATGGCACGAAGACCCACCAGATGCTCCACCGGTTGATGTGTCGGACCGTCCTCACCCAGTCCAATCGAATCATGAGTTAGTATGTAGATGACACCTGCATGGCTCAACGCGGACAATCTCATAGCATTCTTCATGTAGTCGGAGAAGACAAGGAATGTCGCAGCAAAAGGTATAAGCCCAGTGCCATGCAGCGCAATGCCATTCGAAATTCCGGCCATGGCATGCTCCCGGACTCCATAACGGATGTTCCGACCCCGAGGAGATGAAGATTGGAAATCGCTGCGGTTCTTGAGGTAGACTTTGTTGGAACTTGCAAGGTCCGAACTCCCACCAATCAAGCCCGGAATAGCATCTGCCAATTTGTTCAGGCATTTCTCGGAATACCCTCTGGTGGCATCGACGGGATCTTCCATCGACCATCTCTGTTGGGCGTGCAGGAAAAATGTCAAACTATTCTTGAATGTGCACGCGTGTTTAATGGTCAAAAGGGGACAAGATCAACTAACCGGAAGGCAATCTTCCCAACTAGAAGGTAAGCCACCTAACATAGTTTTGAATTCTTTCGCTTCCTCCGGGTACTTTTGTTCGAATCGCTTCAAAGTAAAAAGCCACTCCTTCTCGAGTCCTTCGCCATATTCTGCATGATGCTTGAACTCCCTGTAAAAACAAAAGGGCGTGTTAATCTCGGAAGCTGGTAAAGTATTAGGAAGGTCACTTCTGTAAAATCGACAACACCAACTACATTATCCTACAAAAAAATCTTGAAAGATTGATGTCAAAGATGGCAAGTATGCCGCAGATCATGATACGGTTTCACAGAAATCAAACATTTTCAATACATTAATTTTGCATACCTGTAGACTGTAGGAATGACATAGAAGGGTTCTCGACCATCCCAATTTACTTTCTTCCTCATCTGGCTAACATCATCTACCGTGAAGGTACCGTGGTGAGCATGTGAAGTGCCCTCCATGGACAATCTACCGATCGACGTTTTTACCTAATATGGAAATATCTAATTTTGATTATTCTATTTCACCTTTGGAATTCAAGGAGGCAATTTTGGGTTCCTTATCGTACCCTTATAAATGTAGGCATCCTGTTCTTGTGAGCACATGAAATCGCATCCTTGAAGGAACTTATATCCTCGTGAACATTGTCGACCGTAATGGTATTCCAGCCAAGCGCCTCAAAACGGGCTGAGATATTCTCAGAGAAAACAAGGTTCGTATCACCGTCTATTGTATTGTGGTTATCATCGTAAATCAACGTGAGCTTGTGTAGCTTCCAGTGAGCAGCCAAAGCAGCTGCCTCATTGGTTATCCCTTCCATCGCACAGCCATCGCCCATGATGCAATATCTGGCAGTAAACAAAATGTTGGTGATTGAACGATTGCTATTTAAACTGAAATTGGGTAAAATTACATTTTACAGTATCAAACAAGGTGCCCACTTACGTCCTGTGATCAATAATGTGGATATCGGGTTTGTTGAAACGTGCAGCGAGATGGGCCTCAGCTAGAGCGAGACCAACAGCATTTGCGACACCTTGACCCAAAGGACCTGTTTCATATCAGTTGCAGTTAACCTAACAGATCCCTCGTTAATAACATGGTGTGGCAATAACATAAATCTCAGTTAGATTTAATAAAGATTGCAAGGACCAATCCGATGAAGACAATAATAACATTAGCATAAGCTAGTCCACAGAATAAAAACAAACAAACAAAGGATTTGTTTACCTGTCGTGACTTCAACTCCTGCGGTGATGACATTTTCCGGGTGTCCAGGAGTCCTGCTTCCCAATTTACACAGTTGTTTCAAGTCTTCGATCTGACGAAGCATCATGAAACATTTCAATCAGAGAAAGGGGATGGAAAATAATATTTTTTTGTTAAAACCACCTCTCAAAGAAGCGGCTTAACTGCAGTATGCAAGGGGGGAAATGTTTTACCACCTTAGAAAACATTTTTTTGCCAATAAAGATACCCAGTGCGGCTCAATCAGTATAACCATGAACTGATCGGACATCTCGTGCAGCTAGTAAGTTCAATTTAGGGTGATTTCGACATATGCAAGGAAGGACATATATTATTCTGGATTGACGGTATGAGGAGTTTGCCATCTAACTATGATCTATGTTTAACTTAGCCTCCAAACTTCAAAAAACAACAATAGGTCAATTTGACCATCTTTGTTTGATTTAACAACTTGATTTTTTGTTTGGAGTTATCCTTGGAATTAGCAAAGAACTTATACTGATTGGGAGGTGAGGGTTGGAGATGGTAAACATTAGAGTTCCGGCTCAAAACTTTTTTTCAAAAAACTTTCCTGCACATGCTCGAACATCATGAGTTGGTGCATGATTGTAAATTAGCATAGATATCATCACATGTCAACAGCTTTGAAATTCCATCAACTATATAAAACCAAGAGGAATAAGGAATAGGCAGGATTTATCCTGAAATATGGATAAGGAGTAGGAAAGATTTATCCTGAAATAAGCAATCTCAGAAGAAGGCAGCGGCATCATGATTAAAGAATCAGTTATGCTTCTATGGACGGTGTTTGTTCGTTCAATATCCCTCAAAGAGATAAACCTCGCTTATTTATTGGCGAAAGTTCATGGATATCGCATCTACAAATCATAATTTGTCGTATAACGTGAGAGCAAATTTTATTTAGTTATATACACACTATGTCAAAAGGAAAGTTAGTGTAGCTCCAATCGATGATAAGACGCGAGAAAATTGCTTAAGGTGGTTTGACCATGTGCATAGGAGGTCAGATGATGCCCTAGTTAAGAGATGCGAGTTTTGGGATGTTGAACCAGCTGAGAGAGTGTGAGGAAGGCCAAAGAAGTGTTGGAATGAGACTATACGAAGGGATCTTAGTTTTCTGGACCTAAGCCCGAGATTGGCCCAAGATAGATCTGAATGAAGGAAAAAAATCCATGTATACGAAGAGACCTACTTCGTTGTTGTTGATATTGTTGCATATACACACTCTAATGGTCTGGTAGTAGTGCAATGTATCTACCACCAAAAAGACCAGGGTTCAGATCCCCCTTGTAGGGGTTGCATTGGGTAGCCGACAACCATCATAAAAAATAGTCGGATCTTTTACCATAGATTTGAGCAAAAATCCATGTAGCCGACTCTACTTAAAGTGGGAGAAGGCTTTGTTATTTTATTTTAGGATTTTTATCACTTGTGCCCCTCCGAGATCTCGCAATATCAGTTATGCCCCTATCTTTTTGGTAATATCAGTTGTGCCACTCACTTCTTTCTCTGTCATCAGTTGTGCCCTTCCGTCAGACTGACCGTCAAAAAATTAAAATAACCATAGTTTACTCAAACCATAGTGTGGTTAAGAGGGGTATTATGGTCAAAATAAAATCAAATGAGGAGGAGGGTTGGGGAGGAGGTGCGAGGCTGCAGAGGAGGTGCAGGTTGGAGCGCGGGCGGCGGGGGCCGGGGGAGGTGCGTGGCTGCGGGAGGAGCGCGGGCGGCGGGGGCCGGGGGCGGCGCGTGCGGGGGAGGTGCGTGGCTGCGGGAGGAGCGCGGGCGGCGGGGGCCGGGGGCGGCGCGTGCGGGGGAGGGGGAGGGGGCGGTGCGGGGAAGGGGGAGGAGGAGCAGGTGCGGGACAGGGGGGAGGGGGAGCAGGTGCGGGACGGGGGGGAGGGGGAGCAGGGGCGACGCGTGCGGAGGAGGGGGAGCAGGTGCGGGGCATGGGGTAGGGGGAGCAGGGGCGGCGCGTGCGGGGGAGGGGGAGGGGGCGGTGCGGGGAAGGGGGGAGGGGGAGCAGGTGTGGGGCAGGGGGGAGGGGGACCAGGGGCGGCACGTGCGGGGGAGGGAGAGCAGGTGCGGGGCAAGGGGGAGGGGGAGCAGGGGCGGCGCGTGCGGGGGAGGGGGAGCAGGTGCTGGGCAGGGGGGAGGGGGAGCAGGGGTGGCGCGTGCGGGGGAGGGGGCGGTGCGGTGAAGGGGGGAGGGGGAGGGGGAGCAGGTGCGGGGCATGGGGAGGGGGAGCAGGAGCGGCGCGTGCGGGGGAGGGGGAGGGGGCTGTGCGGGGAAGGGGAGGAGGGGGAGCAGGAGCTGGGCGGCGTGGGGGAGGGGTGGGGGCGGCGGGCTGAGAGGAGGTGTGGGGAGCTCGAGGCGGAGCTGGACGGCGCGGGGCAGGGGCTGGGGCAGCGGGCTGGGAGGAGGTGCGGGGAGCTCGGGGCGGAGCTGAGAGGAGGTGCGGGGAGCTCCGGGGGCGGCGCGTGCGGGGGAGGTGCGTGGCTGCGGGAGGAGCGCGGGCGGCGGGGGCCGGGGGCGGCGCGTGCGGGGGAGGGGGAGGGGGCGGTGCGGGGAAGGGGGAGGAGGAGCAGGTGCGGGACAGGGGGGAGGGGGAGCAGGTGCGGGACGGGGGGGAGGGGGAGCAGGGGCGACGCGTGCGGAGGAGGGGGAGCAGGTGCGGGGCAGGGGGTAGGGGGAGCAGGGGCGGCGCGTGCGGGGGAAGGGGAGGGGGCGGTGCGGGGAAGGGGGGAGGGGGAGCAGGTGCGGGGCAGGGGGGAGGGGGACCAGGGGCGGCACGTGCGGGGGAGGGAGAGCAGGTGCGGGGCAAGGGGGAGGGGGAGCAGGGGCGGCGCGTGCGGGGGAGGGGGAGCAGGTGCAGGGCAGGGGGGAGGGGGAGCAGGGGCGGCGCGTGCGGGGGAGGGGGCGGTGCGGTGAAGGGGGGAGGGGGAGCAGGTGCGGGGCATGGGGATGGGGAGCAGGAGCGGCGCGTGCGGGGGAGGGGGAGGGGGCTGTGCGGGGAAGGGGAGGAGGGGGAGCAGGAGCTGGGCGGCGTGGGGGAGGGGTGGGGGCGGCGGGCTGAGAGGAGGTGCGGGGAGCTCGAGGCGGAGCTGGACGGCGCGGGGCAGGGGCTGGGGCAGCGGGCTGGGAGGAGGTGCGGGGAGCTCGGGGCAGAGCTGAGAGGAGGTGCGGGGAGCTCGGGGCGGAGCTGAGAGGAGGTGCGGGTTAGAGAGGAGTTTCGGACGGAGAAGGAGGAGGAGGAGGTTGGAGGAGGAGGAAGAGGATGGGGGAAGAGGAGGAAGAAGAAGATGATGAGGAAGAGGATATAAAATGACCCTATAACTTTTTTAAAAAAAATTAATACCGCTTATGTCCTCAAAGTTAACGTCCGTTTGCAGTGTGGATGGACGGTCACTAACCCGAAGGGCACAAGTGATAAAATAGCAAGAAGTGAGGGGTACAACTGATATTACAAAAAGATAGGGGCATAACTGATATTGCGAGATCTCAGAGGGGCACAAGTGATAAAAACCCTTTATTTTATATACCGTAGGTAAGCTACCTACGGCCTCTTCAAGAGGCATCTTTGATCTTAGGCTTTCCTTGATGTTACCGTCACCATTTAAAGAGGCAAGTTTGGCTCCCTTGCTGTCAAGAAATACAAAGAAAACGCCTTTTGAAGAAGCGACTTACCTACAATATATAACAAAAACAAATTTTCATCACCAATTTTCTTTAATATTCTTTCATTCATTCATCCATTCATTATCTCTCATCCAAACCTCATGGCACACGCTCAACCGGTCTAAATACATGATTCTGGCATGGAAGATCATATGAGAGTACTTGAATTCGAATCTCGCAATCTACTTTACCTGAAATGCTTGTCCCTGCTAATGTTCATGTACCAAAAGAGTTCCTGAATGTTTCAAAAACGAAAAAGAGACGAATTCTAATCACCTGAACAGAATCGAACCCTGCAAGATGGAGGAAGACGTACTGCAGCAGGCACCCATGCCCGGCACTAAGCACAAACCGGTCCCTATTGACCCACCTGGGATTCTTGGGGTTATACTTCAACACATGCCTATAGAGCACGTATCCGACCTCGGCCATGCCCAGGGCCATGCCGGGGTGCCCGGCGCCGGCGTTCTGCACGGCGTCCACCACGAGCATCCTGGCATTGTCGACGCACCTCCGGTCCACGGCGTCCCAGAAAAAGGCGTCACCTTTGAGCCTCTCCTCGACGGATTCCACGGACCCATTGGCCAATCTGAGCTCCTCCCGCCAGGAGAGGTCGGGATGGTGGAGCTGGGAGTTGACGCGGAAAGTGGGTGCTCGTGGTTTGAGGAGATGAGGGGTTCTTGAGTGGTGGAGAGCGGTGGGTGTTGGGTGGAGGAGGAGGGCCATGGGAGGTGGAGAGTGGGAGTGGGAGGTCTGCGAGGAGAGGGAGGTGGCAAGAGGAGGTGATGGCCGTGGACCTCATGGTGGTGCGGTGGCAGCGTTGGGAGGTAGTCATGAAATAGTAGTTCCTATACTATACCGGAAAGTGTGAATTTAGCAAGATGCCCCCTCCTTACTTCTAGTGAAATTTATGATATCGAGTTTGGGATAATTTCAAATAAATCAATAGTTTCATTTTCAAATGTAACAACGAGGAGTATGATCTTAAATTTTTTTACGCATCTATAAGCTTCAGAGATCCTTGTATGCCGAGGTTAGATCATAAAGTTGGAAGTTTAAACCCTTCTTTGTTACACAACAACAAAGCATTTTGCCACATTAAGTAGGTTCGGTTACGTAGATTCTTTGTCTCCATTCAGTTTTATCTTGGATCATTCTTGAGCTTAGATCCAAAGAATGAATATCCCTTTGTAGAGTCTCATTCCAACACTTCTTGGGCTTTCATCGCACTCTATTAGCCAACTCAACATTCCAAAACTCGCATCTCCTAACTGGTGCATCAACTGATCTCATTTGCAAATGGCCAAAACACCTAAAGCGGTTTTCTCGAACCTTATTCTCGATTGGAACTATGCCAACTTTCCTTTTGATTGCAGCATTACGAATCTGATCTTTACGTATATGTGTGTGTGCGTCCACACATCCACCTTAGCATTTTCATTTTTGATACTGCCATTATCTACACATATCTATGGTTCGCATACCAACATTCAAATCCATAGAGTATAACAGGTCTCACGACTGCTTTGTAAAACTTTCCTTTGATTTACAAAGGAATCATCTTATCACAGCGAATAGTGGAGTCTCCTCTCCAATTAAGCCAACATGCATTTATTCTATTAGTAGCATCTCCATCAATTTCCTCGTCATGTTGTAAAATAGATCCCAAGTATATAAAGAATCTTTCTTTATAATATTATCATCACCAATCTTCACATTGGTCACTTCACCATTGCTTCCATCAAAAGTGCATTCCATATATTCAATTTTAGCCCTACTTATACGAAGTTTTTTAAAATCTCCAAGGCATGTCTCCAGACCTCAAGCTTCTCATTTATTTCAGCTTTAGTCTCATCAATCAACACAGTATCATCAGCGAATAACATACACTAAGGTATCTCATCCTTAATGTGACTGGTCAACTTGTTCATAATCAAAGTAAAAAGGAATGGCCTTAAAGCTGAACCTTGATGCATACCAATGTTGATGCTAAAATAGTTTATCTCCAATTACGCAAGATGAAGCCTATCATACATATCCGTTATGATATTAATGTATAGGACATGTACTTGTCTCTTCTCTAAAACTCTCCACAATATCTTCCGTGGGACAAAATCACAAGCCTTCTCTAAATGTATAAAAATCATATGGAGCTTATTTCTTTTAGCTCTATAAATCTCTATTGTTCTCCTCAACAAGCGGATGACTTTAATAATTGAGAGACATGACATGAATTCAAATTGGTTTTCTTTTACTTTGGAAACTTGCCTCAACCATCTTTCTATGACAGGTTCTCAAATTTTCATAGTATGACCCATTAGTTTGATACCTCTATAATTCGAACAATTTTGAATGTCTCCTTTGTTCTTATAAAGCGACAAACGATGCATCTCCTCCAATCTTAAGGTATTTTCTTGCTTTTCCAAATAACATTGAATAAATTTGTAAGCTATGTCAAACCACACTCACCTAAAGCTCACCATACTTCTATAGGAATGTCATCAGGTCCTACACCTTTACCATGGCTCATAACTTTCAAAGCCTCATATACTTTCTTTGTATTCTTCTATTGCTTGCACGATTCAAATAACTTTAACTACTAGTTAAATCTCCCAAAGTGATCTCTATATTTCATTTCTCAATGAAAAGCTTACGAAAACATTACTTCCATCTAGTCTCTATATCCTTCTGAGTAACACACATGTGACCTTCCTCATCCATAATGCATCTCACTTGAAAAAGATCTTTGGCCTTTCTTTCTCTTGTTTAAACCCCTCTTTGTTACATTTGAAAAAATACAATCCCTAACTAGAGTTGATCAGTTGAGGCTCTTTTCTGTAAATCAAAGTTTTAATATTTGACTATTGAAATCATAGTTTAGGGTTTGCATCGGTTGTTGATTTGAGTGGAAATACAATAGTGTCGGTGTGCGTATCACACCCATCTATCATAGATCTAAGAGAGGAGGTTCTTCATGGAAACAAATCACCCTTAAGAATGAGAGTTGTCTCACAAGGAACTGGTAAAAATATCTATGTGATAGTAACAAAGTGTATTTGGTGGTAATGAAATGAGTTAGTAAAATCTTGTTTGTATCACCTGGAAACTCGATGTCAAAGCAGGTAAGAATGTGTAATGAGGTAAGGATGTGAATCAACATGTAAAATTGTGCATCTCATTGCAATAGTTAACCTGATTTATTGTCCCAAACAACCTCCTCTTTTGAATTTAAAATGGACAGCTACAATACATACAGCAAGCCACTCATAACATGGGATTCCAATAGTTTTAACTAAGGGAACTTTATTTCAAAATAATGAATACCATATCAAAGCGTTCATATCATGGTTACACCAATCATTATATCTTTATCAAAATTACGTGTTTTTTCCCTTTTTATCTCAAATGAATCGAACAAAGATGAGGGATAAATCACATCCATACGTTATTCCTTATCTATCATCTAAACAAAGCTAAGCATCGGACCTACATTTATTCTATTAGTAGCATCTCCGTCAATTTCCTCATCATGTTGTAAAATAGACCCCAAGATCTAAAGAATCTCTCTTCCGAATATTATCCTCACCAATCTTCACATCGACTCCTTCACCATTACTTCCATCAAAAGTGCACTCCATATATTCAATTCTAGCCATAATTATACGAAATTCTTTAAAATCTCCAATGCATGTCTTCAAACATCAAGCTTCACATTTACTCCATCTCTAGTCTCATCGATCAACACAATACCATCACCAAATAACATAGACCAAGGTACCTCATCCTGAATGTGACTTGTCAACTTCTCCATAATCAAAGTAAAAAGGAATGAACTCAAACCTGAACCTTGATGCATGTCACGACCCCCAATTCTAGAGCCGTCGGATCCTCCCATAAGCGGATCTGGTTACTCAGCAATAATTTATCCAGCAATCCCAAGTAACATTCAGAAATAGACTGTAAATAAAGTATATTCAGAAGAAAGTATTTCAACACTTTTCTATTCACAAAATAAATTTCAGATGATACATTGTCCCACTATAACCATTTACATGTACATCAGCTTGAAAGGAAAAATACACAAAAGATTACTAACTACCTTACAAGAAGAGCTACTGTAGCGGCTGGATGTCTACTAAGGTCCTTGCGATGGCTCACCGACACCTGTTGGGTTTTCCATAAATCATACGATAAAAATTAGTGAATGCTAAGTAACGAAGAAGAGAAAAGCAAACAAATTACGTAATTTTGCAAAACTTGTCTTCATTAAAAGTTATATTCCTTCTCATTAATTTAAGTCATATTCCTTTCTATTCCACATCAGGGATTAGTCCAGGGGAACGCCACCATTCTTGGACTCCGAAGTTGTGGACACTTCGGGATTAGAGATTGTGTTGATCTTGGTAAGCTTATGCCGTCGTACGTCGCCTCAACCAATCCTCCAATAATACCCTGACAATTATCTTTTCTTTTATTTAACAGGGTCTCAAACCCTCAGCGTGGAAAACAAATGAGCACACTATCCTCGATGACCTTGTTGCTTAAAACCTTAGGCTAACATTTAATCATATAACCTAGCGGCTTTAAATACATATTATCGTGATCCAACCGCTATTGAACCACCCGTGCCTTCACATGGCACGACCACGTCATCCGCCCTTCAACCCGAAGACCACGCGTTGTAAAACATTCATTTCGTGCGCACTTATCATAACAGAGAAACTGTGTACCACCTAGGTAGGGAAATGCCAATACGGTTTCCTTCCGACAAACCTACAGGTTGCATGCCCGACCTGTAGTTCTACTCCCAGTCATCCTTAACGTGATACACGATCCTTTTCAGGATCCAACTCAAACTACATCAATTCCCATGATGTAATTCTTTCGTTAAGCCTTCGATTTGCATAATCAGCAATACTTAGTATAGACTCACATATATATTATTCATATGCATATATACTCGTATTTATGTCTATTTTAACTCACAAACCCTAACTTTTAAAGCTACTGCATCGATTTGATGCTTAAACCTTAATTTAGTGGGAATCACAAAGCAACTGTTTAGACTTTTTCAAAAATAGCCAAAATGAGGGTTTTTTATAGCACAGAACATAAAATCAAGAATTTCAATAATCTCGTTAGAAAACCCAACAGCAAAAGGAAGGATTTTGTTACCTAATCGAGCTCTCTCTCGTGTATGCAAGGCTTTACCGTGTTTCATTTTTAGAAAGGATGTTTTAAGGCTCCTGAAAAGATCGAATTTCATTTTCATATCAAAAACACTAAGAACGTGTCAAGAACGAACGAAGAACACGAAGAACGCGAAGAACACGAAGAACGCCAAGAACATATTTTCTCTTGATATTTCAGCAGAGCTTCCCCTTTATACGGGGTGATATTTATAGGAAAATTTCGATAGAGTTTTCCTTTATATCGGTACATATTTCTCGGAAAATTTTGACAGAGTTTCCTCTTATATCGGGACATATTTCTCGGAAAATTTCGGCAGAATTTCCCCTTATATCGGGACATATTTCAAAATAAAAACGAAAAGAATTTCCTCTATAAAATCAATCGTAAGGAAAACAACAGCAAAACTAAAAGAATATACTCAAACAAAAATATATGAAGAATCGGTAGACACCGCGCATCTTAGGAGAGTGAATGTGTGACAAATCACAGGGTTCACTGACGTGCATAGCCGTCCGCACCTAAGTAGAGTATTACACGGATTTCTCCATCAAAATAACTATAAAAGCATAATTGAAAGAATAGAAACATAAGAGATGGAGAATCGGTAGACACCACGCGTCTTAGATGAGTGAATGTGTGACGAATCACATGGTTCACTGACGTGCATAGCCACCCACACCTAAGTAGGGTGTTACACAAATTTCTCCTCGAACCACAATGGAAAACGAATCAGAAAGAAAGATGAATCAAGAACAAAGCTTGGAAGAAAAGAGGATGAATTGAAATCCTATCTTACAAAACAAACTAAAAGAGGGTCATACCTTTCTCCTCCTCGTTCTCCCGGCAGCGCTTCGCTAGCGCTCCTCCCTCGCCTCCCACTCCTCCTCCCGACCTCTCGACCCTAGCCCTTGGGGTAGTGGTGGTAGTGGAAATCGTAGAGAATGAATGGGTAGGAGGGGTCTATTTATAGGCTCCAGAAAACCACTAACCATGGTTAGAAAACCATGGTTTATACCTTAACCATGGTTTAGCGGCCCATGATTTTGGCCAAAACTTATCCCAAAATTGGAGCTTAAGTTAGAACATTCTAGATGATTCTAGATTCGCTAATGATACTTAATTAACACCAATCATGATTAACTTTCACCAATCACAATTTAACTTTCGTGGCTGACGCTTATCTTTTGCTAACTATTGATTATTGTTTGCTAATGATCATTAGCGGTTTTCAATCCGTCATTAGTTTCTTTAAATATGTTCAATTAGTCTTGATGACAGTCATTATAGGTTAATGACATCTTAGCCTTTCTTACTTCTCTTTCTTCCGATAATCATAACAAATCGAAACGAAGTCCGATTCACACGAAACAAATTCCATTGGTTTTCTCTTGACGAGCCGGATCTTTTTATATAGGATCCGAGATATGCCAAGTTCAAGGCTTTACAATGCATATCAATGTTGATGTTAAAATAGTCAGTCTTCCCAGACTGGATCCTTACACAAGATAAAGTCATATCATACATATCCTTTATGAGGTTAATGTATACGACATGCACTTGGCTCTTCTGCAAAAATCTCCACAATATCTCCTGTGGGGCATAATCAGAAGCTTTCTTAACATCAATAAAAACCAAATCAAAAGCCTTCAATAACATACCATGAAGCATCCTTTCCCACATGTCCATTGATATATTCACTTATGCAAATCATCTCTTTTTGAGGGATTCCTTGCAAAATCTTATCCAAATCCTTCCAAAAAGCTTGTTTAATCTTATCATCTAAACAAATTTGCAGTGTATAAACCGAGATGATATTCAAAATTTCTTCCTCAAGCACTAATTTTAGCAGAATAATCCGATCCCCGAATATTTTTACCTCAACTATACAACTCTTTAAATCTTTATGAACAACCACTCCAACACCGTTTTTGTCCTTATCTTAAACTCAATACCAAAATTTAAAGCGTGGTAAGGATGTGAATCCACATGTAAAATTGTGCATCTCATTGCAATAGTTGAAGCAACTTGATTTATTGTCCCAAACAACCTCCTCCTATAGATTTAAAATGGATAGCTACAATACATACAACAAGCCATGTTATGCATCCACTCATAACATGAGATTCGTAACAGATTCAACTAAGATAACATTGTCTCAAAATAACTAAGAGTAAAGCATTCATATCATGGTTACATCAATCATTATATCTCTATCAAAATTACATGTTCCTTCCTTTTATCTCTCAAATGAATCGAACAGAGATAGGGATAAATCACATCCTTACGTTATTCCTTATCTCTCATCTGAACGGAGCTAAGCATTGGCCAACCAAAGTCCTTGAGCTTTAGATGGATAATGTCACGTCAAGAGTCCAATCATTGAGAAGCCAAATTTCAGAAAACCAGTCTTTAACTGACTGTCCGTTTTAATTATTGCTCACCCCTTATTCTTTTGAAAACTATTATACAGTTCCCCATATCCTATCATTTCTTCATTGGCTTTCCAGCCGAACAGGATTTACACAGTATATAAATTCTCCAAAAACAAGTATTCTGTAATTTCAGGTTCTTTTTCTGATCCTTCGATCGGGACTTCTATTCCTCCAAATACTGCAAACTGAAGTGAACTGTAGTTCGAGCAACCCGTGTGAAAAGTTTGTTAAGATGCCGGGCAATCATAACTGTTTATACAACAACCTGATGATCACCTCTAAGCAGGTGTTTTTTCTTAAGGGTAAACCAAACGCAAAAGGTAAATAGAACTGAAGGGAAAAACCATCAAAACACCGGTTCACTTTCCAGCCGGTGCAAACTCCACAATGAAATTGCAGTTGAAGAATCAAAATCTCTAATCAACTTCACTACTTTGAGAAATTCAAGTATTCATTTCAGGAACTCGTGATGATCGATTGCGGGAACAGCTGTCCGCAGTTTGCCTTGGGCACTGGCAGGCACAGACCGCCCTAGTCTTGCTTGATGGACCTCCGCGGACACCGGCCATGTATTTAGCAATTGTCTGGATTTGCCCCTGCATGTGATTGTTGTGGAATCTGAGCATTTCGCCATCCCTGCAAATAACACCATCCTTCAGGTCAAAGCTACAAAATAATAATTTAGATCAGTACTATCAAGGAAGAAGATACACACACGTGTGTAGAAATTTTCCAATGAGCTCTAAAAACTCATTAGGATTGACTGTTCTGGTCAGTTGTCAACGGAAGTCTTGTATTGTGTGATACAACCACATTAAAATAGGTGTAAAATCGGTGAAGGCTTTTATTGAAGTTCCACAATATTTGTTAACAGTATAAGAAAATAAAAAATAAGCTTTCAAAAAAATATACAAATATACAAATTGAATTCAAGAACCACTTAACAACAAATATCCGCATTGTACTGGGGCATCTCGGTAAACCATGGCAAGTTAAACAGACCGTCAGAGAGCCGGGGGAAGATGTTGACAGTAAAGGTGACACCCAAAACAAAAACACTGATAATTGTGAATTAATTAATCCGTAAAATCTGCTGAATATATCGATACACCTGATTTAATGCAGCATGATTAATTAAGATTTCACCTTTTCCCAATCTCATAACGACGTTCATCGAGCGTATATAACTCTTTATGGTGTTAATTATTTGTTAAGATTCACAACCATTCATAACAGCACATTGATTCTTTTCTTTCACCATAATATATTAACTGTCTAAACCTCTTTGGATAAGCATATTCTTACCAGTATACCCTTTGACACACACATGCGTGCGCGCGCGCGCGCGCGCGCGCACACACACACATATATATATACATATATATATATATAGGATTTTTATCCAGAGAGCCCTGTGCCCATTAGGGATATATGAGCCCATCATCTCAGCCATTGGATTTGCAATTTTAATCCCCTGATTTTATGAACCCGTAACAATAATGGTTGAAAAATTAAAAAAGAATTTTAAAGCTTTCCAAAAATAGTATGCGTTTATGATAACATTTTGATTGTTTGGTTGGGTGATTGTTATCGACATTTGCAACGCGTGACTATCGATCTCGTGAGACGATCCGAGCATCTTGTAGTTGCAGACAATTTTCGCTCGCCAAAGGTATTGTATTTCGATTGTTGATTTTATATTTTCATTGATCCTACATTTTAATTGTTGTTTTTTCTTTGATAATATTTTTTCATTAGGTTTCGTTCATGGTTAATTCGCGAATGGATTGTGATCAACATATTTCAGAAGCAATTACGAATACTGCATATTTTTTATCGTAAGCAATATTTATTCGAGAAATATGATTGAAATATGAGAAATGGTATTCATAATATCGTTTTTATTCATTTTGATACTCGATTTGTAGTCCTAATTGATTTTGTATCGAAGGTATTTTGATTTCATATAATAAAAAGTTACAGTAAATATAATTGTTATTTCTCATGCGCTACTTTGAAAATATATTGAGTTACTGATGTATTTAAGTAATTTACTTATGAGATATTTTATGTTACTAATGCTAACACAATTGTTACTTGTCATATAACAAACGTTACTAACAATTCATTACAAGTTACTTGTCATTGAATGATTCTTACTGAAGCGAGTATATTGCTGAGTTACTAACAATTCGTTACAAGTTACTTGTCATATAACAAACGTTACTAACAATTCATTACAAGTTACTTGTCATTGAATGATTCCTACTGAAGCGAGTATATTGCTGAGTTACTAACAATTCATTACAAGTTACTTGTCATATAACAAACGTTACTAACAATTCATTACATGTTACTTGTCATGAATGATTCTTACTGAAGCGAGTATATTGCTAACTTAATAACAATTTATTACAAGTTACTTGTCATATAACAAACGTTACTAACAATTCATTAAAGTTACTTGTCATTGAATGATTTTTATTGAAGTGAGTATACTGCTGAGTTACTTTTCTTTATACAATTACTATTCACGTCGGTACTGGCCATGACAGCGATGTTGAGGATGTTGACATGATTGGTAGCACTAGATAGAAGAGAATCTACACGAGTTAGACCTCGAGTTCACGTTTACTTTTAAAATGATATAGAATGCATTTTCATTATAACTTTCATGCCTATAGTCGTTTCACAGCAAGTTTTTAAGGGCATGATCATATAAGGATATCAGAAAATAAGAATGAGATCATATTTTCTTTGTTACGCATAAAAGACAATGGCTTAAATTGAGAATCGATATGTAGATGATGATCATTTTTGTAATTTATCTATTTTTTTATAAAGTAACTTGAGACCCATCTTGAAGAATATGTTTTTACCTATGTTATAATAGAGGAAACTTGTGAAAAAAACGTCCAATGTATAGATTTATTGCTAATTTTAACAACTACTTAGAGTATATTACACATATTTTGCATACATGGTATTAATGGCAAAATATAGCAAGACGAGAAATGAAATAAACAATATATATAATATTGAAAATGAATTTGTATTGTTTCAGTTTTTTGCTATTATCCTCCAATTTTATAAAATAAATTTTAATATATTTAGAAACAATATTTTGTTGACAATGTATCATTTTTGAAAAAAAATAAATTTAAATATAAGATATAAATATTTTTTACCATTCTTAATTTATTAGATTTCATATTGTTATTTAAATTACTATTTGGTTGGTAAAGTCTCGGAGAGAAAGTGTGTGTGATAGGTAGGGATGCACACGGACGGATATAGTTACGGATATAGGTATTATCGTATCCTTATCTATTTTTGAATACAAATACGAATGCGGATACGGATATTAACGGATATTTAAAATATCTTACCATATCCTTAAAAAACGGATACGGATGTAAAAGGATACTGATCGCACACGAGTAATGTACTTCAATACATATCCCGCTGTATTATACAGTCCCTACCCGCTGTCATGGCCAGTACCGACGAGAGTGGGACGGACCACATACGTTGCAAAGTAACTATAATCAACTTACTTGTCATTGAATGATTCTTACTATTCACGGATATAAATTAACTTATTGTTTCTTGCATAACAAAGCAACAATTTGGTATCTTGAAGAAGCTGTTGTTATGCCGAGGAGCGAGAGCAAAACAACATCATCTAAATGGACTAGAAGACAGTTGAAATTTGGATGTTCACCATATAACTATAATTAAGTAATTTATGTGTGACTTTCAGTAACACTTGACGTATTACAAGAAATTAAATAGGCAACATAAGTAAAGAAGGTGTGATTCGATAGTAATTCAAAACAAAGAATAAAACAAGTAAGATATATAGAAGCATCAGTAACATGTAATAAATTGTAGGTAAAAGAAGGTAATGGAATCAGTAAGTTGGAATAAGTATAAAAAATCACGTGACCAATAACTTATGTAATGTTATCGGTAACACTCGATACATTATAAGTAATTAAAAATGTTATATAAGTAAATAAGAGGTGCTTCAGTAAGACTCAAAGTATTAAGTAACTATAACATTAGTAACAATCAAAACGACTTCAGTAAAATAAACATTTGTAATCAGTACTTATTGTATGAACATTAGTAATTCACATACTTAATTACTGATCTCACAACAATAGTTACTTGAGAACTGAATATGTATTACTTGAGTAACATGAATGAATTACTGATCTCTGTACAATGTAATATTACAGATGTAAAATACTGACAATTGTTTCAGTATTACTGATCTCGCAACACATAATTACTTAAGTACATTATTTACATTACTGATCAAATGTACAATGACTATTTCTTCGGTACGAAATTAATGATTTAAATGTATCTTTCCAAAACCGCCTTCCTTTTTTTAAGGATTCGATATAATTGAAAATATAAGAGGTTCAAACGTATTAATATCCTTCCAAAACCGACCACATATTTTTAAGGAAATGATTTAACTCGAATTCTTATTATGTTAATAATGCAAACCACATTGTTATTGCCAAAACCGCCCCCTTCCAAATAGAACCAACACATACACGTGGCGAGCCCACATTTGGTGCTCACCACAACCCAAATGGGCACAGGGCTCTCTGGATAAGCCCTATATATATGTCGGGGGGACAAGGAGCCTATATCAGCTGATGTAGGTAACTTACCTACATCGGGTCATTTTTTCGTTATTTTTTTATTTTTTTGAATGAAACCTCAGTGGGATTCACTTAATATATAGAGTGGATTATGTGATTCAAATTTCGCGGGAAAAAACATTTCTAACATGCCCATCTGAAAAGCGTCAATTTCAGGAATCTTGAGACCGTTAAAATTTGACTATCTTGATAGATGGGATAGAAGTCTCGAATTAAGTTGAATTTGTAATGACACAATGGTGGTATATTGTGATGAAAATCCTCCAAGATTTCATTTCAAAAAAAATAAAAAATAACGAAAAAATGATCTGATGTAGATAAGTTACCTACATCACAAGATGTAGGCTCCTTTCTCTCTCTCTCTCTCGCTATATATATATATATGAGGGTTGATCCTGTGAGAGCCAAAATCTGTGAGAGCATGTGAGCAATAATTCTGAACCACTAGATTCTGCCATCCTTCTCCTCATTGATTGCAGGAGGAGAGAGAAGAGCAGAATCTAGTGGTCCAGATAACATATCTTATGCAACTAGTCTGATCATTATGAGGAGAGAGAAGAGCAAAATCTAGTGGTCTAGAGGGTTGATCCTGTGGGAGACAAAATCTGAGAGAACATGAGAGCAGTGAATTTGGACCACTAGATTATGCTCTTCTCTCTCCTCATGCAATCAATGAGGAGAGAGATGACAGAATCTAATGGTCCAGAATCAGTCCTCTCATGCTCTCACTTGGCTCTCACATGATCATCCCTCTCCCTCCATCTCCCTCTCTCACTCTCTATATATAGAGAGAGGGCTGATCCTGTGAGTGCCAACATCTGTGAGAGCATGAGAGCAGTGATTCTGAACCACTAGATTCAACCAGGAGAGAGAAAACATAATTTAGTGGTCCAGAATCACTGCTTTCACGCTCTCACAGTTTTTTGCTCTCAGAGGATCACTTCTATATATATATATATATATATAGAAAGAGAGAGAGAGAGAAAGAGAGAACCACCTAATTTATAACAAATACAAAGTAGCATTTGGTTGATATCAGAAAACTATTACCATATCTTATGCAACTAGTCTGATCACTATGTTGAACACAGTCAGTGTACCGATGGTAGCTTCTATGTCAGGAAAGGTGCTTCCCAAGGCTGTTTTACCACTGACCTCGAAGCAATGCAGATCAACGAGAGAAGAAACAAAATATCACTTGGAAAATTCCATGTCCCTTCTAACAGTGCGTGAATCAAGGTCTGAAAAAAAAGAAAAGCAGAATGAGACGGCTTCCCTAGAATCGAGACAAGCGTAGCCTCAAGGCAATCGAAGCGTAAGCTTCATTTTATAAGGATAAATGCCCATAAAAACTACAATAAAATATATATACTAATAAAATTAGAAAAAAGGGAGGTTGTTCTGTGTAACAGCCAAGTAAGTTGTTATACGGAGCAGTTTCACCTATTTTATTTTTTTTCAAAAATTCCACCATGCATATTCATCTATATATCCCTCCTACATGTCATTCGAATTTCGTCAGAAACAGAGACTCCTATGCCCTTCATCTAGAACAGGTAATTTTAACGGTCTGAAATTTGTTGTAATCGACCTGTTCTAGATGGAGGGCATAGG
Organism: Ottelia alismoides; assembly: GCA_037367405.1. Classification (NCBI taxonomy): domain Eukaryota; kingdom Viridiplantae; phylum Streptophyta; class Magnoliopsida; order Alismatales; family Hydrocharitaceae; genus Ottelia; species Ottelia alismoides. The sequence continues at coordinate 321,279 of JAZKJV010003156.1, read as the reverse complement.
AGTCTCTGTTTCTGACAAAATTCAAACGACATGTAGGAGGGATATATATATATATGAATATACATGGTGGAATTTTTGAAAAAAATAAAAAAAAGGCGAAACTGCTCCGGTAACAGCCAACTTGGCTGTTACACAGAACAGCCTCCCCGACCTTATAAAATTATATACATTCTGACTAACATATGATATATAGCTATAACATATGATGAAACTATAAAGATAGGAACACCGAAAGAGAAAATATACAGCTCTATATGCTTTTTTAATAAATTTCCATAATCAGAGAGGGAGTCTTTGGTATGCCTTGAATCTAACCATCTAACCCAGGTTAAAGAACTGGCATATGAATCCCTCCCTATCATACCATACCCTAATAAGATAGAGGTCTCGCTATATATAGATCCGTTTGTATCAGGGATCCGTTTGTAAGGGAGTAATATATAAACTCACATTGAGTTCTATCTTGTTTGTTTTGTGCTCGATACATTACATAGCCCATTATGTGACAACTCTTTAAAAAATAAGTTTATGGGTAGTGTTTTCTATGATATTTGTGGATTCGTATGTATAGGGGTGTAATGTTAAGAGTTTATTAATATAATTGGACACGATTGATGGTAAACATGAACACGAAAGCTGTCAAAATTAAGCATTCAATGTGTATAATTATATCCTAAACAACTACACATTTATAAACATCTAAAACTACCAACAGAACAAATAATTTACATAAAAAATATGTAAAAAAATAATTAACGCCTCGACCTTGTGCCTCGCCTCGCTCTGCCTCACTACCTCGAGCATCGAGGCGCTCGCCTCAAAAATGCAAGATGAGGTGCACGCCTCAAAACAGTTTGGGGCCGTCTATCAACAACCAACTTCAGCAATTTGTTGCCTAAAGCACCCTAATTTTGTCATATGGTAGGCCAACAATATGATGAGACATAATGATCATCTTTTCCATATTAAATGTAAACATATTTATACATGCAATTCTTAAGAATATTTAAGCCATTGTTTAAAAAGAACAATAAATGAGAAGATTGACCAAATGATGCAACCATAAGATAGAATTTTAAAGCTCAATTTGAAGATACCTGTTAAATGTCAGCTGCTGCTTTGCATCTTATATCAGCAACAACATGGCGAATATGAGGTCCATACCACTTCACTCGCTCCAAATGTTGTATGGCTACATCCCAACAACGTCCTGAACAATGGAGAGATGTTTTCTTAATATTAAACTTAAGAAAAGATTCAACATCCAAGCTTTTTCCTACTTTAAGTATAGTAACCATCTGTTCAATATAAAAATCACAAGCTACTGTGGAGTAACCCTGCATTCAAACACACCCCAAAGTGGAGACTTTAAAGAAAAGATCATCTAGAAGAAATATATACGAAAATGGGTAATAAAGCTTACAAAATAAAGACAAGAATTGGTCTTCCTTAACAATTGTGGATCTGTAGTCATCACCTTTCTTTTAGATGTAAATGATAGGTGCTTGCTTTTATTAGTGCAAGTAATAAATGAAGATAAGGGCATCTTGCAAACTGAAAAATCTGTCGAATATTGTTGACGAGATGGAGACACTGATAGACATACTTGTTGAGATATTGGTTATCTTTCATATCTTTTATATATTATTTATTTCTATTATATTCTTTATATAATTTGGCCAACATGTTACTCTCCTATATGAGAGAACCCTAAGGCTTCCTGGAAAAACAATTCATTCTTTTCCCTCAACATGGTATCAGAGAGACGGTCCTAGATCGAAGTTCCAGTACCCCACCGTGCCCTAGACCTCACCCACTGACCCCCCTCTCTCCCTGGGACTGCCACGGCCTCTACCTCTCTTTCCGTGGGGCCACCGCCGCCTGCTCTTCCTTTCTCCACGGGGCCACTATCGCTGCCCCTTTCCCTTCCACATGTACCGCTGCGCCTTGCGGAATCATCCGCGGGTTGCGGTGGGACCTTTTCCGATCACGGGGGCATTTTTCTTCTCTTCATAACCAAATTACAGTCCGAAATGGTCTGGTTTTGACCAGAAAATGAGATTCATACCTATAAATCTCGTTTTCAACCCTAATGTAACATGAGGTGTAACGAGGATGGTTGTATGAGTCTACACGTTACAACCAATTCTTCATAGGATCATGTAAACTTGCTCGATTCGGCATACTTCCCCATTCGAGTTCCATTTTTCGGCCTTCTTCATCATGTCAGAAAACAAGGGTGATGTCTTCTCTTCGTCTGGTGCCTTCAAGGGCACAGCTCCCAGTGAACATGAATGGGACCAACTATGAGTTGTGGACTATGGAACTTCTGACCCTTGTGCAGTGCAACAACAAGGAGCACATTCTGACAAAGCTAGAGCCAACAAACAAGATTGGGGACAAATGCTTCATGGAAGCAAGATGATGCATATGCGCGTATTGGGCACTCTAGGACCCTCACCACAGAGATAGCCAATGATATTGTGAATCAACCCACCGTCAAGGCAATGTGGGATATCCTGACATCCACTTATACCCATGTGAAGAACGGGGCCAAGATTCTTCAGCTTCAGTTTGACATATACAAAGCAAAGCAAAATGGTCATCCACTGCACACGTTCTACTCCTCGCATCATGGCATGTTCGAGAAGCTTCACAGTTTCATGTCGATTACGACCTCCACGATGGTTGGAGTTTTCTTGATTGCACTTGACCCAGAGCATGAGGCAGCACGAGCACAACTCCTTACTGAGGCGACCATACCGCCCATGGAGGAGGCTTCTAGTCGTCTCAACATGCTTCTTATTACACATGCTGCCACCACACAACCTTCCTCAGCAATGGTTGCTTCTCGTGATAGAGAAGGTTCTACTCAGTTCAGAGGGCGTAGTCCCCATGGTAGAGGTCGTGACACCACTGTGTTCCATGCACCTACTGTTGTCCTCCAGGACACTCTAAGGATACATGCTATCAGAAGCATGGATACCACGCATCTACTACAATGGCAGAGCAGATTGAACCTTCAGATACTACATCTCCTCAAGCAGATCCACGACTTGACGACATTGTCTCTCGTATACAGGAGATCATGATTTCAATAGCTGGCACTACTACTACAGGATCCACATATATTGCAGCTATATCTAGAGTCTCTTCGAGTTCCTAAGGTATCCATATGCTAGTACTGGTTGTAGTAGTGCAGATATGACAGAGTGGATCATGGACTCCGGTGCTTCTCACCATCTCTGTAGAGACAGAGCCCAGTTCATGTCTTACAGGTCTATACCCCGTGGTAGATGGGTCATCATTGCAAATGGGGTTCACTTACCCATCACCGAGTAGGGGGAGGTACAATTGACGTCATCCATGCAACTACAAAATGTTTTATATGCTCCTGATATACAGATGAACTTGCTTTCTATTAGTCATATTACAAAGGATATTCATCGTCGTGCCATTTTTGACCCCCTCTTTTCTTGTGTTTCAGGACATACTCACGGGAAGGATGATTGGATTTGGTCGTGAGCAACGAGGGCTCTACAGACTGGCTTAGCCTCCTCACGCTGGTGCCTCTATTATTACTATTGAACCAATCACACCGTACCTATGGCATCGTCTGCAGTAGTTGTGTTAAGTCCGACCACAAATCTCCACGTGATCTTACTTCCAGTGCGAGGCTTGCCAGCTTAGGAAGCATCACCGTTCTTCGTTTCCATCTCATCAGAATCGGAGCAGTTCTCAGTTGTTTGAGCTCCTTTACTTAGATATCTGGGATCCGAGTCATGTCCCTGATAATCAAGGACACTGTTTTATCTAATTGTTGATGACTATTATAGACTTTTTTGGATTTTCTTGTTAATGAATAAGTCTAAGTCTAGGTCTATCATTAATAATTTATTAATGAGAAAAAAGTACTTTTTCCTGCTATGTCAAGTATTAGCGTTCTGATAATGCCTTAAAGTTTTGCACTTTACAGCTGTTGAGATATGTATATCTCATTGTCTTTATTTTGTACTTTCTTATTTCTTCGGTCTACTTTATGTAATTTTCCCTAAGAGATTTTCTCCTATATAAGAGAGCTCTAGGCTACGATGACTAATAACTTTCATTTCACATCTTTCAAAATGGTATTAGAGCGACGGTCCTAGACCAGAGCCTATGCCCTAACCCTAGACCCTCATCATCAAATTCTGCGCCGCCCAAGGCCGCCGCCCGAGGCTGCCGCACATGCCTCGTCCTCTCCGGGGGTCACCGCCCCCACCTCCGACTCCTCTTTCTCTCTCGGGTGGCTGCACGGGCTGTCGCCTAGTCGAACGTTGTCGTAGCGGCTGTCACTCGCGACGTATGAGCCCGCTGCTCCTTTGCGTCCCTGTTGTTGCCACCTGCCATTGTTTAGGCTTGTTCTTAGGCCTCTAGGGTGTTACGTGATCATCTAAAACATCCTAGTCACCTAAAGGAGCCTCCCAAGAATGGAAGATGTTGTGGTATAAGTCTACACCCACAACCATCTTCCCATATGTCAGTGTAGACATAGGTCCTATTTGTTGCAGTCCCAATCTTGGTGATAGTTGTCAATATGGTTGACAACAAAGCTGATGTTCCATCCCTGGGTGCCTTCAAAGGTCCAGTGTCCATCATCAAGATGGATGGAACAAACTATGAATTGTGGGTCACGCAGTTCATGAGTCTAATGCAGTGAAATGGCAAGAAGCGCATCCTCACGGCGGAGAAGCCAAGTGACAAGACTGGGGTAAATGCCTCCTGGGAGGCAGACGATGCTTATGCACGAGTGTGGCTATCTGGGACTGTGTCTACAGAGATAGCTAATGATATATTGAGCCAGCCTACTGCAAAGGTTATGTGGGACATTCTCGCCGCTACATACTCTCCGGCGAAGAATGAATCGAAGATATTACAGTTCCAGCATGATATCTTTACATCGAAGTAGAATGGTCACTGTGAAATCCCGTATTTTCTTTTTTCTAAAATATGGAGTATTTTTGACATCCAAAAAAATTCAAATAATCACGCCATTACGTAGATCTCGTCGAGATCTTTCCAACGAGCCCAAGAACACCCAATTCCGATATTCCTAGCTCAAGTTATCGATGTTTTGAGTATAATAGTTGGGACCCATATATGGATCCGAACCATATCCAAAATTGCACCCATTTTCACCTCTCCCTCTATAAATATAAGGTGATAGGCTACTCTCTCAAAGCCCTAGCCACCGCCATCCTTCTCTCTCATTGGAGCACCACCACCTTGACCGGATTTGGTCGTCGGAGGACCGTCGTCGATGTCGGAGAAAGAGCTCCGATCGAAGATCCGTGGCCACCATCACGTAGGAAAGCTCGAGGTTACCTTCGTACACGCATTCGCACTACAATCGAGAGACGGAAATATCATTTCCGTCTGAGCGGAGATCCTGAGGGAACATCCTCGGAGGTAACGATGTTATACCTTCCTCTTGTTGTTGGTTCATACGACTTTTGTACCCATATGCTTGAACATGTTTAGAGCCTTGTTTTTTTTGTGTGATGTGATTATACACTAGTAACGAAGTTTTACCCTCCTTGCTATTGGATTCGTATAATCAATCCCGACCCCCTTTCTCTTGAAAATGTGTAGAGATATAGGTTCCTTGGAGGTACCACATGTATGATCGAGAATTTTCATTAACGTTCTGATTTGATACATGAATAATATACTTTAACGGAGCTAATGTTCGAAAGTTTGATAATGGGTATGTCAAATTCTAGATCCATGAATCGAGGATTTATCTTTAGCTTCGATGTCCTCATTCCCATGCAACTTGCGTGAGTGATAGAACATGCATATAAGTAATCGGTTTCTTCTCTGCCCACTAACGAATGAAAAATCATGTTAATTGCATTACATGTCAAATTGATTTCCTTATCAAATCTTAATGTAGAGTGGTGGATTTCTCGAAATGCTATCTAGAAGGCTAGCAACCTTTGTCCACGTTAATGTTTTTTCTAAAGGACGGGAGAGAAATGTCCAACGGAAAGTGAATCTTAAATATGCATTTAACAATGGCGTTATGATGTGCTGATAATTACACATTAAAGTTTGAGATGCTCTATCATTAAAAGGGATTAAAAGGGATTAGTGCATGTTCGATTTCAACTTCTGCAACGGCCAATATTTGTGAGGGATAAATATAGTTGCATGGGCTTTTATTGTTTTAAAAACATGGATTTATTGCAATATTAACGTGTGATATCAAAGTTGAAATCGGACTACAAAGAGATACGTATTAATTGGGTAACATGTTCCTGGCTCGTAATCATATGCAGTATATTATGTTGTTTTTTTAGAAGTCAACTTTGAAATACAACATGATGATCCCTTACGTGTAATACATTATTAAGATTTTGGATTGCCTTATCTTAATGGACTTATCATATTAATTACGCACCTCACTATTCATCATTTGATAATCCCAATTAGTCGTAAATAAATATTCCAAATGTCTCATATCACGAATTTTCAATATTCTATTTACTTGTAATATGCATCGAGTGGATGTGAATAATAAGTAGAGGGCACATATCTTTTCGGGTAGACGTTGTAAGCTTACATATGTGAGACCGTAATTGGTTTTTCGTTAAATGTTCATTGTAGGTAAAATCGCTTTTAGATGTAAAATATCTCCATATACATCTTCTCTTGAATATCTTGCAAATCAAGTGTAAAATAACAATGGGTTTACTAGATAGCATTAGTCCCCTACTAGTGAGTAGAAGTTAAGGTTGAGTCATAAGTACATACAACAATGGTCACTTCAAAAAAATCAAATGAACATTAGGCTTTTTGCAGCGGTTGCGATTTTTTTTATTATTGTTCTCGGGTGAGTTATCACAGTGAAAGGGATAGATGGAGGTAGGCGCTGCAAGGGATTGGACGTGCACCCTTGGGCCTCGGGTAGATGCCTTGAAGGTCGCGACCCCAACGGACGAGTTGGGTGACGCGTTGCACCTAGCAGCCCGGTAGTATCCGGAGTCGCTCGACGGAGTTGGCAGGTGGCGCGGTTGGCGTTCTTGGTTTCGCACTTATACACAATATTAAGATTCGATTTGAAATTAGACGTGGCCGCATCGAATTTTCCTTCGAATATTTTTATTGTGACAGGTGTTCCGGGATATGGTTTGAAGTTGGAGAATTTGAGGTTTAGACCTTTTTCCTGTTTTAAATGGACAGGGATACTTGGAGGTTTATCCAATATGACAAACAAGTTCCCGCGTAGCGGAGGCCTGCGAGTCGCGTACTTGCATGTGCTAAAAAAATACCAGAAATGATAAATGACCAGATGTCGGAAATTTTATACCGTTTGGACTCTATCCAACTTGTCGAAATATCAAGATCATTGTGGTAGTACTTAAATGTTAATTTTTATAAATAAATAAAACCAAATGTGATCGAATGTGATTTTGAATGACTTGGCATTCTTTCTAAATTATTTCAATACATGCATACGCCATTAAATAAAGTTGAGTATATATTCTTTTCTTACGCCTACATTAGTCTTTATAGTGTTTGTCTCGTTACTGGGCAATTGCTCATAACGTTACCCTTGTGTGAACCCAACAGGTGTACCTGAGCATCAGCCGCCATAGTAGCGGTCTTTTGAGGAGACCAGAACTTCCTACGTCATACTTGCACCAGACAGGGTGCGTCCTACTTAGAGTAACTTAATTGCTTCTGCATTTTTTTGTTATTATTAAGACATTGTAGTGAGAAATGTGGAGAGCTTTTTCTACAAGATTTAAGATTTCATGATGTATCTCTTCTATGGGCATGGAATTGATGATCATTATCAATGAGAATCGATGGTGCATTTCTTTTCTTTCCATTTTATATTAATCTCCTGTTGTTATTTATATTTCAAATGTTGATCTAATGTGCACAAGAGAGTTTGTTGAGTATCATAGATCGTGGGTGTATTTGGGCTGTAGGTCCGACGCTCTCGTCCCATCCGTTTCAGTAGCATGAGGGACGGGGTGTCACAGTCACCCTCTCCATACCCTCTACACTTCGTTGAGGGGCACGTTTGAGAAGCTACACAGCTACATTCCCTTGACTGCCACGCCAGAGCAGCTCAAGGCATACAGAGACTCTGTGATGACTGGGGTCTTTCTAGCGGCCCTCGATCTTGAATGACTCAGCTCGCGTCCAGATTCTTACCGATGCTACCATACCCCAAATGGAGGAGGTATATCGTAGACTGAGTGGGCTATCTATTTCTTCTGGTAGTAATGTGCAATCTCAAACATCTTCAACCATGGCTGCATCTCGTGGTAGGGGAGACCCTACTCCATATCACGGTAGGGGAGGACCTAGCCATGGCAGAGGAGGATGTGGCTGACCCCATCAACCGTAGGCCAGACTGGTTGCTCATGGGTTCACCCAAACATATGGAGTGGACTATCAGGATACTTTTTCACCGATTGCGTGTCACTCCACGTTACGGATTCTTATTAAAGTTGTTGTAGTCCGTGAGTGGCCACTTTCTTAGTTAGATGTCAAAAATGCTTTCTTATATGGGGATCTGCATGAGGAAGTTTACATGCGGTAGCCACCAAGGTTTGCTGCTGAGGGGGAGTCTAGTATGGTGTGCCAATTTCGGAGTCTGAGGGCTTGGTTTCAGAAGCTCTTAGAGTTGATTGAACAGAATGGATTTGTCAGATCTACTGCAGATCATTCTTTTTTTGTTAAGAGAACTCAGAGAGGTACGGTTGTTGTTCTGGTTTATGTTGATGATATAGTCGTTACGGGTAGCGATGAACATGGTATTCATGCATCTAAGGATTTCCTTAGACGACAGTTTGTGACCAAGGACCTTGACAATCTACGTTACTTTCTTGGGTTCGAGTTTGCCCGCAGTCAGTAGGGTATGGTTATGACGCAAAGGAAGCATGTTACTAATTTTCTGGTTGAGAAAGGTACGACAGGATGCAGACCTGCGACTACACCAATGGACCCCAATGCTAACTCTATGATGATGACTCTGAGGAGATAGACAAGAGATGGTATAGAGAGCTGGTAGGGAGGTTGTTATATGTTACTATTACCAGGCCTAACATATCATTTGCAGTAAGCAGAGTTAGCCAGTTCACAGAGCAACTAAGATAGGTTCATATGGATGCAGTTTGTATGATCTTAAGGTATCTAAAGTCCTCTCCAGGTGCAGGTCTACTTTTAAGAAGAGGTACGTCACTACCAGTTACGGGATGTGCAGACGCAAATTATGCTGGGTGTCCCAAGGACATGAAGTTTACTTCAGGCTTCACTGTGTTTGTTGGTAGCTCACTGGTTTCATGGAAAAGTAAGAAACAGAAAGTAGTTGCTCGATCCAGCTTTGAATCAGAATATAGGGCTATGGCCTAAGGGAGCATGGAAACGAGGTGAGTCAAGTCCGTTCTGACTGACCTTGCTATTGAGGAGCTTCTCTCAATGCACCTTGATAGAAAATAGGAAGCGGAAGCGGAATGATAAAACAGAGCAAAGGAACAGAAAGTTAAACATGGAACACCATGATTTTACGGGGAACCCTATGAAACCACGGGAGAAGCCCTCAAAGGGGTGTGTTATGCATTGCTTTTTCTCATCTGATACAGGAGGCCTGGGACTCTTTATATAGCCTCCACAGAGCCTCCAAGTCCCACCACTGGACAATGTGGGACTAAACAACTGGATGGGGTAAATGGATCCTGGAGGTATCCATTTACCCATCTACAACTCAATAGGCGCATAACCAAATACTCCAACACTCCCCCTCAAGCTGGAGCATGCAATGCTCAGCTTGGACAAACATAAAGAAACTCAACTCAATGCTACAGGACACTACAGACAATATCAACCCAACACGCACATTGCTGCAGTCGACGATGTTGGTTCTCATGCCGTGCAGGTGAGGAGGACGAACGGGCTGGAGTGTGAGTCTGCTGAATCTCCTTGTCGGAGAGCATGTGCTCTGAACTGCGCCTGTCAGAGTCACTGCAACTGAAATGAGTCTCCTCGTCGGAGTACTCTAGCCCGCCATAATGATGTGGACAACTGCTCCATCTCTGAAAATGATCGCATCCATGTGCATGTCTGAAAATGAGTCTCTCTCTGGAGATCACGAAAATGGGCCTCTCATCTTGGAGTGTCCGAACTTGGACTCTGACCAATCTGTCGAGTCTGAAATAATCTGAACTGTAGAGTCTGGAATATCTGGCTGGCCTGGATAATCTGCATCTGGCATCTGGATCAAGACCTGTGACTCTACATATACTCCCTCTTTCTCCCATACTTGTCGGAAAACAAGGACATCGACCAAGTTGGGAGAAGACAAGATAAAAATGGGGTCAAAACATCACTTAAAACTTCTTGCAGCTTTTCTTCATTTTTTTAAGCCGTCCAATTTTTTTTAAAACACAATTTTTTTCGGCTATTTCAACCTTTTTTTATAGCTGTCATTTCATTTCAATTTTTTTTTATTTTTTCAAAAAATGCGTACGGCTTTTGAGTTGTGCACGCCTTTTCTGATTTTTTTTAAAAATCTCCTCTTCATTTTTCTTTCAAAGAGGTCAGTCTCTCTCTCTCTCTTTAAATAACCAATCAGCATACTTGAGCCGAGAAGTAACTCACGGCCCTTTTTTTTCAGGCCCTTGCTCTTCTCTTTTGATTTTTTTTCCAGTCATTTTTTTAACCCTCACCGCTCTGTATTTTTTTCTTTAAACATCACACGGCCCAAAGGCCCACCACACGGTTAGGGTTCCCGATAGAACCCTTTACAAGGGTCGCCACCCCTATCGGGGAAGAAAGGGGCGCCGCGCAAGGGGCGGCACTGGAGATGCGACCGTCGCGACGGGCTTCGTGATGGCGAGTTGGCGTTGCTGCACCGCTTTGGAGAAGAGGGAGGAGAGCCACATGTGCGAGTTGCGTCGACCCTGGAGGCTGATTGGGCATCGCCACCGCCAGCGACTGGAGGCTGACTGAAGGGTTGCACGGGGTGCGCCATGGGACACGGAGGGGGCGTCGCTAGGGGCGATGAGAGAAGAGAGGCGGGGCTCGGGGCCTGGAACTGCTGGGGTGCGAGGCCAAAGGTTGCCGCCCGCTGGCGTAGATTGCATCTGCTGGGGAGCCCGCAAGGGTAGGAGGTCGATGGCTTCGGGAGGGGGGTCCTTGCCATAAGGACTGCGCGGATGGAGGGAACGGGCGCGAGGAGTGAGGGCGCGGCGCCAGATCTGCTCGGCGCGATCCGATGCGCGAGGGCGGCTCTGCTCGTCGCCTCTTTGAGATCAGGAATATCGCACGAGGAAGAGCTCCCGCAGCCTGGGAGCGCGATGAGAGAAAGGATGGCCAGGAGTATCGCAGCGGGAGGTTGGCGCGGCTTGACCTGATCGCAGCTGTGACGATGGCCTTGGTGGCGGTGGTCTGGATTCTGGATCTAGTTTTCTTTCTGCGTGTGGAGCTGCGTTGACTCGCGCCTTCTTCCTCTGTGGAGGCGATTGGGGGTGCGCCTGCGCTACCGCTGGAGGAAGCTTCTGGATGTTGGCGGCTGGAGTACGGTGGATTCGTACCATATATGCATGCGCTCTGCCTCTTCTAACAAGAAAAACCTTAGATCTGGCAATATCACGGAAAGAACTCCAGCCGGGAAGATCTTTCCCGATCTCTTGAAAGGAGAGCTCATCACAGCAAGAAGCGTTGCGGATCTCTGAAAACTTGGAGAACAACCGTCACGAATTTTAGGGTTTCAAACAGGAAACCCTAGACTCTTGAACCATAAAAAAAATCTCCAAGAATAAAATCGAATCTCGAACAACAAAGAATTTAAACACCTCGAGAATCGACCCGCTCTGATACCATGTTAGAAAATAGGAAGCGGAAGCGGAATGATAAAACAGAGCAAAGGAACCAGAAAAATAAACATGGAACACCATGATTTTACGTGGAACCCTATCCGTGAGGAGCGGAATGAAACCACGGGAGAAGCCCTCAAAGGGGCATGTTATGCATTGCTTTTTCTCATCTGATACAGGAGGCCTGAGACTCTTTATATAGCCTCCACAGAGCCTCCAAGTCCCACCACTGGACAATGTGGGACTAAACAACTGGATAGGGTAAATGGATCCTGGAGGTATCCATTTACCCATCTACAACTCAATAGGCGCATAACCAAATACTCCAACACACCTCAAATGTGATAATCAAGTAGTCCTATTCATAGATAATAACCCAGCCTTCCATGAGAGAACAAAGCACATCGAAGTTAATTGTCATTATACCCGTGACTTGATCCAAAAGGAGTTTATTTCCACCTCTCATGTTGCCTCAGGAGATCAGATTGCAGACATGTTTACCAAGGCTCTCGCGAGGGGTCTTTTTCACCGTTGCTATTCCAAGCTGAGCATGACAGACATATATGCTCCAGCTTGAGGGGGAGTGTTAAGATATTTATATCTCATTGTCTTTATTTTGTAGTTTCTTATTTCTTTGGTCTACTTTATGTAATTTTCCATTAGAGCTTTTCTCCTATATAAGAGAGCTCTAGGGCTACGATGAATGATAACTTTTCATTTCACATCTTTCCACAATAGTTATGTGAGTTTCTCGTATCAGCATTGTACACCAAACCTCATGTGCCTATACATCTCAATAGAACGGTGTTGTCGAGCACAAACATCATCATTTACTCGATGTGACAAGAACCCTTCTGATTCAGAGCTGTGCTCCTCACTTTTATGGGGTGATGTGGTTCTCACTGCCTGCTACTTACTGAACAGTATGCCATCCTATGTTTTGGGAGAAAATATTCCTTCTCGATTGCATTTCCTGAGAAGGATCTGTTCTCCCTTATACCCTGTGTGTTTGGATATGTGGCCTTTGTTCGCAATCTTTTGCCTGATCGTAACAAGCTCTCCCTTAGAGCTGTCAAGTATGTCTTTGTTGGCTACTCGTACCAGAAAGGGTACCATTGCTTTGATCCGCTTTGGTGGAAATACTTTGTTAGTGCTGACATTACATTCTTTGAATATGTTAAGTATTTCTCTCCTACAGGTGACAGACAGACCCTATCTGACTCTGATGAGGAAGTCTACATGCCTCCACCTCCTACAACTCTACCACCCCTTACACCTTCTCTACTACCTCCATCACCTCCCTCATCACCACCTCCACCACCACCTCCAGTACCTACACCTGCCCTTGTGGCTCTCCCTGGACCACTAGCTACCTTGACTCAATTTTTGCCATGTGTGTTTACTCGTATGGCTCGCTCTGTTCCCCCTGCTCACAGATCATCCCCATCATCCAACACACCTCAAGTATGTAATGAATACATTGTTTCTACTGATGGCACTACTGATTTGTCTATGGAGCAGGATTGCTTGCAAGATGAGCAGGTACCCTCTCATACAGATTCAGGAGATGACAGATGATCTCAATATGCCTATTGCTTTGTGAAAGCAAAGACGTACATGTGCTTCATATCCTCTTGCAGCCCAAGTTTCTTTGAGCAGGCTTTCAGAGGATTTCAGGAGATTTACTGTGACACAGTCAATAGTGGAGATACCACGAACGTATAAGGAGGTCATTCAGCACAGTCAGTGGCGTCTTTCCATGGAGGAGGAGATGGTCGCACTACAATCGTATGTCACTTGGAGCATTGTTTCAGCTCCAATTGATGCATCCATTGTTGGGTACAAATGGGTGTTCATGGTGAAGTACCGAGCATATGGCGGTGTAGATCGCACAAGGCGAGACTTCTGGTACGTGGGTTCACTCAGACATATGGGGTAGACTATCAGGATACATTCTTTCCAGTGGCCACGCATTCTATTCTATGTATACTTCTATCTGTTGCAGTGACATGGGATTGGTCCCTCTATCAGCTTGATCTGAAGAATGCTTTTCTCTATGGTGACCTACAGGAAGAGGTTTACATGCTTCAACCACCTGGGTTCGCTGCTGAGGGGGAGTGTCAGAAGGTTTGCAGGCTTCACAAGGCGATCTATAGCCTCAAGCAAAGTCCAATAGCACGGTTCCAGAAACTTGATAGAGCAATAGGAGTTTGTGAGATCGATTGCCGATCATTTATTATTTGTTCATAGGACTCAGAGAGGTACAGTTGTCATACTTGTGTATGCTGTTGATATCATTATTACAGGAGATGACGAGCAGGGCATCCAGGCTGCTAAGGATTTCCTAGGTCAGCAGTTTGTGACCAAAGATATTGGTTGTTTATGCTACTTCCTTATACTGGAGTTCGCTAGAAACAAACGAAGCCTTGTGATGACCCAAAGGAGGTATATTGTAGATCATCTCTATGAGATAGACATGGCAGATTAAAAGCTTGTCGCTACTCTTATGGACCGAGCATGATGCTCTATGATGATGACACTGAGGACGTCAACAAGAGGATGTACATGGATCTTGTTGGGAAGCTTCTTTATATGACTCACCATGCCAGATATATCTTTTGCAGCGAGAAAAGTGAGTCAGCTTATGGAGCAGCCAAGACAAGCACATATGGATGCAGTCCATATGATTCTGGGGTATCTGAAGGCCTCACCAGGCACTGGTCTTCTATTTAACAGATGTACATCCCTTGCAATTACAACATGTGCAGATGCAGATTATGCGGGTTGTCCAGGGTCTACTTCTGGCTTCACAGTGTTCAAGGAAGTTTTTTGGTGTCATGGAAAAGCAAGAAACATATTGTGGTTGCCAGATCTAGTGCAGAATCAGAATACAGGACCATCGCATAAGCTAGTACAGAGATGATGTGGGTCATATCTATTTTTATTGACTTAACTGTTGAGGTGCCTCTTCCTATGCACTTCTGTTGAGATATTAGCTATCTTTCGAATTGCTTATGTAATATCTATTTTCATTGTCTCCTTTATGTAATTGTCCAACAAATTCTCTCCTATATAAGAGAACCTAGGGCCTCTCAATAATGGATAAATTCTTTTCCCTTTCACATAGTATCAGAGCGACGGTCCTAGACCAGAAACAGACCTAAAATTCCCGTCCCCACCTCGAGCCCTTCCGCACACTGTCGCCCCTTCTCGAGTTCTATGTGTCGCCTCCTCCCTCCTTGGGATCCGTGCGTAACACGCAAGCACTCCTTGGGATTCGAACGTGCCGTTGGTGCATCCAATTCGCCCCGTGCAGTCCCTTTGCATGCAAGGGTGCCACTGCAGACAACAAGCATGATAGGGCATCCCCTTGTGCGCTACAAAAGTTCCATCGTGCGTTACAACAGTCTGATTTAGGCGCTGCTGCATCATTTTTTGCATGCTAAGGCATCCCTTGTGCACCGTAAGGTTTGTTTTGGGCACTACAGCAGTTCCATCACGTACTACAAGAGTCTGATTTTGGACGGAAACGCGATTTCAGACCTATAAAGTGTGTTTTCCAACCCTAACACGCATCAAGGATTGATGAGGATGGTTCTATGAGTCTACACATACAACCAATCCTCCGTATGAGCGACGAGCATGTAGACTCATTCATATAAGTCTACTCCCCAGTCGAGTTCCGTTTTTAGCCATTCTTCCATCATGTCAGACAATAAAAGTGATATTTTTTTGTTGAGATATTTATATCTCGTTATTTGTTACTTATAATTTTCTATTTCTTTCAGCTATCTATGTAATTTTCCTATTGAGATTTCTCATATATAAGAGAGCTCTAGGGCTACGGTGAATGCAATTCTTTCATTCAACCCTTTCCACATGGTATCAGAGCGACGGTCCTAGACCAGAGCATGTGCCCTACATTTCCAAACACCCACCAAAACCCTAGAGGCCGCCGCCCGTAGGCATCAGCCCCACGCCGCCGCTCATCACAGCAGCCAGCAGACTGCCGCCGCCACCACCACCATCTCCGGCTCATCTGCCATAGCCTGCAGGCCGCTGACGCCGCCTCCTGCAGCCCGTTATCGCCCTCCACGTGTAAAGGGGGTGCCGTCGGGGTTCCCCAGAGGGCTTAGATCTGGAAAGGCTGATTCATTTTGTTCCTTGAAGGCTCGAATAGGTCTGATTTGGTTCCTAGGACGGGGTTTTTGATCTTCTAAAATATATTGAGTCAGCCCACGACCAAGGTTATGTGGGACATCCTCGTTGCAACATACTCTCCAGCAGAGAGCGAATCAAAGATTTTGCAACTTTAGCACGACATCTTTACATCCAAGCAGAATGGTCGACCTCTCCATATCCTTTACACTTCTTTAAGGGGCATATTTGAGATGTTACATGGCTACATTCCCTTGACTGCCACACCAGTTGCACAGATTCCTACAGACGCCACTATACCTCCAATGGAGGAGGTGTATCATCGGCTGAGCATGCTCTCCATATCTCTCTGGTGGCACTTCGTTGTCTCAAATTTCTACAGCCATGGCAGCATCTCGTGGTAGGGGGAGCCCTACACAGTTCAATGGTCGAGGTGGTCATGGGAGAGGTGGGAGCAGTCAACCTCCTCGTCAGCCTTGCACTTACTGCCACAGGCTAGGTCATTCAGAGGAAACATGCTATTCTAAGCATGGGTTTCTTGCTTCAGTACGTGTGGCAGAACAGATCCAGCAGGGCAGCAGCTCTTCTATCGCGTCGGACCAGAGATTTGATGAGTTAGTTGCACGGCTCAGGGAGATTATGCCTTCTTCTACTTTTCAGTGCGAGGCCTGCCAGCTTGGGAAGCATCATAGGTCTATATTCCAGAATCGTCAGGATCAAAGTAGTCACAGTCTTTTTGAGTTGATTTATTTGGATATTTGGGATCCCAATCATGTTCCTGATCTTTAGGGACATAGATTTTATCTTGTTGCTGTTGATGAGTTTTCTAGATTGTCATGGGTTTTCCTTCTTAAGAACAAGTCTGATGATGGTCCTATCATTAAGTCTTTTATTAATGAAATAAGGAATGTGTTTTCTGCAAATGTCAAGTATATACGTTCTGATAATTCACTCGAATTCTGCAGTACACAACTTTCTCAATTTCTTAGATCATATGGTATTGTGCATCAGACATCTTGTACGTATATGTCCCAACAGAATGGGGTGGTTGAGAGGAAACATCGCCATATTTTGGATGTAACCAAGACTCTTCTGATTCAGAAATGTGCTCCCAAATCTTACTAGGGGGACGTTGTTTTCACTGCGTGTTATTTGGTGAATCGTATGCCTTCATCAATTCTAGGGGAGAAGAACCCATTCTCGATTGCATTTCCGAGAAGGATCTTCTCTCTCATATCTCGTGATTTTGGATCTGTCGCTTTTGTTCATCAGATGTCTCCAGGTTGTGACAAGCTCTCTCCTAGAGCAGTCAAGTGTGTGTTTGTTGGGTATTCCAAGACCCAAAAGGATTATCGTTGCTTTGCCCCTACTCGACGAAGGTACTATGTTAGTGCAGATGTCACCTTTTTTGAATCCATCATGTATTTCTCTCCTACAGTTGACAAGCTCATTCCTACAAAGAGTGGAGAAGATGTTTACATGCCACTACCTCCAGTCTCACTCACTCCATGTGAAACTACAACATCACCACCAACATCCTCCCCTCCACCACCACCACCTCCTGCCAAACCTTCTTTCTTTCCACAGGTTTACCAGTGACGGCCTCGTTCTCATGTGCCTCCACCATCATCCAGCATGCCTAAGGTATGTTCTGAGCATTTGAGTTCCACTAATGGCACTGGTGATTTGAGTGTGCAGGATGTTATAGATGATACTCCTTCTGAGGATACAACGGACTTGGATGTGCCTATTGCTCTACGACGGAAGCGATGTGCATATATGATGCATCCTCTTTCCTCTCATGTCTCTCTGGCACAGCTATCTGGGGACTTTCAGAAGTTTGTTGTTGCCTTATCAGCGGTGCAGATACCGAGATCCTATCAGGAGGCGTTACAGAGTGGTCCGTGGCATCTTGTCATGGACGAGGAGATGGCCGCCTTACAGTCTCGTGGTACGTGGAGTGTCGTCTCTGCTCTCCCAAGTGCTTCTGTTGTTGGCAGTAAATGGGTGTTTACCATTAAACACCGTGCAGACGCTTTTTTGGACAGATACAAGGCCAGGTTGGTTGCTCGTGGATTCACCCAAACTTATGGGGTGGACTATCAGGACACCTTTTCTCCTGTTGCGCGTCACTCTACACTCTGCATTCTTATTGTTGTTGTTGTGGTGAAGGACTGGCCACTTTTCCAATTAGATGTCAAGAATGCTTTCTTGTATGGCGACTTGCAAGAGGAAGTGCATATGTAGCAGCCACCTGGGTTTGCTGCTGAGGAGGAGTCCAGTATGGTGTGTAAACTCCATAAGGCCATATATGGCCTTAAGCAGAGTCTGAGGGCTTGGTTTCAGAAGCTCTCAGAGTTGATTGAATAACAGGGTTTTGTCAGATCTACTGCAGATCATTTTCTTTTTGTTAAGAGAACCCAGAAAGGTATTGTTGCTATTTTGGTTTATGCGGATGATATTGTTGTTACAGACAGTGATAACAAAGGTATTCGGGCAGCCAAGAATTTTCTTGAGCAACAGTTTGTGACAAAGGATCTTGGTATACTGAGGTATTATCTTGGACTGGAATTTGCAAGAAACCAGCAGGGAATGGTGATGACGCAAAGGAAATACGTCATTGATCTCCTATCTGAGACGGGTATGACAGGATGTAGACATGCTACTACTCCAATGGATCCCAATGCTCGGCTATATGATGATGACTCCGCGGAAGTGGATAAGAGAGAGTACAAAGAGCTAGTAGGAAGCTATTGTATGTCACTATTACCAGGCCTGATATTTCGTTTGTTGTCAGCAAGGTTAGCCAATTTATGGAGCAGCCTAGGCAGGCTCACATGGATGTAGTCAACATGATCTTGAGGTATCTCAAGCCTTCACCGGGTGCAGGTCTTCTATTCAGTGTCCTTGCAGTGTCAGGATGTGCGGATGCAGACTATGCTGGGTGTCCAAGTATAGGAAGTCAACTTCATGCTTCATTGTGTTTGTGGGAAGCTCATTGGTTTCATGGAAGAGCAAGAAACGGATGGTTGTGGCCAGATCCAGCGTTGAATCAGAGTATAGGGCCATGGCCCAATGAAGCACAAAAATGATGTGGGTCAAGTATGTTCTGACTGATCTAATTGAGGTGCCTCTTCCTATGCACCTAAAATGTGATAATCAAGTTGCACTATTTATAGCTAATAATCCTGCTTTTCATGAAAGAACAAAGCACATTGAGGTTGACTGCTACTACACTCGTGATTTGATTCAAAGGGGTTTATTCACTTCTCATGTTGCTTCAGGCAATCAGATTGCCGACATGTTCACCAAAGCTATTGCAAAGGGACTGTTTCACTGTTGTTGTTCCAAGCTGAGCATGATAGATATTTATACTCCAGCATGAGGGGGTGTTGAGATATTTATATCTCATTATTTGTTATCTTGTAATTTTCTATTTCTTCGGCTATCTATTTAATTTTCCCATAGAGCTTTTCTCATATATAAGAGAGCTCTATGGCTACGGTGAATGCAACTCTTTCATTTCAATCCTTTCCACAATTTTCGTCCGGTGCCTTCAAGAGTCCGGCTCCCATCGCTAAGATGGATGGGACCAACTATGAGTTGTGGTCCATGCAGTTTTTCACTCTCATGCAGTGCAACAACAAGGAGCACATCCTAACAGATCCAGATCCAACGAATAAGACTGGGGCCAATGCTTCTTGGAAGCAAGATGACGTGTATGTACATGTTTGGCTTTGTGGGACCCTCACCACGGAGATAGCCAATGACATTCTGAATCAGCCCATCGCCAAGGCAATGTGGGACACTTTGATGTATACCTATGCTCAAGCGAAGAATGAGGCCAAGATTGTTCAACTGCAGTTCGATATATACAAGACCAAGCAGAATGGCCATCCTCTGCCCACATACTATTCTTCGTTATGTGGCATGTTCGAGAAGCTTCATACCTACATGCCCATTACGGCATCTGCGGAATAGTAGAAGACGTTTAGGAACTCCACGATGGTTGGAGTTTTCTTAGTTAGACTAGAGACAGAGTACGATGCTGCACGTACTCAACTTCTCACCAGAACCACCATACCTCCCACGGAGGATGTTTATAGTCGCCACAACCGGATTCTCATGCCTTCTTTTGCTTCTCCTCCGCCATCTTCAACGATGGCCGCATCTCGTGGCAGAGGAGGGACGACCGAGTCCAGAGGACGCACCCCTCGTGGCAGAGGCGATGGACGTCAACATGGCTTGTATATCTACTGTCGTAGGTACAGAGGATACATGCTACCATAAGCGTGGATATCATGCGTCTGCCCATGTAGCAGAACAGAGAGAGAACAGAGAGAGCCTTTTAAGACTCCAGTTTCCCAGGTCGATCCTCGCCTGGATGATATTGTCTCTCACATTCGGGAGATCATGACTCATGCAAAGATACCTCCACCACAGATACCGCAGCCGTGGCCAGAGCCTCTTCGATATCCTCAAGAATAGTTTATGCTTTCAGTAACAGTAGTGGTGCAGATATGATAGAGTGGATCATGGACTCTAGTGCTTCCCACCATTTGTGTGGAGACAGAGTGCAGCTGAGGTCTTACAGGACCATACCTCCTGGTAGACAGGTTGTCATTGCTAATGGAGATGACTTACCCATCACAGGATAGGGGGAGGTGCATTTGATGACGTCAATGCGCCTTCACATTTTATATGCTCCTAACTTTCAAATGAATTTACTTTCTATTAGCCATATTACTAAGGATCTGTATTGTCGTGCCATTTTTTATCAATCGTCTCTTGTGTTTCAAGACATAATCATGGGCAGGGTGATTGGATGTGGTCGTGAGCAACGAGGGCTCTACAAACTGGTTCAACCTCCTCATGTTAGTGTTTCTACTAGACCTACTGGACCAGTCTCACCATATCTGTGACACTTATGATTTGATCGCCTTCCTCTGCAAAAGTTATGTCATGTTCTTCCACAGATTTCAACGAGATCCTCCTTCCAGTGTGAAGCATGCCAACTTGGGAAGCATCACCGTTCCTCTTTTCCATCTCGTCAAAGTCAGAGAAGTTCTCAATTATTTGAGCTCCTTCATTTATATATTTAAGGTCCGAGTCGTGTTCATGAACACCAGGGACACCGTTTTTATCTGGTCATTGTCGATGATTTTTCTAGACTTTCCTAGATCTTTTTATCAAGGAAGGACATATCGATATCGACAACATATCGATACAATGTCGATACCGATATATCGCCGATATATCGGCGATATATCGACGCATATCGCCGAGGGGGTCCAGTCGTACCCGAACAAGAATATTCCAGAGGAAAATGCACCTAAGATCAAATATTTCAAGCCGGGGGCAATAGGGGGTAATGAAGATAACAGAAAATGGACCTCGAAAACTCACCCTCCTCTTTTCCCTCCGCTAGCCTCACCACTATCTGAGGTAGATTTCCCCCAACGCAATCCACAAAGGGAAATTCCACGAATCCCGTCGGTGGATAAGTCCGACGAATCAGCAGCAGTGCGGAATGGACTTTCTCGTCCGGTGGATCAGATGGGGAAGGTCAAAGACGTCGATTAATGCGCGGGAGGAATGCGGCTTTCGAATGAACGAGCTTCACCCGGTATCCATTAGGCATTTTTCTCCTGTCGATACCCGATATATCCATATCGGTGATATATCGGTGACTTCTCGATACCGATATATCACCGATATATCGACGATATATCGCGATATGGCGATCCCTGCTTTTTATTAAAGAAAAAGTCCGAGGTTGGATCTGTTATAAAATCTTTTATTAATGACAGAGAATATTTTTTCAGCGAATGTCAAATATCTTCATTCTGATAATGCCTTAGAGTTCACCTTACAGCTTTATGAGTTTCTTATATCTCTTCGCATTATCCACCAGACCTCATGCGCTTATACGTCTCAGCAAAACAATGTTGCAGAACGCAAACTGTTGGTGGAAATGAGTAATCTGTTTATTCCATAGAACCCTAGGCTCTCTTATATAGAGGACACATGACATAAGAGTCCAGAAAAAAATAGAAAATAAGAAACGGTACAGAATAACATAACATAACATCACATAAATCTCTACACTCCCCCTCAAGATGGAGCATAGATGTCAATCATGCTCAGCTTGGAAGAACATCTCTGAAAAGATCCTCTGAGCAATGGCTTGGTAAATATGTCGGCAGTCTGATCCTCTGAACTAACGTATGAAGTAGAAATCAAGCCCTTCTGAATCATATCTCTAGTGTAGTGGCAGTCTACTTCGATATGCTTTGTTCTTTCGTGAAATGCTGGATAGTTGGCAATAAACAAAGCTGCTTGATTGTCACACTGAAGCTGCATGGGTAAAGATACATCTATATGTAAGTCTTCTAATACGGCTCGAACCCACATCATCTCCGTGCTCGCTTGCGCCATGGCCCTATATTCAGATTCAGCGCTTGATCTCGCCACAACAGTTTGTTTCTTGCTTTTCGAAGAAACCAGAGAGCACCCCACAAAAACGGCAAAGCCTGAAGTAGACTTACGATCCTTAGGACACCCTGCACAATCTGCGTCTGCACACGCTGAATAGATAAATCTGTGTTCTTTCTAAACAGCAACCTTGAGCGTGGAGAAGACTTTAGATACCTCAGTATCATGTATATGGCATCCATATGAACCTGTCTTGGCTTCTCCATAAATTGACTCACCCGACTTACTGCAAAAGCAATATCGGGTCGAGTTATAGTGATATAAAGAAGCTTACCCACCATCTCTCTATATCTTCTCCTGTCCACTTCTTCAGTATCATTGTCATACAGTTTCATACTTGGATCCATAGGAGTACTCGATGGTCTACATCCAACCACGCATGTTTCAACCAGCAAATCTGTAATATATTTCCTTTGGGTCATCACCAAACCCTATGCATTCCTGGCAAATTCCAACCCCAGAAAATATCTTAGGGTACCAAGATCCTTCGTGACAAACTGACAGCCCAAGAATGCTTTTGCCATCTCTACTCCCTGAACGTCATCTCCTATAACCAGAATATCATCAACATATACCATGATGACGACCGTACCTCTAGAAGTCTTCTGAATGAACGAGTGATCCACATTTGATCTTTTGAATCATTGTCGCTCAATTAGGTGGGAAAGCTTCTGGAACCACATCCTTGGACTCTGTTTAAGGTCATATATCGCCTTGTGAAGTCTACACACCATATGATTCTCCCCCTCAGCAGTGAACCCCGGTGGCCGTTGCATGTAGACTTCTTCCTGCAAATCTCCATACAAGAATGCGTTCTTGA
Organism: Ottelia alismoides; assembly: GCA_037367405.1. Classification (NCBI taxonomy): domain Eukaryota; kingdom Viridiplantae; phylum Streptophyta; class Magnoliopsida; order Alismatales; family Hydrocharitaceae; genus Ottelia; species Ottelia alismoides. Next base: position 297,933 of record JAZKJV010003156.1, on the reverse strand, counting down.
CATCAAGTTGAAATATGGACCAGTCACGTACCACAACAACCGATAGAAGAATGCGAAGAGTAGAGTGCTGAGCCACTGGAGAGAATGTATCCAAATAGTCCACACCATAAGTTTGTGTGAAACCTCTCGCAACAAATCTCGCCTTGTACCGATCAAGACTGCCATCTGCATGGTATTGAACTGTGAACACCCATTTGCAGCTAACAATAGATGCGCCAGATGGAGCGGTACCAGGCTCCATGTACCGCGGAACTGTAAAGCATGCATTTCTTCTTCCATAGCCACTCTCTAGCAGTGAATTTTCATAGCCTCTTGATAAGTCTGTGGTATCTCCACGGAGGACAAAGCCGCAGCAAATCTCTGAAAGTCTCCTGTGAGACGGTGAAAGGAAACCTGGGAAGCAAAGGGATAAGAAGTGCAAGTCCGTTTCTGCTTCCGAATAGCAATAGGGACATCAAGATCACCGTCTACTGTACTTGATGTTGCATCCTCCTCCTGCAACGAAGAATCATGCACATGCACATTTATCTGACCCATCATTAGTAATAGAATATGAACATACCTGAGGCGTGATGGATGCTTGACGTGCCGCCTGAGCAGGACCTGACCGACGTGTATAGAATTTAGGTAATGGTGGGATAGGTGGTTGTTGTTGTGGTGGTGGTGATGGTGATGGTGGTGGCGTGACAACCGGGACAGGAATGGACACAGGTGGACTCAGACTAGGAGGAGGAACATAGACATCATCATTAGATATGGAAGAAGCCAACCTGTCACCTGCAGGGGAGAAGTACATAACGGACTCAAAGAATGTAACATCAGCACTGACAAAATATTTTTGTTTATGGGGTCATAACAACTATAACCCTTCTGAGTCCGAGAGTAACCTACAAAGACACACTTAACGGCTCTAGGAGAGAGTTTGTCAAGTCCAGGAGACAAGTCGTGAACAAAGGCAACAGTACCAAAGACACGAGGAGTAAGTGAAAACAATTCCTTATCTGGGAAAATAACGGAAAGAGAAATTTACTCACCAAGAACAGAGGACGGCATGCGATTGACAAGGTAGCAGGCTGTAAGGACAGCATCCCCCCAAAAAGTGATAGGCGCACAACTCTGGATAAGCAGGGTTCGAGTGATATCAAGAAAGTGACGATGTTTTCTCTCTGCCACTCCATTCTGTTGAGATGTGTAAGCACAGGTGGTTTGATGAATAATACCTTTGGACGAAAGGAAGTGGGAGAGAGAGCGAGTGCAGAATTCCAATGCATTATCAGTACGAACATATATGATAGAAGAAGAAAAAACATTATGCACTTCGATGATAAGATTTTTAATAATATCCCCTGCTTCAGATTTATTCTTTAAAAGAAAAACCCAAGATACACGAGAAAAGTCATCAACTACAACAAGATAAAATCTGTGTCCCTGATGATCAGGAATACGACTCGGACCCCAAATATCAATATGAAACAACTCAAATGGGGAGCTACTGCTCCGACTCTGACGACTAGGGAAGCTAGAACGATGATGCTTTCCCAACTGACAAGCTTCACAACGAAACGACGAACTCGGAGAGATCTGAGGCAAGAGATGACGCATCTTCTGGAGCGGGAGGTGACCAAAGCGTAGATACCAGGTGTATGGAGAGACTGATCTGGTTGAATAGGAAGAGATGCCATCATATGAATTCCGGACCAGACGATAGAGACCATTCTGCTCAAAGCCACAACCAATCACCCTGCCCGTTATTATGTCCTGAAAAATGAGAGACGATGGGTCAAATATAGCACGACAGTGCAAATCCTTCGTAATCTGACTAATGGATAATAAATTCATGGAAAACTCAGGAGCATGTAGAACATTCTGTAAATGCATAGAAGGTGACAAGGTGATCTCCCTCTATCCAACGATGGGGGAATGAGCCCCATCAGCTATGAGCACTGAGCGTCCGGGAGGAATGTCCTTGTATGACTCAAGTCTATCTCTATCACGGCAGAGGTGATGGGTGGTGCCAGAATCCATAATCTAATCTGAGAGATCATGACAAGATGTAAAGGCAGTAGCACTACCTGAGGTACTGGCAGCGGCAGAAGTACTGGCAGATGTTGAAGCGGTAATATCTGAAGATCCACCTGAAGAATCAGTAGATGATTGAGGCATAATATCACGCAAACGCGCCATAAGCTCTTCGAACCGATGATCTGGAGTGGATGCTGACGGAGATGCAACATGCTCGGCTACACGCACCGATGCTGGAAACCCGTGCTTAGAATAGCATGTATCCTCTGAGTGACCTGTGCGATGACAGAAAGTGCACGGCTGGCGAAAACGACCTCCTCGGCAACGAGGTCCACGTCCACGAAAGGAAGACCGACCACCTCTCGCTCGCGATACAGCCATCGCCGAAGGGGGTGGAGTATATGTGCTGGAAGAAACAGAGATGCGACTGAGCCTCCAGTAAACTTCCTCCATAGGAGGAATAGTAGCATCAACAAGTATCTGAGAGCGGGCTGCCTCATACTCAGGATCAAGTGCTGCTAGTAGTACGCCACCATCGTAGCATTCCGGAAGGTCTTCTGCTGCTCTGGAGTAGTCGTGAGTGGTATAGTGTTATATAGTGTCTCAAACATCCCCCGCAGGGACATGTACAAAGAGTGAAGCGGCCGCCCTATCTGCTTCGTAAAAATATCATGCTGGAGATGTAACATCTTGGTCTCGTTCCGCACCTGTGAATATGTGGCAGCCAGTATCTATCCCACATCGCCTTAGCGGTGGGCTGATGGAGGACAACATTGGCAATCTCCATCGACAGTGTTCCTGATAGCCAAACTTTGGCATAAGAATCATCGGCCTCCCAGGAGGCATAGATCCCAGTCTTCTCTGTCGGCTCATCCTCGGTAAGTATATGCTTCTTACTGTTCGACTTCTTGAGACTCATGAACTGCATCGCCCATAGCTCATAGTTCGTCCCATCCATCTTTACTATTGGCGCTGCACCTTTGAATGCGCCTATGGAGGGCATATCGACTTTACTTTCTGACATGTTGCCGGAGACGAAAACTAGGGATTGTAGACAAGAAATTGGTGTCTACATAAACTTGATAGGATTTGAGTGCATATGTAAACTTTTATGCACTCAAATCGATGGAGAGATAGTGGCCGACGGAGGAGGAGTTGCCGACGGGAGGGGGGTTGTCGGCAGGGAGGGTTGTCGGCGGTAGGGTTAATGGCGGAGTGGGTTGCTGGCGGGAAGGGGGGCGGTGGCGGGGCTGGAGGGACCGGTAGCGGGGCTGGAGAGACCGGTGGCGGTGGCGGAAGGTAGCGACGGCGAGAAAGAGGAATCGGCGGCGCCACCGAGAGTTGGAGAGAGAGAGGGGCGGCGGCGGGACGAGGGTTTTAGGGTTAGGGATTTGGCTCTGATACCATGTTGGAGGAAATGAGTAATCTGTTTATTCCATAGAACCCTAGGCTCTCTTATATAGAGAGGACCCATAGGTAAATTACATAAGAGTCCAGAAGAAAATAGAAAATAAGAAACGGTACAGAATAACATAACATAACATAACATAAATCTCTATACAAACGCCGTCACTTACTTGATGTGATCAGAACGTTGTTGATCCATAGTCATGCTCCTTACGCTTACGGGGTGATGCAGTTCTAACTGCATGCTACCTAGTGAACCGCATTCCCTCGTCTGTGTTGGGAGAGAAGATTCCTTTCTCGATTGTGTTTCCCGAGAAGGATCTTTTCTCCCTTATACCTCGTGTGTTTGGGTCGGTTGCTTTTGTCCATGACTTCTCTCCAGGTCGTGGCAAGCTCTCACCTACAGTTGTCAAGTGCATTTTTGTCAGTTACTCTCGTACCTAGAAGGGGCACCGTTGCTTTGATTCGCTCAAGAAAAAATACTTCTCAGTGCTGACGTCACTTTCTTCCAGCATGTCATGTATATTCCTCCTACAAGTGACAGACCAGCACCATCTAACTCTGACAATGACATATACATGCCTCATCCTCCTACTGTCACACCACCACCTCCCTCTTCTCCTGCTCTACCACCACCTCCACAACCACCCCTACTGACAAGAATTGGTCTTCCTTAATGATTACGGATCTGTAGTAATCACCTTTCTTTTAGATGTAAATGATAGGTGATTGCTTTTATTAGTACAAGTGATAAATGAAGATAAGAGCATCTCGTAAACTGAAAATTCTGTCAAATATTGTTGACGAAATGGAGATACTGACAGGACATAATTGTTGAGATATTAGTTATCTTTCATGTGTTTTATATATTATTTCCATTATTTTCTTTATATAATTTTCCCAACAAGTTACTCTCCTATATAAGAGAACCTTAGGACTTCCTGAAAAAACAATTCATTATTTTCTCTACACATGGCATCAGAGAGGCAGTCCTAGACCATAGTTCTCATACCCCACCTTGCCCTAGACCTCACCAACTCACCCCCCCCCGCGGGGCCGCTACTGCCTCTCCCTCTCTTTCCATGGGCCACCACCGCCCCATCTTCCTTTCTTCGCAGGGGCCACTGCCGCTGCCCCATTCCCTTTCATGTGTGTCGCAGTGCCTTGCGGAATCATCCGCGGGCTAATGTGGGATCTTTTTAAGCCCATGTGGGCATTTTCTTCTCCTCTTCGTGACCAAACTGCAGTCTGAAACAATATGATTTTTATCGGAAAACGAAATTTCAGATATATAAATCTAGGTTTTTTACCCTAACGCGGCATAAGGTGTGCCGAGGATGGTTGTATGAGTCTACACGTTACAACCAATTCTTCATAGGATCGTGTAGACTTGCTCGAATCGGCCTACTTCCCCAGTCGAGTTCCGTTTTTCGACCTTCTTTCATCATGTCAGAAAACAACGATGATGTCTTCTCTTCGTCAAGTGCCTTCAAGGGCCCAGCTCCCATCGTGAACATGGATGGAACCAACTATGAGTGTGGTCTATGCAATTTCTGATCCTTGCGGAATACCACAATGAGCACATTCTGACAAAGCTAGAGCCGACAAATAAGATTGGGGCAAATGCTTCATGGAAGCAAGATGATGCATATGTGTGTATTTGGCTCCCTGGGACCCTCACCACAGAGATAGCCAATGATATTGTGAACCAACTCACCGTCAAGGCGATGTGGGATATCCTGGCGTCCACTTATGCCCAAGTGAAGAACGAGGCCAAGATTCTTCAGCTTGACATATACAAGGCAAAGCAGAATGGTCGTCCACTCCTTGCTTCGTGACATGTTCGAGAAGCTTCACAGTTTCATGCCTATTACGACCTTCACACAGGAACTCCACGATGGTTGAAGTTTTCTTGATTGCGTTTGATCCAAAGAACGAGGCAGTACGAGCACAGCTCCTTACTGAGGCGATCATACCTCCCATGGAGGAGGCTTCCAGTCGTCTCAGCAGGCTTCTTATAACACCTGCTGCCACCATACAACCTTCCTCAGTAATGGTTGCTTCTCGCGACAGAGAATGTTCTACTCGGTTCAGAAGGCGTAGTCCACGTGTCAGAGGTAGTGGATGTCAGCGTGGTCTCCACACCTACTGTCATTGTCCAGGACACTCTAAGAATACATGTTATAAGAAGCATGGATACCACGCATCTGCTCGAGTGGCAGAGCAGATTGAGCCTTCAGACACTACATCTCTTCAGGCATATCCACGACATATTACCTTATATATTAACTTCAGACCAAAAATCATAAACAAAATATAAAAGGAAAACCTTGAAATTTGAAAAACCCTCCTAACCCTATAAAAATTTGTGAAAATTCCATAGGGAATTTTAAACTTATTATCTATTTTTAAAATCCTAAAACATTCGGCCTATTAATATATCTCCTGTTTTGTATATTTAAATCAATTAAAAATACCTAAAAATTAACAAAAAGTACATAAAAGTTCACAAGAATGGAGAAAGGTTATAAAAACACAAAAACATTTTGAGGGGATTCCAGTTTGTAATTGTTATACTTGTGAATATAAAGGTTTTCGGGTGGACGCCTCCTCGGTGCATCATCATTTTTCCATTCAAAGAAACAATAAAAAATTTTGGGCTCAGATTCATTTTGATAAAATACAAGTACAACTTCTTTGAACTTTATCAACAAAAAGTAGCTGCTCGGTTGAACCTTTCCTATTATAAATCATTTGGAAATTCTAAAGGGGCATACTAGTGCTTGCATTTTCCACTTAACAGTGTGCAGACCAACTACCCAAGTCGAGTTGGTTTTTTTAACAAAATGTGGAAATGATCCCTCCTTCAGAACAATACAAAATGGCAAAAACATGACATGAAGGTGTGGAACAGCACAATTACTACTGAAGTGAAACAACATCAACCTCCGTGTATACCTTCAGATTTTGATATGCTTCCAATTGATTTAACCACAAGTTCTGACCATGCTTGCTCATCTGAATCAATGACATTGCCATGTAAATGCAATATCCCACCTTCATTTCTGGATGATGGTTGAAAGTAAATCAAAAGATAAAATCTCATATTTTAAACAGAGCCGTTTGCTAGAATAAAATGAAAGGGCAAAAAGCTGGATAATGATGAGAAACATAAATAATACAATGAAAAGATGAATGGAAAAATAACATGCATATACATGCCAATCATGTGTAAATAAAAAGAAATCGAAGTAACCCAACCATTTTGATAAGTTACTGAAGTGGCATCTTTCATGTCCGAGCAAGTTTGCTAGATTGTTTTGGAATTTAGAACATATACAACCACCAGAGACACAAACACGCACAGTGATTGCAATCTCTCTGCAATTTGCAAATTTATTAACCAAACTAGTCCATTTTACACTGGTAACCCATTTACCAAAATTCCAGTTAAACTGATTGTTGGTCTAGTGTTAGGACTAAGATAGAAAAATACTAAACAGATTGATCTTAATGAAATTCATAAATGTAATCCATTATTTTCTAGCCTCCTTTTCTTTTCATTCATCCGTCCTACCTTCCCACATATAGTCTCTTTTCTACAACTCCTTCCATTTAATCTTCCTATGACTATTCTCAGCAAGGAAGTTCTCCCTTCTCCACTTCCCCACATTCTTCCATGTCCACTCCAAGTTAATCATAACTGATGGTGACAGGGTTCAGCGATACAGCAGAGGAACTATGGTAAATACAGCAGCCAATAGTAACATGAACAAATAGCAGCAGGGTCACAGTCCATTTCACCTAATATGGAATGCAGAAGTAACAGTAATAATAACACATCTCCACAAGTTGCTGCCAGAGGGAGTTAGGGTATGTTTGAAAAACTTAATGCGGCGCTTTCTATGGTCATCCAACTCGCAAGATGCGTGTAGAGTGCTGTTAGTGACCTGGTCAACTGTGACGCTGCCCCTGGACCAAGGCAGTTTGGGTGTGTCCCTCCTTAAGGAAATGAAAGAAGTGTTTTTATCAAAACGGGTACTTCGTATTTGGGGGTGTGATGATGATTTTCTATGTCGTCTTATAAGAACAATCGACAAAATCAGGGCCAATTTATCAGTTACTGTGGATGACACGTTGATGCCCTCCAACCTTTGGCATGGTATTTGTCATTCTTCTTCAAATCAGAACCCCGTTGCAACCAGTCCTGGGCAATGGGCAGAAGTTCAGGTTCTGGAAAGACAATCGGTTCCATGAAGGACTGTTGTGTGATTGCTAACCACGCCTCTTTGCCCTGGCCAGAAATCAGAATTGTACAGTGACAGAAGTGTCTTCGGAGGTAATTGTGTGTCATCCTTTACATCAACTTTCCCAGAAAAAAGATTGGTGGATTTCATTCCTTTGCATGATGAGCTTCAAGTGGCAGAGAAAACAGGTGTGGACTGTGACCACTAGAGATGGTGTGTGCGAAAGTTCACTATTCAAAGGGCATATTCCGCGCTTTCTTCAGACACAGCACTTGCATCTGGTATCCTGAAAGCTGATTTGATGGTCATTTAGAAAGCTGGATTGCCTTTGCTGGTGGTGCTGCTAAGGCAATGCCAAGTTCTAACAAAAAAGCATCATGCAAGGATTTTGCCTAGTGCAAACGACATTTGCCCCCACTGTGCAAAACCACCCAAAAGATGACGAGCATCTTCTATCCTCTACTGGGCGCCTTTGGAAGTTTGGAACACTCGTTCTTTTGAGTGGTTGAACACAACTTCTTCACCATCTTTTTGGAAATCCATGGTGTCGAGTTGCACGAATTCAATGGTTGGATACGTTCTTTCATTGGACATCTTTTGGCCGATGTGACTTGCTTGGAGTGGAGTCCTTTTCAACCATGGCTTGTTCCATGCAGAAAATGTGGCAGAGCATGCTGAATCTTCATATGTTTCCTGGCTAATATAATGTTATACTCTCCCACTTTTTTAACAAATTTGTTCTGGGTCTACCCCCACCTTTGAACCAAATCTTGTAGCTTTTCAAATACAAAAAAACAGCAAGAATACAGCGGAGGGGGCTTAGGTCGCAGACGGGTGCCTTGAAGGTCAGAAAAAAAGATATGTCAAGGAGTAGGTTAGGAGGAGATATGGAAATGAAGAAGCTAGAAATTACATCATACAAAAGCAAAGAAGACGTGACAAAGTGATTCCTGATGGATCTACTGCCTCGATCCACAAGGGCATGATCCAGATATCACAGAGGGTCTAGGATTATTGCATTAGCTTCATAAGAGAATGATCAAGTACAAACCCCACACACCCCTATATAAACTATGAATTTCATAACCATTACCCTACACAAGGGTGGTGAGATGACAAAGAGGACTGCAAGGAGAAAGGTATAGACACCAATAGGAAGGGACGATGAGGATAGGAGACAAGGAGAAAGAATAAGAAATTACAAATACAAATTCCCATAAATCGTCATTTGTTCCAAGTTTTTAGAAGTACTAATCAAAATATAGTTTAAATGAACTTAACAGTAATATATGTAAGTATGTAGTTTTGGGAACCTAAAGAGGTAAACATTAAATTACAAGGACTATAGTGTACTTTCAAAGTCTCATGGAAGCATACAGAAATATTTTATTAAAAAATCATTTTCTGTGACACAAGAAGCACCATGTCATGAAGGCTGAAATAAATTTGTTTTCCTTTAATCAGAAAGGAAAATCAAAAGAAACAAAGGGCTGTGCGGAGATTGACAAAGGTACATTTGTACTGTACCCATCAGGATGTCTTCAGTAGCTCATGCGGTGCTGACCTAGCTTTGGCAGGGGTAACACAAGTTCAAATTTCATGGAATACACTATATCGGATGGGCTCCTTTAGTACTCAGTGCTAACCAGATTTATCGAAAAGATTACGGATAAGAATAATACATTTACGTTTAGATTCCTGCTTAAGCATCATTCTCTATAGTTTCGACCGAGTAAGGGTACGACATGAATGTATATAGAGTTCAATGCGTGTAGGTGAAGCCAGATTGCAGTAAACTGTGCTCAAGCGGACTTCGAAAGTTGAAGACCTAGATGACAAGTGAAAACGCAGGGATCCGATAGCATGTATCTAAAACAAGAAGCTGCCATTTTTTTAAAGTATAGGCAACCAAAATTTAAACCACCTCTTCTTTTGCGCCAGATGTCCCTAGCAAGAAACATGGTAGGACATGCGTGCATGCATGACTACCAGAGCACATTATTTATTTTTAGCTGGAATTAAGAGAGAGAAAATGGTCATAATTTTTTTCGGAAAAAGTTCAATAATAACACATGGGCCATACGAAGCAGTAAGTGAACTTACTTCAGTGCTCTCACAGCTGTGGCCCAGCTACCCTCACTGCTTGGAAGTAGCCCAAGGCAAACTCGATCTGCAACACCCTGTAGAAACCAATGCATAGTTTATTGTTCAGTAGATACTTCTTTTTGAGACAATGTTCACTGTTCAGCAGATATTTATTGTAATAAAAAAATATGACTTTATCATTAAAAAGAAAATTAAGAAAAAAAATAGATTGCATTAACAAATATTAAACACATATTATCATTAAAATGATTTGAGACTAGAGATAAATAGGATGAGCTAAGGGCATTAACTTCTTGAAAAGTCTACGCCACAATGCATCATCACTGAAAAGACAAATCAAATAGGATTATGAGTAACAGAGAAGACAGAATTAATACTGTCTTGGAGAGACTTCTCCTTGAAGAGTGGCTCAGGATATACAAAGAAATCAAGTGACCAAATAAAGTCATGTGGTTCTTACTTGGACGACCTTTAATCTTAGCTTGCAAGTTTGTAAATCATGATAGTTACAGGATTCATCGGCCAAATGCCAGGACAGAACTTTGCAGTGTGCATTATTCTAGAAATAAAAGAGCAGGCTAAGGCAGATGACTTAATAAATGTCATTGAGAGTTATTCCCATCAGTACAGAGGATAAAGAGAAGCATATTCCCATCTAAGAATTGGGAATCCCTCTTCCAATCTACCTAATTCGTTGGATACCTTAGCAACTGAGACATCTCTATTGTTGCTCATCACCTTCACTGTGGTTGAAATCAAGGATATTTATTCAGAGATGCACTCTATGAATGACCTGGGTGATGTTGCGAGAACAAGGGTTTAAATATCAACATCGGCTTCCATATCGACACCATGTCAATACGCTATTTCGATGAAGATTCGTCAAAATTTCGCCCATATCGACCAACATTTGCGAAGGAATGACCTGAAAAGGCCCCCATGTCATATCACTTGATATTTCAGTCTCACGTCAAAACCGAAATATCGGTGAAATTTCACCGACATTTCATGAAATCTGAACTGTGCGAGAATGGGTGATTCGTATCTCAGTTAAATTTAATTCCTTGAAGAGCTTAATATCCTTTACACAGTTCAAACCATACAGAATATTATAGTAAAGCACAGTCAAAACGATTCAACGATAGAAATGGCCACCGTCACTAGTTCCTCACATTTTATTGGCATTAAGGAGAAAGCATGATTGGAGCACCATCTTATCAACCATTAGGCACTCAAGGATGGCCCATTACCAAGAATAATTGTCTCATTGCATCCTACATCCAATAAGAAGAATTGTATCATCACCACTATAACCTTGTGAACAATTATTTCTGGCTCGACTAAAAGCATTTCTTATGACATCTTTATTAGTGAATTTCTGAGGATTGAATAAATTATCAAGAACAAATTTCAAAGTGGCGAAGAACTATATTTTTCCAATAGAGAAAGGAAGACTACTCAAGATGATTAGTCACAAAATTTCATTAGCAAAAAATTGGGAAGCTCAAGCAAGCAATTGTCACCGGTGCCCAACAAACAAACTCACGCAAGATGTTTGAGTGAACTCTCACTACGAACGGCAGTCTTTACCAAATGATAGCTCATATTGATGCCTCCTATAAATCAAAATTCCTCTCCCAGTATGGCAAGAAATTTTGTTGATGTCATTCACTATTTTAGAAATTGACATGATTTCTATTTTTGTTTTATTCCCGTGTTCTCTATTTCCACATGTAACCGTTCAGGGACTGCAATGTAATTGCTACATATTTCGCTCAAGGATTTCACGCTATATAAGAAAAGCTACCCCTGAATAAATTTATTCTATTGCATTCTCTATTTTTTCCACATGGTATCTGTTAGAAAATATAATGAGGAAGCGTATCTGAGAAATAAAGAATAAAATCATTGAGGAACACCAGGATTTTAACGTGGTATCCTACTCCCTAAGGAGCAGGATGGAACTACGGGAGAACGCCTCAAAGGGCTGATGTACGCATTGCACTTTCTCACAGATACAGGAGGATGAGGGGCTTCTTATACAACCTTCACGGAGTCTCCACATCCCACATATGGTCAATGTGAGACTAAACAACTGATGTGGTAAATGAGTCATGGAGTGATCCATTTAACCATCTACACCATAAGTGACATAACACATATACTCCAACTCTCCCTCTCAAGCTGGAGCATGCAATGCTCGACATGGACAAACAGAAAGAAATCTTAAACTCACTACAGAACACTACGGACAATATCAACTCAACGTGCACAATTGTCGGTTGTTGTCGAGGACGTTGCTTCTCATGTCGTGAAGGAGAGGAGGACCAAACAGGCTAGAGTGTGAGTCAAACTGATTGTGCTGTGTACTACGCCTGTCAGAGCCACTGAAACTAAAAATGAGTCTCCACCTAGAAAACTCTGGTCTGCCACATGTACAAGAATGGATCATGTGGACAACTGCTCCATCTTTGAAAGAGACGAACTGAAAATTCGTGGAGACATCCTCGTTGAAGTCCACAGTCGTTGGAGAATGGAATCTGAAAAGTCTCCCCATCAGATAACTGAGTTTGTCCCATACTGGCTCAAGGAATGAGATCTCTACTATAGAGTCCCTCTGAAACTACATGAAAATCCTAACTCACATGGAATAAGGAATGGGATCTCTACTCTGGAGTCTATATAGAACACATGAAAAATCTGACCAAAATAAAAGATGGGGGCCACAACAAAGATGGCAAACATGTGCACGTCTGAAAAGGAGTCTCTCTGGAGAACTCGACGAAAATGAGTCACTCAACGATGGAGTGCCTCGAACTTGGACTCTGAACAAATCCGCAGAGTCTGAAACAGAACTGTAGAGTCTGGAAAATCTGGCGGGTTTGGAATCTGACATCTAAATTTGGAACAGACCTATGACTCTACACAATACTCCCCTTTTCTCCCATACTTGTCGGAAAAAAGTGACATCGACAAAGTTGGGAGAAGACAAGATAATGAGGAGAAAAAAACCAATAAGCCGGTCATACATTTTTTGGCTTTTCAAATCATTCATTTTTTGTCAATTTTTTTGAAATGTTTTCTTCGTACGATTTTTTATACGATCCATCCCTTTTTTTATGAATATTTCCCTTTTTTTAAGCCGTCTTTTCCTTTCTTTCTTTTTCGCATACGGTTTTTTTGTGTACATACCTTTTTTTAACTAAATTCCTTTTTAAAAAAAACTCTCAGCCAAAAGTAGGCCTAAATATGCAGCAGCATCATTTTTTACCTCGGTCTACACTGGCCCCTTTTTTCCCTCATGTTGGGCCTCTCCCTTATATTTTTTAACGGTAAGCCCCTCCCCACTTTTCCTTCATTCATTTTTTAACTAACGTCAGCCCACTTGGGCCCGTATATCACAAGTCCACTTGGAATATATTTAGGGTGCCCACTTGGGAACCCCTCTCTTGAATATTGTCGCCCCTGATAGAGGGTTTCTCTTGATCAGCGATCTAAATCTCACGAAATTTCGGCGAAATATCGTCGAAATTTCGATTTCGATAGCTTCTGTATCTCGAAACCTATATGCATGTCATTTCCTGAATTTCGCCCGAAATCTCGCGAGATATCGGAAAGATTTCAGGTCATCTCGTCGTCTCGCCCAAAAAAACGAATCTCCAATAAAAAAATACCCACTTTTGGCGAGATAGACCGAAATATCGGTCGAAATTCACCCATTTCGACCGACTTTGTGCTGCCAACTTCTCCAAGCTTCCTCCAAGCTCATATTTCGCCCCTTACTTCAAGGTAAGCCAAAATTGACCAAATCTTCATCAATTTCTTCAATTTTTTAGGGGTTTTACTCTTAAGATGTTGATCTAGCTTGATGTGGTGTTTTATAGAGATTTCGAATATCTAACTTGATTTTTGGAGACCAAAATTAGGGATTTTGTGTTTTAATGCATAATAATGATGAGTTATGAATGCATTAATTCGGATCTCGTGTATAACATGTAGTGAAGCGTACTTCGAGAACATTTTGTGAGATCTATGGAAGAGAAAATTGGGGCTCTTGTGTTTTAATGTGGAATCATGATGAGTTCTTCAAGGATAAACTCGGATCTTAAGTTATGGAAGTACAAAACATGTTTCGGTTTTTTTTTCTGTAAATGAAGTTTAAAAATTGAGTAAATCCGAAAATCAAATCTTAGATCTATGCTTTTTTACATGTTTTGTGTCACTTAGGTAGTTTTTCTCGAAAATGGTCCCTTAATTGCTAGATCTAAGATCCTAATGTATAGATCTAAGGTATTTTTCTGAAAATCAGAATATTACGAATATACTTTCAATTTCAAACACCAAATATTTACGATTTTGTGTATATTATGTGTTAGAAAAATTAAGAATATATTGATTCCGAAAATTAAAACATAAAATAATTAGCAAATTCTTAATCGGTCGCACTGTATGGCTCTTGAATGATTGTTCTTCAATTTCCTCGCAGGTTTCGGTGATCATCATCATAGCACATTCTGGTTCTGGATCAGGATCTGACAGTTCTGAGGATCAGAAGGGCGATTTCAGTGGAGACATTGGTTGGAGGTATGCCTCCGCTCTTGATGGAAATAAAGCCAAACCACAGTGCAATTTCTGTGGGAAGGAGTTGGGAGGAGGAGAGATCACGAGGATGAAGCAACATCTTGTTGGCAATAACAAGAATGTTGCCAAGTGCACGCGATGTCCCAAAGATGTGAGGGACAAGGTGAAGGCCAACTTGGACGGGAAGAAGGATAGGGATACAGAAAGGGTAAGAAGGGATGAACAATTCAAAGAGTTCATGTTTGAGAAAGAATTCAACGAGGTGGAAGACCAAATGAGAACATAAGCCAGCAAATGGGAGAAGATGTAGGTGACTATCTGGAAAGATCCGGGGAGGATTACAGACCCTCTTGGAGGGTTGGAGGCCGAGGTTGATGCAGTTGTTGATGAAATTCTCTCCACTAGCTCCAAATCCAAATCCAAGTCAAAAGATGGTAGTGGAGATGATGATGATGTTGTTGGTGGTCGTGGTCGTGGTGGACCTGGTGATGGTAAAGAAACATACTCAGGTGGGTCAGAAGGGGGTGGTCGTGGACCACAAGATACAAGATTTGAAGAAGGGTTACACGTAGGGCGTGAATATATGGAGCGACAGAGGAACACACATGGACAGTTTGTTCCAAGTCCGAGTCCAGGACCTTTGGATTACGAGTACGGTCGTGGCCATCGTCCAACTGACAGCTACATTGACGATTTAATATCATCTGTAGGTTCCTTGAGCTGCATGGACATTGACAGCCCATATCGTGGAGGAACACCAAGTCCCTTAGGCGGATATGGATCGTCGCAAGATGAGAGATCATTTGGCGTTTTCCCGGAATACTTTCATGTTCCTCCTCCAGGACCTCATCCTCCGCCTCAAGCATATGAACCTCCATCATATTCATATGGTTACAATAGGTATGGGGGATATAGTAGCTACAACAGTGAGAACTACCAAGGTAGCCAACCTGAGCAGAGCCAAGGCAGCTTCTTTGGTGATGACAGTTATGGTTTCTTCCCTGAGTACACGCCAGTTCCTCCTCCTCCGCAAAGATCTCCTACTCTGCCGTCCCGAAGATCTCAAGCCAGTACTTTGCAGCCTTGTCGTGCCACTCGTGATACCGGATCTAGTGTTGCTTATCCTCGTCTCAGGATACTCATAGGCATCGATGAGCACTAATACAGGCAGTATGTGATGGATTACAAGATCATGTACTCGTACACGACATGGGAGAACTACTGCGAGTTCATTGAATCTGCGATGCGTTATGAGAGACAACAAGGAAGGGGGGCGATTCAGATCCACAACTGAACTCTTGGTTCTGAACCAAACATATCATCAGGTAATATCTTTTAATCTTTTATTACTTTAATCATTAATGTGAGATTCTTATTATTCTACGTGAAATATATGTATTTTCACTTGTTGTAAGATTGTTACTATGATATTAAGTAATCCTCGAAACCACCCCCTCCCCGGCCTGCAATCCCCGAAGCCCCCCACCCCCCACCTGCAATACCCCGACGAAGCATCCCCACTGCTTGAAGCTCTTGACGAAGCCCCCCTCCTCCGCCCCCCAGCTTCCCGACGAAGCCCTCCATCATCGCACACCGCCATCCTCCAGCACCTACCACGGATCGTTCTTTTTTTCCTTTGGTTTAAGTTTAGCCATTGGATCGATGTGAGGTTAGATTAACTCGACGGTATGGTTGGGTTAATGGTTGAAACTAATGGAGGGTTATGGATATGAGACGGAGATTCAGGGTTTCTCATGTAATTCGTGATTATCGTGGGTATCTGGGGTAATTACGAGACTACACAGGATTATGAGTATAAATATCCCTTTTTTAAAATAAGTTGTTCATTATTTTTTTCTGGTTTTCCCTTTTTCTCTCTTTGCGTACGATTTTTATTTTGTACGCGCCTTTTCTCAAAACAAATCCCCCCGTTTTATAAGAGGCTTAGGGTTCCCCATAAGGGAGAGAACCCAATTGTTGTCGCCTAGTAACTGGAGACAGTCGATCTGGGGAGAAGAAGGCGGCTGGAGAGCATCGAAAGGCCGCTGCCTTTTTGGAGGAGAATCCATCACCTGTGAGATGCAGTCACGTATCGCTACTGGGAGCTTCTCCGCCTGCGTACTACCCTCGATGGGGCATGCTGGAGTATCATTGCCTGGAGGGTGTGCAGCTCGAGAGGGTCCGGGTTGTGTTGGGAGGAGGCCATCATCGTGAGGAAGAAAGGATGGCACAGGCAATGGGACTATTGGAATGGCACCGCCATCAATGGGTCTACAGCTAAAAAAGGGGCTCCGCCCGCAGAATCTGGAGGATGCTTCACTTGGAGCAGTTGGATCGCCGATGGGAGGAGCACCACTTGCACTCTTCGGTAGAGGATTGCCGCTAATCTAGGGTTCTCCATTGACGCTTCATGTAGAGTGTTGCAACATAGGAAAAAAAATTCGATCTAGAGTTCCTGAGATGGAACTTTAATGTTGTGACGCTCGCAAATTCGGGTTACTCGTTTATACATCACTTGTAGTATCATCAAGGTTCAGAAAGTCGGTATGCGGTATTCGTTCGGTCAGGCGGTCTGAAGCGAGTAAGCGGGCAGGCGGAAGTATATGCGGAAGTATATGCGGACTATGCGGTTTCTATTATTTTAATTAAAAATAATTAGTAATATAATAATAAATTCAAATACGAGACGTTTTATATTTAAAAAAAAACATAAAATAAGTATTTTAATGTGAAGATTTTCTGTTGATGTAAACATAAAAGAAGATGCTCAAGAATAAGATATCTAACCATTGATACTGCTGAAAAATACACACATACGTGTTCGGTGAACAAAACTAAGATGGAGGTTCATGCTCAAATCCAAGGAGCTAAAGCCAATATGTTTAACATCAAGACAAAGAACTTTATTGAATAATATAGTTGCATCAATTTATGATTTTATGCATGCAACAATATCTGTGTCTTTTCTAACTTACTATCTCTGCCCAATCCTTATCAGTTGTGTATATGTATTCACATTAAAGGTTCATCTTCCAATCTAAGCATACCTAAAATCACGAAGATAATGTCAAGATTAAGTGGTTGTGTGTCGTCCACTGATGAAACTTCCATATATCCATTTAAATCATTTGTTGGTTGAGCAGTGCTAGATTGTTTCATGTAAGAATTTAGAGCAACAAAAAAAATGCAAAAAAGGCTTAATTAGATTGTTTCATGTAAGAATCCAGAACCTGCGTACGGGAGAAAGCAGCGGAGGGAGAGAGCGTAGAGGAGCAGCCTACCTCGCCTCGCAGACTCGCAGTGAGAGAACGAAGAGGAGCAGCCTTCCTAGCCTCGCGAACTCGCAAAGGGAGAGAGAGAACACAGCCTGCGTCGCAGACTCGCGGTGAGAATGCAGAGGAGCAGCCTGCGTCGCGGTGAGAGGGCGGAGGAGCAACCTTCCTCGCCTTAGCAATGGCGGAGGAGAATCTCGAGGGAGGGCGGAGGAGAAACTCCCGCTAGGGCTTTTCGCACGATGGCGGAGGAGAAAAGGGAGGCGCATAGGGTTTCTTTTGCGAGAGGGTATTAGGAGGTTTATGATTTTCGGAGAAAAAAATCCAGCAATAAATTTGGGGGGAGCTCTATTACAAACTCGGGCGCATATCGGGCCGCATATGCGCTTTGAGCGCCTTTTGAACGCATATCAAATACTCGGGGCGGTTGGTTGCCCGAGTACGCATATATGCGGCCGCCTAGACCGCCTTTCTGAACACTGAGTATCATGCTTGCTAGAGATCACATTATGGTATCGAAAATGAGGGAAAATTTTTCGCGTTTCAAATGACATTCACATTTAACTAAAGAGTAACAGTACCAGCAGTGTGTCACCAATTTATATTACATAAATTTTCATATTACATATAAAAAAAACTGCATTATTTACATGTATCCCAAATTGTAGCAGAAGAGAAAGGAAAGTATTTATAATATTCTGAACAAAAACTATAACATGAATATATATCGAGAGTAATTACAGAAGCTCATTTTCAATTATCGGACTACTGTAATGCAGGTACTTATTCTGCAAATCATGAACTAGAGAGAAGAATATCAACAAAAGTTGAGTACAATCAGATTAATTAAAAATTACAGGTAAGTCAGTGTCTCCAAAAAAAGCAAGTAGATATGGTTTAACAATTAACTTTTAACGAGTTACTTGCATAGAAATTGGTTTTCAAGTTGTTCTGAATATGAATCCCCTGACTTATTCATCCTACCTCAGTTATTATACATATATATTATATGATACATATTTAAGCTATTGTCTTTCATTAATTGTAATATGTGTTTGATGGATCTTGGTAATGTGGATGATGAGTCTCTGATCTGATATTTGTCTTTATCTAATCTCCCATGCTTAGTGGATAGTCTGTAATCTTGGTCTGAGTATTGCCTCACACTATGACTCTAAGGCGTGAAGAATGCCTTAGGATTGGGAGGGCTTCTGTAGGCATGAGGTGGAATATATGCATCCTAACTAAGTCCCAAACACGTCCACTAACTCCATATTACAACCGTAGTTTTCAGTATATATAACCGTATAAGATTTCCACTTTCCCATCCTATTTCAAATTCTTTAGTTTATAACATTTATAATAATCGAGGTGATCTAGATCTCTTTCCTATGTTTATGAGTCATGTGGATGGACCTTAATAAGTGTAGATGATGTATCTTGTTTTCTGATTCTTTTCTTGTTAAATTACTCGAGCTTAGTAGATAGTTTATGGCCTTGGTATGGGTCAAACCTCACACTATAACTCTAAGGCAGTAAGGAAGCCTTAGGGTTGGGGTGCCTCCAAAGCATGTGGTGGGGAAAATGCATCCTAACTAAGTTCCCAACACATCCACTAGTTTCTCTGACAACCATAGTAGTACCTCTTAGTCTGATGAGGATGATTTTCATAATATGCTCTTTTCTCCTTGCCATGACCTACGAGCGGAACAGTAACTAGCTCAACGGAAAGCAAGCTCAATTGTAACCAACATCAACTGTAACCAAGCTCAACTGTAACCGCCCCCAACGATTGGGCTTGTTGCTGCCACCTTGGGATGTCGTCGTTGCCGTTGCCACTGTCGTTGGGACCTGCTGAAGGAGATCGTGCGCTGAACTGATGGAGGATGGTGTGCCGCTTGCTTGGGTGCCAGATGGAGGTATCAAATAGAGTTGTTGCATTCTGAAGATGCTCAAAGATGGTGTTGCCTGGTGTGAGAAGGTCTGGGTTTGCCATGCTGCCTGGGGGTATCGAGGGTATCGCATGTGTCGCCTAGGAGATCTTGTGCACGGAGGAGGTCTGCGTGGACAGCAGGATGCTGCCTCACGAGATAGGGAGATCAAAGGCGGTGCCTAGATCCACTGCCCTTTTTTTGTTTTTTTTTTCAACTAGATGCGCGTGGTTGAAACTCTGTTTGCGCGATTGATTTCGTCACTTTGGCTATGAGATGTGTGGCATGCTGCTAGGAGTCGTGCTGGAGGAGACTAGAGCTTGGATCGGCTCTACACCGCCATATGTGGCTAGATGTTGGAGGATTGTATCCCATCGCGCGAGTGTTGCAGGTTCTGTGTGCCACTAGGGTTCTGTTGGAGCAGTGCCTTGGAGATGGTGGCTTCGCCTAAGAGTTCTGATGATAGGGATATCGACGGTTGCTCCTGGAATCACTACCGTTCTGCAAGATTAGGGTTCCATCGAGAACTCTACAAATTTCCTGATCTTGAATGAATCATATATAACAATAATCCTCAAGAATGAATCTTCAAGAATAACTCGTTGAAACTCGAACAAATAAAGAACATGAAAATCCTCGAGAATCGACTTGTTCTGATACTATGTTAAAAAATAAGAATGCAGAAACGTATCACAATAAATATAAAGAAAATATTGAAGAACAGGATTTTAACGTGGAACCCTACTCCCTTAGGAGCGGGATGAAAACACGGGAGAATGCCTCAAAGGGTTGATAGTCTATTGCTTTTCTCATCTGAATATAATGGGTTTGGGGGTCTATATATAGTCCCCATTGAGTATCCACATCCCAGAGACGGTAGATGTGGGACTAAACTTATAGATGGGGTAAATGGATCCTGGAGAGATCCATTAACCCATCCCTCTCATACGTGGCGCATACAACTTATACTCCAACAAGGCCATAGTATATCACAGTACATGGATACTAAAAATAAATATTCGTTCTTATTTTCGAACAAAAGAAAATTAAGATCACATAAAGCCAGCGATAAAGATATGGTCATTTTGACAATGCAGCATGCTCAGCACAGAGACTGCTCAAAGTGGAATAATGGGCAACAATGCTTGGGATAAGCCAAATATAGAGTTTTACAATTTCATCCATTCCGGATTCTGAATTGAAATTAACAACATATGCTACTCTAATTTCAGAGAATTGCCAAAAACAAATGCCAACTCCCTTCAAAGAATGTGATGATATCACTATGTGTGATAGTCCCTGATTACACTATTAACAACTTCCCAACACATTCAACCAAAAAAAGCATCAACGTAGGCTTAAAATATGTATAAAACCATGCATGACAGCAAAGAGGAGGAAGAAACAATGGATTGTACCTCTTTTGGATTCTCAAAAATAGAAGAAAAACTAGGAATTTGTAGCAGAAATGACTGCTACAAGGGGTAACAGCAGTGCATCTTCCACTAGTAGAAGAATAGCTGCAACATGCAGCTCCAACAGACTGCCTGGAGCAGTAGTTTGTGAGGAAAGGTTGCAGCGGAAAGCTTCCAGCAGGAACAACAGTAGGAGAAAGGCTTCCTCAACTGATTGAAATGGACAGGATATTATGGAGGAAAGAAAGAGGAAGAAAAGGGCTCCCACGTTAGGTTTATGGGATCCAAATGTCATTTGAGTGACATCAACAAGTGATATCAGCTAGCTGATGTCAGCTTGCTGATGTCACATATATACATTTTTTACAAAAACCCAAAGTGATCCGTACTCGCGCCTTGAAACTCCGGTGGAATCTTCAACTAAAGCAATCAAGCTTTAGAGAGAAGGTTTTAGAAGACTTATCTTGGGATTGTAGCGAAAGTGCAAACAAGATGTGGGAGGCGGTAGCATCTTGTATCTGAAAGGTGGCCAAAGAGATGCTAGGCGAGTCAAAGGGAGGAGCTCCAGGCCAAAAAGGAGGCTTGGTGGTGGAGTGGAGGGGTGTAAGAGAAGCTCAAAATGAAAAGAGCATGCTTTAAAGCTATGTCTAAGGATAGAACAGAGGAAACTATCACAAAGTACAAAATAGCGAAGAAGGAAGCAAAGAAGGCTGTAAGCAAAGCTAAGTCAAAAGATATTGAAGTTTGTACAAAAATCTCGACTCTAAAGAGGGCCAGAAGGATATATCCAGGTTGGCCAAAGCAAGAGAAAGAAAGATCAAAGACCTTTCTCAAGTGAGATGCATTAAAGATGAGGAAGGGTACGCGCTTGTTACTCAGAAGGATATAGATACTAGATGGAAGCAATATTTCCGTGAACTTTTCATTGGGGAAGGAAATAGAGAGATCACTTTGGGTGATATAGCTAGTAGTGAAAGTTACCTATAGACGAATACAAAGAAAGGAAATAGAGGAGGCTTTGAAGGCTATGAGAACTGAGAAAGGTGTAGAACCGGATGACATCCCTGTAGAAGTATGGAGAGTTTTATGTGGGCATGGTTTGACTTGGCTTCTGAATTTATTCAATGTTATTTGGCGAAACAAGAAAATGCCTAAAGATTGGAGGAGAAGTATCGTGGTGCCAAATTGTTCAAATTACAGAGGTATCAAGTTGATGAGTCACACTATGAAAATTTGGGAACATGTGATTGAAGGAAGGTTAAGGCAAGTTTCTAAAGTAAAAGAAAACCAATTCGGATTCATGCCAAATTGCTCAACTATTGAAGCCATCCATTTGCTGAGAACAACGGAGATTTAAAGAGCAAAACCTCCATATGATTTTTATTGATTGGACTCTAATTAACGACAAACATAAATAAATTAAGCTATTTATTAATTTTCGAGATGCATCAGTTCTCCTCCGCTTGAAAATTTCGTCTCCTGGCGAATTGCTTGATCTTCGACGCGCCGTTGGAGAATTCGATCTTGAAATTGCAGCTTCAAATCCCCCAATTAGATCCTTTTCAACGTTACGTTTGTAGTCTTTTTCAATTGGAGGGTGTCTGCAATTTTTGTACCCCTTCATTTAAATAAAGATCATAAGAGAAGTTCTCCACTTGGCTCTTTAGATAAAGACTCTTGGGAGGAGGGGTTTTACTGCAACCTTTTCAAATCACATCCCATATCTCCAGGAGTCCAGGGATCCGATTGAGGGTGAATCGCTAACCATTGCTAGGGCTTGTCCTTTCCGAGATAAGAGGCGGCGACGACATCGAGTTGGAAGCACGGGGTGGCAGTCCGGCATGCAGAGGGCGTGTAGGCGGGCGACGATGGGGAATCGTGTGGAGGAGGCACTGCATGTGGCGGCGGTTCGAGAAGGAGCAGGGCACGTGGTTGGCGCAGGTGGTGGCGCAATGCTGGTGTGGCCACCGAAGGGGTAATGGGGGCAAGGAGGCGATGCGAGGGGGCTGGGGCGAACGAGAATGGTGGCGGAAAGGGACGAGATGGAGGAGGCAACAGGTAGGGAGGGGAAAGGGGGTGGCGAAGGAGGGGGACAGGCGGTGGTTGTAGGTGTGTCGATGCGGCTGTGTCGAGGGGCTGCAGGGTAGGTGAGGGGGTTGTGGGAGGGGTTGACGACGGTGTCGGTGCGGGTGGGGAGGGAGGGGTGGCCGGCGGTGGGGCTGGGGGTTGTGCCGAGGTTGCTGGGCAACGAGTGGTGGCGATAGGGGAGCTGGGGCTGGGGATTGCAGGGGAGGTGGTGGGATCTTTTTGGTGGGGGGAAGGGGGTGCAGCAGGGCTAGGGGGTGCTAGAGGTGCGAGAATGGCGAGGAGGGCCTGCGAGAGGGTTATAGGTGGCGCATGAGTTGATTAATCCGACGACTGAAGGTCTGAAACTGTATGGACAGCAAGTAGATCGATGGCGACAATGATTTCTTCTTGTTTTTCTTCTTAGAAAACCTGGACAGCGGCTTCGTGGGCATGCGGTGCTGTTTCGCCGGCCCTTTTGGCAGTGATTTTGGCGGCATTCTCTTCTAGTTGGCGCGTCAATGCCTTGACATTCTGCGGCTCTCGCTAGAGCTTGCATATCAGCACAAACTTGGAGCATATTAGATAGTGCTTGTCTAACCTCAACACACCATGCACAGTCGTTG
Source organism: Ottelia alismoides (assembly GCA_037367405.1). Classification (NCBI taxonomy): domain Eukaryota; kingdom Viridiplantae; phylum Streptophyta; class Magnoliopsida; order Alismatales; family Hydrocharitaceae; genus Ottelia; species Ottelia alismoides. The sequence continues at coordinate 274,262 of JAZKJV010003156.1, read as the reverse complement.
GAGCGAGATCCTTTGCACTTTTCACGTGAACGACGGGAGGGATCGCCAGATCGTGAGGACGATCTAGATGCCATGTTATGATACCAAATGATGCAGTCTTGCAGGTTGAATTTTGCAATGACTAGGAAATAAATTTTGAAGGGTGAAAATATGGTGGAAGAAGAAATTAGAGGGAGGAAGAAGAGAAGGTGCACTGGTTGCGTGAGATTCGGGGGAGAATCATGAAAATCGCGTAGAGGGAGAAGAGATAAAGGAAGGAGATATGAGATATCAATTTTAATTCAACTTCAACTGCCTCAAAATAATTGTGTACCATCCCCTATGTATAGGAGGGGTGGGATTACAAAAATAGAGATAAAAATTCATAATTCAAATCTACTTATCCTAATTGACTCTAACCGGTTAACTACCTAATTTGACCACTAATTGAGATCACATGCGATCTCTTTTATTTAAATAAAATTTAACAACTCGATAATAAAATTCGATTCTAATTAATGACAAACATAAATAAATTAAGCTCTATTTATTAATTTTTACACTGCATCACTAAAGGATTTCGTATGAGTAGGGCTAAAACTGAATATATGGAGTGCACCTTTGATGGCAACAAAGATGAAGGAATCGAGGTAAAGATAACATTCGGAAGAGAGATTATTTTAGATTCCTGGAATCTATTTTGCAACATGATAGGGAAATTGATGGAGATGTTGCTAATAGAATAAATGCAGGTTGGCTAAAGTGGAGAAGAGCCTCTGTTGTTCTCTGTGATAAGAAAATTCCTTTAAAAATCTAAGGAAAGTTTTACAGAGCAGTTGTGAGGCCTGCTATGCTCTATGAATCTGAATGTTGGCATGTGAATCATAGACTTGTGCAGCGAATGGCAACAGCAGAAATGAAAATGCTAAGGTGGATGTGTGGACACACATGTAAAGATCGGATTTGGAATGATGCAATCAGAAATAAAGTTGTGTAGCCCGTTCGAGGATAAGATGCGAGAAAACCACTTAAAATGGTTTGGTCTTTTGTAAAGAGGGCCAGTTGATGCACCAGTTAGGAGATGCGAGTTTTGGCATGTTGAACCGACTAAGAGAGGGCGAGGACGGCCCAAGAAGTGTTGGAATGATACTATACAAAGGGATCTTAGTTTTTTTGATATAAGTCCGGGATTGACCCAAGATAGATTTGAATGGAGGTATAGAATCCATGTAGCTGACCCTACTTAATTCTGAGAAAAGGCTTTATTGTTGTTGTTACAAACAACCCAATTTGGGCCCAAAGAAAGCAGCACTCCCCTCTTAAAAAAACACTCACGGCCCAAAAACAACTTTCAACAAATGGGCCCAGCAAATGCCTCTCCCCCCTTTTCATTTGTTTATATCTAGAACAAAGGCTCGTTGGACATCCTATTTAGGGTTCCATCGCATGGAACCCTTCTTTAGAAAAGATGCGACGCCTGCGAAATCCGTGGGGAAAGGACGGTGTGGTGCCATCTGCAAGATTTGTGCGGAAGGGAGGGGGTGGCGCCGCCAATCCCCGAAGGAGGCCTTTCGATGCCGCCAGCATCGAGATACGGAGGCAGAGTCCTTGCGGTTGTTACTGTTGCGAGATGGTGCGAGGGATGTTGCGACTGGATGGGCTCAGCCTGGGCCATCGCATGGTCGTGCGCCGCCAAGAGAGCTTCGAGGCCCGAGGGAGATGCTGCGTCGGAGATGCGTCGCCTTGCGCGAGGGCTGCTCCTGTATCGGGGATTCTTCTTCAAACTGGAGCTGGCAAGATGTTGCCTGATCGGAGGACTCAAAGGTGTTGCACCGCCCCATATGGGGCTTCTTCTTCCTTCTTCGACTCTTGTGGTGGTACAGGTGGAGATGCGGCGCCACGGATATTTCATTAATATATGTAAATTTCGATGAAAATGAAGGGTCTGTTTTTAAATTTTTGTTAAAACGACGAGCAATTTCAATGAAATTTCGTTGACATTTCACTAATAATTCGTTGAAATCCTGAAAAAGGAAATAAGGTAACATTTCGGTTTCAGTTACCTAAAGAAATAGAATTTTCGGAGAAATTCGATGGAATTTCGTGGAAATTTGAGGCCATGATTAGAAGATTTATTCTCTGTTAGAAAATGAGAATGCAGAAGCGTAATATCAGAGATAAAGAATAAGAACAATAGAAAGAACATCGGAATTTTTACGTGGAACCCTAATCCCTAAGGAGCAGGATGAAACTACGGGAGAACGCCTCAAAGGGCTGATGTGTTCATTGAACTTTCTCATCTTATACAATGAGTATGGGGCTTCTTATATAGCCTTCACTGGCCCTCCAAGTCCCACAACTGGTAGATGTGGGACTAAACCACTGGATGTGGTAATTGGACTCTGTAGGGATGCAATTACCCATCTAAACAAGTGACGCATATACTCCAACATTCTCTAGTGGTGCAGAATGTAGAACGGGCATATAAATGCATTTCCATCATTGAGTCAAAACATTACAGAATCGCAGTTTCTAGAGATTCATTCTCCAAGTCCAGGGAGAGATTATTCTCAGTACAGGTATAGAATTTGAAATTCGAAACCACATAAAATCACCTCCATTTATTTAAAAAAAATAAACTTTTTTGTTAACAGAATCGATATCAACAGACTGCAATTCCATAAAAGATAAAGAACAGAAATATTTTATATACTTTGGGTGCTGTGATGCGGTTATCTCCTTCAAGTACGATACAACGATTAGCAACAGAATTCGCTTGAATATTATGCCTGAGAGCCTCTAAAGCATGAGGATTCCATTCACAAGCATAAACCACTTTCGCTTTTGACCTGGAAAATTGTGAAAGATGGCCGAAAGAAGTTTTAGATTGGCTTTAAAGATAAAGATATATTTAATAAAAGAGAAGAGCGAGCTGAAAACCCTACTTGACAAGAAATGGAAGGGTGAAGTAACCAATTCCAGCAAACAGGTCCACAACAGTTTCACTTCTGCAGTCAATTCTAGACATACGGAGTTTCTCTGAAAAGTTTCCAGCCGAAAACATGCACTTCGTAGCGTCGAAAGAGTAAGTGATCCCATTTTCATGATGAGTAACCCAGCCGTTATCTCCAACTAGTATCTCTAATGTGCTATCCCTCGTTCCTGTTGCCAAAACCCTACCCTGATAACAAGCTCACAAGTAAATGTTAAATAGTGCGAAAAAGAAAATGATGCAGACAAATCTTACAATAAAGATACAGTTCTTTTAGTGACCAACCCCCCCACCCCCCTCCACCCACAACCCTACCTTAGACAAAACTATGCACATTGTATATGTATAGACATATAAATACACAGGAGAAGACCCCCTCTCCATTTACATATAAAGGGGTGGGTGTGTGTGTTGGTGCAAGTATGCATATGGGCAAGTATACTTGTTTCATTTTTTTTTTTTGTGTGTCATGACAACCTGATATGGGTACATTATACACACATCCATCCACAAGGGTGTCCACTAGAGAAGATGTGAATGTCAATTTTCAGATTTTAGTAGATACTTGTAAAAATGTGAACATTCTAGATGATATCGTGGGGTCATGCATAATCATGCATGTTCAATGACAATAAAGTTTGTTGTTTAGCTTGTTCTTGTTCAAAAGCAAGGAAAATCAAAAACCAAGTTCAAAAAGCAAGCCAAAAGACTTAAAGAACGAAGCTTCTTAAAAACCAAGACAAAACCTAAAACAGAAGGATGACTAAATATGAAAATAAAAGATCGGAGTAGTAAGAACTTGTAAGCGAAAAGACTCATGAAGCTAAAGATTGAAGTGGAGTCAAGGAAGCTCAAAAGCAAAGAGAGAACAAGAAAAGATTTTTCACAAGAAAAAGAAATCAGACTACATGCATAGTTTTAATTTTGTAAAAAAATGACTTAGTTTTAATGTATGTGTATTCTTAACCCACAAGAAACTTCGAAGCCAAAATAATTTAGTTGAATAATCAAGTTTTTAGTCGATTCAAATCACCTTGACTCGACTCCGAGTTCAACAAAAGACTGTTACTTGACACCAAAAATCACATTCTGAATTTCATTCGATAAGCCTTTCCCAGTTCAATTTTAAATCAAATTCTGTATTTCGGTTTTCATTCGATCAACTTTTTTCCAGATCATTTTTCCCATTTTCCCAGTCGACTAAAAATGTATTTTCAGACAACCAACTTAAATAAAATTGACTCAAATTTGATCAGGAATTAAATCTTATTATCTCTGTTTTTCGGTAAATTATCCCTTAAAACAAGACGACTGTCTTACATCTCAACGGTCAAATTTTGGAATGTTGATTCCAACTTCTAAAGTAACCAAAACATTCGGTCAACTAACTTTTTTTATCCTCCGACTAATTCAGTTTTTCAATTGACCGACTTTTTACTCCGATTATTTTGTTTTATTAAGTAATATTTATTTAATTGTTGTTACTATCTTTCTATGTGATAAGAAAATTCCGTTGAAAATTAAAAGAAAGTGTCTGCAGTGTGGTCCGGGAAGCGGGGTCAGATTGTGTGCTATTTGGGATGTTGATGGCGGGGGCCTCCCCTTCCACGATTGTAGAAGATAATAATGCAGAAGCATATAGGAGAGAAAAAGATATAAACATGGAATTAACACCGGCATTTTACGTGGAACCATACTCCTTGAGGAGCAGGATTAAACTACGAGAGAATGCCTCTCAAGAGTCGGGTATTCTGTTATTCCTCTCTATCAACTGATACAATGGGTATAGGACTTCTTATATAGCCCCACCACCAAATGGAGTACTACTAACAGTAGATGTAGGACTAAACCTGTGGATGAGGTAATTGGACCCTGGAGCGATCCAATTACCCATCTATACAAGTTAATCATACTCCAATACTCCACCTCAAGTTGGAGCATGCAATGCTTAGCTTGGACAAATAAAAAGAAATTGTTCACTTACATTACAAGCTACTACGGACAATATCAACTCAACACAAACTTTGTTGGCTACCTGCTGAGGATGTTGCCTCCCATGCTCTGTTAGTGAGGAAGAACTGAAAGGATGGAGTATGAACTGAACTTGGTCTCCTTGTTGGAGAACATGTGCTATGCACTGCATCTGTCAGAGTCACTGAAACGGGAATGAGTCTCCACTCGGAGAACTCTAACCTGCAACTGTTCCATCTCTCTGAAGGATCGAACTGAAAAAAGTCGTGGAAAAATCTTCGTCAGAGTCCACGAGCGTTGGAGAATGGAGTCTGAAAGTCACCTTGTCGGAGAATTAGCTCTCTCCCATACTAGCTCAGAGAATGGGATCTCTACTCTGAAGTTCCTATGAAACCACATGAAAACCCTAAGCCCGCAATGGCTCAAGAATAGGATCTCAACTCCGGAGTACCTATGGATCACATTAAAACCCTGAGTTGACCAAACTAAGTATGGGGACCTCTCAGACAACGAACACACATGTACGCCTTGAACTGTAGACTCTGAAACAATATGTAAAGTCTGAGTCTGACAATCTGTAGAGTCGGAAATCTAACATGTAGAACTCTACATAATACACGTCCTTTCTCCCATACTAGTTGAAATAGATGTCGTCGACCAAGTTGGGGGAAGACATGAAGATGGAAAAAAATGAAAAAAAAATCACATAAGTTGATCTCTTCTTTTAGCTTTTCTACTCTCATTTTTTCATACGATTTTTTAATACGATATTTTTTTTCCTTATTGCATACGTCTTTTTTGTAGGATATAGAGACTAGATGGGAGCAGTACTTCCATAAACTTTTTATTGGGGAAGGAAATAGAGAGATCACTTTGGGTGATCTAGCTAGTAGCGAAAGTTACTTGAATCGTGCAAGTTATAGACGGATTCAAAGAAAGGAAGTAGAGGAGGCTTTATGAGACCTGGGAAAGGTGTAGGACCGGATGACATCCCTGTAGAAGTATGGAAAGATTTAGGTGAGCGCGGTTTGACTTGGCTTACGAATCTATTCAATGTTATTTGGCGAAGCAAGAAAATGCCTGAAGATTGGAGGAGTGTCGTGGTGCCTCTTTATAAAAATAAAGGAGACATTCAAAATTGTTCAAATTATAGAGGTATCAAGCTGATGAGTCACACTATGAAAATTTGGAAACGTGTAATCGAGAGAAGGTTGAGGCAAGTTTCCAATGTAAAGAAAACCAATTCGGATTCATGTCAGGTCGCTCAACTATTGAAGTCATCCATTTGCTGAGGAGAACAATGGAGATTTATAGAGCTGAAAGGAAGAACCTCCATATGATCTTTATTGATTTGGAGAAGGCTTATGATTTTGTCCCACGAGAGATATTGTGGAGAGTTTTAGAGAAGAGACAAGTGCATGTCCTATACATTAACCTCATAAAGGACATGTATGATAGGGCTTTATCTTGTGTAAGGACACCGTCTGGGAAGACTGGCTATTTTGACATCAACGTTGGTTTACATCAAGGTTCAACTTTGAGTCCATTTCTTTTTACTTTGATTATGGACGAGTTGACAAGTCACATTCAGGATGAGTTACCTTGGTGTATGTTATTTGCTGATGATATTGTGTTGATTGACGAGACTAGTGATGGAGTAAATGAGAAGCTCGAGGTCTGGAGACATGAGTTGGAGAGTAAAGGATTTCGTATAAGTAGGGCTAAGATAGAATATATGGAGTGCACCTTTGATGGAAGCAATGGTGAAGGAATTGAGGTGAAGATTGGTGATGATAATATTCAGAAGAGAGATTCTTTTAGATATCTAGGATCTATTTTGCAACATGATGGGGAAATTGATGGAGATGTTACTAATAGAATAAATGCAGGCTGGCTAAAGTGTAGAGGAGCCTCTGCTGTTCTCTGTGATAAGAAAATTCCTTTAAAAATTAAAGAAAAGTTTTACAAAGCAGCCGTGAGACCTGTTATGCTCTATGGATCTGAATGTTGGCCTGTGAACCATAGACATGTGCAGAGAATGGTTGTAGCAGAAATGAAAATGCTAAGGTGGATGTGTGGATACACATGTAAAGATCGGATTCGGAATGATGCAATCAGAAAGAAACTTGATGTTGCTCCGATCGAGGATAAGATGAGAGAAAACTGCTTAAGATGGTTTGGTCATTTGCAAAGAAGATCAGTTGAAGCACCAGTTAGGAGATGCGAGTGTTGGGATGTTGAGCCGGCTAAGAGAGGGCGGGGACGGCCCAAGAAGTGTTGGAAAGAGACCATACGAAGGGATCTTTGTTTTGTGGATATAAGCCCGGGATGACCCAAGATAGATCTGAATGGAGGCGAAGAATCCATGTAGCCGACCCTACTTAATTGTGGGAAAAGGCTTTGTTGTTGTTGTTGTTGTTGCATACGTCTTTTTTGTATGTTGGTCCCTTTTTTGATACGTGTGGCCCCATTGGACCCAATATACCTCACCCTTTTTTTAAAAAATGGAGGCCCATATTTGGGCCCAAATAAATCATGTATCCTTCTTTCCTTTTTTTAAAGCTCTCAGCCCAATTTTGGTCCCAAACTCTACCCTTTTCAATACCAGGTAACCACCCCCTAACGATATTGGAGCCTTTTATCTAGACCCTTCCACAAAAGGTGTACGGAGGAGATGGATCAGCTACGTCACCGAGTGGCTGGAGGTAATAGGCTCGCACGAGGCGCCGCCTGGAGGCAAGGAGCGCAAGAAGGAGGACCCTTGTGCGTTACTTGTAGCTTTTCATGGGGACATGGGTATCCGGACCGATGGGACCTGGACAGGCTTCGCCAGGTGTATTAATAAGGGGAGCTTTCGATTGCAAACATGATCCATCAAGCTACGGAGTATGTACATGCATTGGATCAAGCCTTGGAACACAACCAGCAATATAAATATAAACACTAGGAGCATCAATTCTTCTTTGATCTTGAGGAGGGCCTCATTGTATTGGTGACGTACAGATGTAGGGTTCCAGGAACCACTGAAGGAAGGATGAAAACCTGGAGATGCACATATCGATGTGCCTTGCCAAAGAATTTAGGGTTCTGATAGAGGAACCCTCGCCATGGAGTGTGTCGCCTTCAATGTAGATTTCGGGTTTTATTGGAAACCCAGGATGGTCTTCAAAATTTGAAATGATCACGAATATGAATAAATAATAAATGTGGAAAGCCGTGGAATGAAAAGTTAGATTTCAACGTAGCCCTAGAGCTCTCTCATATAGGAGAAAAGCTCTGAGGGAAAATTAAGTAGACATAAGAAATAAAAAAGTACAAAATAAAGATATCGAGATATAAAATATCTCAACACTCCACCTCAAGCTGGAGCATATATGTCTATCATGCTCATCTTGGAACAACAACAGTGAAAAGGACCTCTCGCAAGAGCTTTGATAGACATATATGCAACCTGATCGCCTGAAGCAACATGAGAGGTGGAAATAAGTCCCTTCTGGATTAGATCACGAGTGTAGTGGTAGTCTATTGCGATATGTTTTGTTCTTTCATGGAAGGCTGGATTATTACCTATGAATAAAGCAGTTTGGTTATCACATTTGAAGTGCATAAGAAGAGGCACCTCAATAGTTAAGTCAATCAGGACATACTTGACCCATATCATTTCCGTGCTCCCTTGGGCCATGGCCTTACACTCTGAAACAGCGCTTGATCTAGACAGAACTGTCTGTTTCTTACTCTTTTATGAAACTAGCGAGCTACCTACAAACATCGTGAAGCATGAAGTGGACTTCTTATCCTTGGGGCACCCAGCTTAGTCTGCATCTGCACGTCCAGTAACTGTGAGAGACGTGTCTCTTCTGAACAGAAGTCCTGCACCTGGAGAAGACTTCAGATACCTTACGATCATGTTAACTGCATCCATATGAACCTGCCTAGGTTGCTCCAAAAACTGGCTGACTCTGCAAACAGCAAATGATATATCAGGTCCCGTGATAGTGACATACAACAGCTTCCCTACTAGCTCTTCGTATCGTCTCTTATCCACCTCCTCAGAGTCACCATCATAAAGCCGAGAATTGGGATCCACTGGAGTAGTAGTATGTCTACATCATGTCATGCCTGTCTCAGATAGGAGATCAGTGACATACTTTCTTTGCGTCATTACCATACCATACTGATTTCTTGAAAATTCGAGGCCAAGAAAGTAATGCAGCTTGCCGAGGTCCTTGGTCACTAACTGTTGTCCAAGGAGATCCTTAGCTGCCTGAATGTCATGTTCATCACTACCTGTAACAATAATGTCATCAACATATACCAAAATAGCAACAGTACCTCTCTAGGTTCTCCTAACAAAAAGAGAATGATCTGCAGTACATCTGACAAACCCTTGTTGTTCAATCAACTCTGAGAGCTTCTGAAACCAAGCCCTCAGACTCGGCTTAAGGCCATAGATGGCCTCATGGAAGGCCGTATCCCGATATATCGGCGATATATCGCCGATATATTAGTATCGACACGATATCGATATCGAAATCGATATATCGATATATCCGATTTTCAGCATTTTCTTCAGAAAGATTCCTAGATATATCGATATATCGGCAATATATCGTCGATATATCGGCGATATATCGATATCGACACGATATCGAAACGATATCGATATCGATATGTCCTTCCATGGATGGCCTTTTGAAGTCTGCACACCATAAGGGACTCCCCCTCAGCAGCAAACCCAGGTGGTTGTTGCATGTAGACTTCTTCCTGCAAGTCCCCATACAAAAATGCATTCTTGACATTTAATTGGAAAAGCGGCCAGTCATGTATCACAACAACAGCAATAAGAATCAGCAGAGAAGAGTAACGAGCAACTGGAGAAAAGGTAGCCAAATAATCCACCCCATAGGTTTGGGTGAACCCACGAGCAACCAATCTGACCTTAAACATGTCCACGGTACCATCCGTGTGGTGTTTCACTGTAAACACCCATTTGCTGCCAACACAAATGCACCAGGAGGAACCTATACAGAACTCCAAGTACCGCGAAACAGTAATGCTGTCATCTCCTCCTCCATAGCAAGATGCCACTGACTACTCTGCAATGCCTCCTGAGTCCTGATAAGATCGTGGTATCTCCACAGCCGACAGATCCGCAACACATCTCTGAAATTCTTTGAGAGTTGTGCTAGTGAAACATGGGAAGCAAGAGGATATACAGTGCATGCACACCTCTTCTTCCTTAAGGCAAATAAACGCATCAAGGTCATCAGCTTCCTCGGCAACTGAGAATGAATCATCTAAGACATCTTGCACCTCAAACTGCACACGCAAATCACCAGTGCCATTAGTGGAACTCAAATGTTCAGAACATACCTGGGACGTGGTGGATGATGGAGGAGGCACATGAGCACGAGGTCGGCGCTTGTAAACATGCAGGAAGAAAGTAGGTGTGGCAGGTGGTGGAGGAGGAGGGGGAGGAGGTGGTAGGGGAGGTGGTGGAGTTGGTGTAGTATACGAAATCAGAGGTAGAGGCATGTATACCTCTTCTCCATTCTCCGAAGGAATGAGCTTGTCACCTGTAGGAATGAAATACATAATAGACTCAAAGAAGGTGATATCTGCACTAATATAATACCTTCGTCGAACAGGGTCAAAGCAACAGTATCCCTTTTGAGTCCTAGAATACCCAACAAAAACACATTTGACAGCTCGAGAAGAGCGCTTATCAAGACCTGGAGACATCTGATGAACAAAAACTGACCCAAAAACACCAGGCGTAAGAGAGAAAATATCTGTTTTGGAAAACGCAATCGAGAACGGGATCTTCTCCCCCAGGACCGAAGAGGGCATACGATTCATCATGTAGCAAGCAGTCGGAACTGCATCCCTCCAGTACGAATGAGGAGCACGGCTCTAGATCAAGAGTGCCCGGGTAACATCCAAAAGATGGCAATATTTTCGTTCAGCCACCCCATTCTGTTGAGACATAGAAGCACAAGATGTATGATGAACAATACCATAGGTTATAAGAAATTGAGAGAGTTGAGTAGTTTAAAATTCTAATGCATTATCTGAACGAATATATATGACATTTGCAAAGAAAACATTCCTCATCTCATTAATAAAAGACTGAATATCAGGACCTGCATCAGACTTGTTTTTAAGAAGAACGACCCATGACAATCGTGAAAACTCATCGACAACAACAAGACAAAACATATGCCTCTGATGTCTGGGACACGACTTGGACCCCAAATATCAAAATGAATCAACTCAAAAAGACTATGACTACTTCGACCATGACGATTAGGGAATGTAGATCGGTAACGCTTCCCAAGCTAGCAGGCATCGCGCTGAAAAGTAGAGTGAGGAGAAATCTGTGGAAGAATGTGACACAACTTCTGCAGAGGAAGATGACCAAATCGAAAATGCCATACATAGGGAGAAACGGATCCAGTGCAAAGAGAAGAAGCACCAACATATGGGGATTGTACCCGTTTATAGAGACCTCATTGCTCACGGCCAGATCCAATCACTCTGCCCATAAGAATGTCCCGAAACACAAGAGCAGAGGAATCAATTATGGCACGAGAATGTAAATCCTTGGTGATTTGACTAATGAACAGTAAATTCATAGAAAATTCAGGAGCGTAAATAACATTCTGAAGTCCCATTGCAGGAGTTAACTGCACCTCCCCCGACCAGTGATGGGAGAGTGTGTCCCATCAGCTCAACTATTACTACTGATCTCCCTAACTGGAGTCGGACTGTAAGTACTAAAATGTCTTCTGTCACCACAAAGATGATGGGATACTCCTGAATCCATAATCCATTCTGACAAATCTGCCATGTAACATCTAGTAAGAGCATATGTTATACCTGATGTGGACGTTGATACTGAAGCAGCTACCTCTGAAGATCCTGAAGGAGAACTGGTTGACCCAGGAGCAGGCATAATTTCCCTAAGTCGCGCTACAAGTTCATCAAATCTCTGATCAAATGCAGGTGATGGACTCCCAACATGATGAGTCTACTCTGCAACACATGCTGAAACAGGAAAGCCATGCTTAGAATAGCATGTTTCCTCAGAGTGGCCTGACCTATGGCAGTAGGTGCATGGCTGACGAGGCCGACTACCCCTTCCCCTGCCACGATTACCTCGACCATGTTACTGCGTAGGGCTCCCCCTACCACGAGATGCGATCATAGCTGAAGAAGTCTGAGATTGTTGAATACCACCAAGAGATATGGAGAGCTTGCTTAATCTGTGATATGCCTCCTCTATTGGAGGTATGGTGGCATCAGTAAGGATCTGTGCTTGAGCAGCATCATACTCAGGATAAAGAGCTGCTAGAAAAAATCTGGTCATCACCGAATCTCAGTACGCCTTGAGCTGCTCTGGTGTGGAAGTTAAGGGAATGAAACCATGTAGCTTCTCAAACATACCCCTCAGTAAAGTGTAAAGGATGTGGAGAGGACGACCATTCTGCTTCGAAGCGAAGATATCACGCTAAAGTTGTCGTATCTTCGACTCATTTTTTGCTGGAGAGTACATAGACGCGAGAATGTCCCACATAGCATAAGCAGTAGGCTGACTCAGTATATCGTTGGCTATCTCCATTGACACGGTTCCAGATAGCCACATGCGCGCATGTGTCATCTGCCTCCTATGAGGCATTAACCCATGTCTTGTCGCTTGGCTCCCCCTTTGTGAGGATGTGCTTCTTGCCATTACACCGCATTACGATCAAGAACAGCATGGCCCATAGTTCATAATTTGTTCCATCCATCTTGACGAGGGGTGCTAGACCTTTGAAGGCACACAGAGATGAAACATTTGCCTTGTTGTCTGAAATGATGACAACCTCGAAGACTGGGTCTGCAGACAAAAATACTAGTGTCTATACAGACATACGAGAAGATGGTTGTGGGTGTAAACTCATACCACAACATCTTCCATCCGTTGGAGGCCTCTTTGGATAACTAGGGTGCTTTAGATGATGAAGTCACACCTTAGAAACCTAGAAATAGGCCTAACAGGAGACGGAGCACACCGACAACTGAAGGGTCGCGGGAGAGGAGTCAGCAGGCTCCGATCTAGGACCATCGCTCTGATATCATGTGGAAAGGCATGGAATGAAAAGTTAAATTTCAACGTAGCCCTAAAGCTTTCTTATATAAGAGAAAAGCTCTGAGGGAAAATTACATAAAGTAGACATAAGAAATAACAAACTATAAAATAAAGATAATGAGATATAAAATATCTCAAGCATAAATCTGCAAGAAAGCTTAGAATTGAACTACATAACTGAGTTGTTGATGACGTTGGAGAATTAAGGTTTTAAGAAGCCCTAGAACTAAATCTCGAGCCTTGAACAAATAACGAACATAAAATAAATCCTTGGGAATCGAACCCGCTCAGATACCATGTAAAAAACGATAGTGTAAAGCGTATCACAAATAAAGAATAAAGAAGTGGAAAGAACACAGAGATTTAACATGGAACCCTACTCCGTAAGGATCGAGATGAAACCTCGAGAGAATGGCACTAAGGGTTGATTATTCTATTCACTTTCTCTCAACTGATACAATAGGTGCGGGGCTTCTTATATAGCCCCACCACCAAACTAGAATACCACTAACAATAGATGTTGGACTAATCATTTGGATGTGGTAATTGGACACCAGAGGGATCCAATTAGTCATCGATACATCTGACGTATATTTCAACAAACAATAAGTGTTTTGATCCAAGGATAGAACAGGGTGCTTTAAAGCTATGTCTAAGGATAGAACAGATGAAACTGTCACAAACAACAAAATAGCTAAGAAGGAAGCAAAGAAGGCGGCAAGCGAAGCTAAGTCAAAAGCTTATGAAGTTTTGTACAAAAATCTCGATTTTAAGGAGGGTCGGAAGAATATATTCAGGCTGGCTAAAGCAAGAGAAAGAAAGACCAAAGATCTTTCTCAAGTGAGATGCGTTAAGGATGAGGAAGGTCGCGTGCTTGTTACTCAGAAGGATATAGAGACTAGATGGAAGCAATACTTCCATAAGCTTTTCATTGGAGAAGGAAATAAAGAGATAACTTCGGAAAATCTAGCAAACTTTGGAAAATCTAGCTAGTAGTGAAAGTTACTTAAATCGTGCAAACTACAGACGAATACAAAGGAAGGAAGTATAGGAGGCTTTGAAGGTTATGAGACATGGGAAAGGTGTAGGATCTGACGACATTCCTGTAGAAGTTTGGAGAGTTTTAGGTGAGCGTGGTTTGACTTGTCTTACAAATGTATTCAATGTTATTTGGCAAAGCAAGAAAATACCTGAAGAATGCAGGAGAAGCATCATGGTGCCTCTATATAAGAACAAAGGAGACATTCAAAATTGTTCAAATTACAGAGGTATCAAGTTGATGAGTGATGAGTCCCACTATGAAAATTTGGGAACGTGTGATCGAAAGGAGGTTGAGGCAAGTTTCCAAAGTAAAAGAAAACCAATTCAAATTCATGCTAGGTTGTTCAACTATTGAAGCCATCCACTTGTTGAGAAGAATAATGGATATTTATAGATCTAAAAGGAAGAACCTCCATTTGATTTTTATTGATTTAGAGAAGGCTTATGATTCTGTCCCACTGAGATATTGTGGAGAGTTTTTGAGAAGAGACAAGTACCTATCATATACATTAACCTCATAAAAGATATGTATGATAGGCCTTCATCTTGTGTAAGGATACAATCTGGGAATACTGACTATTTTGACATCAACAATGGTCTGCCTCAAGGTTCGACTTTGAGTCCATTCCTTTTAACTTTGATTATGGATGAGTTGACAAACATTCAGGATGAGATACCTTGGTGTATGTTATTCGTTGATGATATTGTGTTGATTGATGATACTAGAGATGGAGTAAATGCGAAGCTTGAGGTATAGAGACATGCTTTGGAGACTAAAGGATTTCGTATAAGTAGCGCTAAGACTGAATATATGGAGTGTACTTTTAATGGAAGCAATGGTGAAGGAATCAATGTTAAGATTGGTGATGATAACATTCAGAAGAGAGATTCTTTTAGATACTTGGGATCTATTTTGCAACATGATGGAGAAATTGATGGAGATGTTACAAATAGAATAAATACAAGTTGGCTAAAGTGGAGAGGAGCCTCTATTGTTCTCTGAGATAAGAAAAATCCTTTGAAAATCAAAGGAAAGTTTTAGAAAGCAACTGTGAGACATGCTATACTCTATGAATTTGAATGTTGGCCTGTAAGCCATAGACATGTGCAGAGAATGACATTAGCAGCAATGAAAATGCTAAAGTGGATGTGTGAACACACACGTAAAGATCGGATTTGGAATGATGCCATCAGAATGAAAGTGGGTGTAGCTCCGATCGAAGATAAGATGTGGGAAAATCGCTTAAGGTGGTTTGGACATTTGCAAAGGAGGTCAGCTGATGCACCGGTGAGGAGATGTGAGTTTTGGAATGTTGAAACGGTGAAAAGAGGGCGTGGAAGGCCCAAGAAGTATTGGAATGAGACTATACGAAGGGATCTTAGCTTTTTGGATCTAAGCCCGAGAATGACCCAAGATAGATCTGAATGGAGGCAAAAAATCCATGTAGTCGACCCTACTTAAAGTGGGAAAAGGCTTTGTTGTTGTTGTACTAAGTGTTTTGATCACGTCAACACTCTTTCTTGAAAAACTTACGACTTTGCGATAAGTGATCTAGAGCTACTTTCAATAGTGTGCTTCATACTCAAAGCTCGTGGAGACCCGATGATTATCGTACGAGTGTAATCCTAGTTTGTAAGACCATTTCACTACATTGCATACATATTTGTATTAAGATTCATATGAATGTTGTACTTTTGTTATAGAGTTGTCCACATAAACAACTTATTGAGCAGTTAGAAGCAAAAGAAGGACGGATTCTCTCTATCTATCTATATTAATGGGGAGCAGGGAATATGGTCAGAGTTGTCCGCGTGTAAATAACTTGTAGTGGCATTGGACTACTAACATAACAATATTTTTAGGAGAGAAAGATCGAGGGATCGGTTAGGTTGAAATCTCGAGTCAAGGAGATTCAAGTCGTACTTTTTGCCCATTTGGATTTCCACATTAAATCAGTGTGTTGTGGTTGCTTGTTCTTTTCTTTATGTCTTACACCGAAAAGTGTTACGTAACATTTTATTTGCTTGAGCATTTACGTTTGTAGTGATCCCAAGCAATTTCAATTCGACAAGATTCACAAATGATATCAAAGTCTTGTTTGTATGAATGGTGTAACAATTTGATACACGTGACAAACCTTATGGTAAATCATTCTTATGATAAATGTTTTAATGCCTTCTAAGATAACATCTCTTTAAACAAGTTATGAAATATGAAAAACTAGAGTCATTAAAAAGATTAATTTAATTTAAGTTAATTAAAGATAAGTAACTTTTGTTGAATGATCTAGATAAAGACCGAAGGAGTTTTAAAGTTTAAAGATTATCTTAAAGAAATATAATGTTGAGCTTAAAAAGAAATTTCCTTTCTCAATAATGAAAGAAGAAAAGGAAAAATCGATAATATTACCTCTACTTCTAATTTTAGCGATAAAAAGAGGACTAAATGGACTTCCCAAAAGTACAGAAAAGTCCAAACCTGAATTATCCAAATGTCTAAAGTTACCATAAAAAATATGCATGTACTGAGAATCAAAGGAGAAACAATACATTGAGTAGGTCATATCAACATTCTCATCAAAAATGGAACATGCCAAGGTAAAACCTTTTATCACATTTCGATCCAAGGATGGATGCCATCACTATGGAGAAAATATCAAGATGGCAAAAGTTCACCTTAAACAACTTTAGGACATCTTAACTTTTTTTTAGTTAATCATGTATATCAAACATTGTAGGCTATGATGCATTTCTTAAGAAGGAACCTTCAAGCAAATAGTAGGGGGCTTTAATTAAAATAAATGTTCTTAAAACAAAATATTTTGAACGATAAATGGAGAAGAAAACTGAAGTTGGCATGTTTTAATGCCTTCTAAGATAACATCTCTTTAAACAAGTTATGAAATATGAAAAAGTAGAGTCGTTAAAAAGATTAATTTAATTTTAAGTTAATGAAAGATAAGTAACTTTTGTTGAATGGTCTAGATAAAGACCGAAGGAGTTTTAAAGTTCAAAGATTATCTTAAAGAAATATAATGTTGAGCTTAAAAAGAAATTTCCTTTCTCAATAATGAAAGAAGAAAAGGAAAAATCAATAATATTACCTCTACTTCTAATTTTAGCGATAAAAAGAGGACTAAATGGACTTCCCAAGAGTACAGAAAAGTCCAAACCTGAATAATCCAAATGTCTAAAGTTACCATAAAAAAATCTGCATGTACTAAGAATCAAAGGAGAAACAGCACATTGAGTAGGGCATATCAACATTCTCATCGAAAATGGAACATGCCAAGGTAAAACCTTTTATCACATTTCGATCCAAGGATGGATGCCGTTACTATGGAGAAAATATCAAGATGGCGAAAGTTCACCTTAAACGACTTTAGGGCATCTTAACTTTTTTTTTAGTTAATCATGTATATCAAACATTGTAGGCTATGATGCATTTCTTAAGAAGGAACCTTCAAGCAAATAGTAGGGAGGCTTTAATTAAAATAAATGTTCTTAAAATAAAATATTTTGAACGATAAATGGAGAAGAAAACTGAATTTGGCATGTTTTAATGCCTTCTAAGATAACATCTCTTTAAACAAGTTGTGAAATATGAAAAAGTAGAGTCGTTAAAAAGATTAATTTAATTTTAAGTTAATTAAAGATAAGTAACTTTTGTTGAATGGTCTAGATAAAGACCGAAGGAGTTTTAAAGTTCAAAGATTATCTTAAAGAAATATAATGTTGAGCTTAAAAAGAAATTTCCTTTCTCAATAATGAAAGAAGAAAAGGAAAAATCGATAAGATTACCTCTACTTCTAATTTTAGCGATAAAAAGAGGACTAAATGGACTTCCCAAAAGTACAGAAAAGTCCAAACCTGAATGATCCAAATGTCTAAAGTTACCATAAAAAAATCTGCATGTACTGAGAATCAAAGGAGAAACAACACATTGAGTAGGTCATATCAACATTCTCATCAAAAATGGAACATGCCAAGGTAAAACCTTTTATCACATTTCGATCAAAGGATGGATGCCGTCACTATGGAGAAAATATCAAGATGGCAAAAGTTCACCTCAAACGACTTTAGGGTATATTAACTTTTTTATTTAGTTAATCATGTATATCAAACATTGTAGGCTATGATCCATTTCTTAAGAAGGAGCCTTCAAGCAAATAGTAGGGGGCTTTAATTAAAATAAATGTTCTTTGTTGAGAAGAGAGACAAATGAGTTGTTTATTCCATAGAGCTAGGGTTTCTTATATAGAGAGAAAACCCTAGAGAGTACAAGTGTTACAGAACCCGAAGGGTCACAGACATAAATGTAAATATAATAACTCTAACACTCCCCCTCAGGCTGGAGCTGAGAAAGCTGCAGCTTGTAACAAAAAGAAAAAGTATACACCACATCTTCAGACGATGCATCATAAGAACATATGTCTGCTGCTAGTAGTAGACCTCGCTCGAGGACGGGTCTGCGGCTTTCAGGTCATCGGAACATATCCTTGCCATGCTTGTAGAGTCGTTGCGATATCAGGTCATCGGAACATATCTCTGTCGTGCATGCAGGTCACCGGAACATATCTCTGGGGTGCCTAGAGAAGAATCATTGTAAAAAAGTCCAGCACGGAGTAGTAGTCGGGTCGTAAAAGAAGAAGTATACGCCATGACGAAGAAGTCGATGCTCGGTGAAGACGGATGACCTGAGTAGTAGTCTGGAGTGTCGATTTGTCAATCGTGGTAGGGCAACAGATGTCCTGAAGAATCATCTCTGACTCCCCCTTTCTCCACACTTGATACAATAAAGAGTATGGAACATCAAGTTGGGAGAAGCAAAAAGTTGGGAGAAACAAGTTGTGGCGAAGCACGGGTTGTTGGAGAGGGAGGCTCCAGGCGGTGTTGGCGACGTAGGAGGTGCGGCTAGAGTTGCTGGAGCCTCGGGCGCCGCTTTAGGTGCCGCTAGAGATAGCAGCTGGTGCTGCTGGAGACTCGGGCTACCTTGCGCGGGACCATCAAATCCACGAGCAACGTAGGAGGTCCAGCCCTCTCTCCTTGTCGGTGGAGAGAGGGCTGGTGGTGGCGGTGGATTTAGGGTATTAGGCTCGGTCTAGGACCGTCGCTTTGATACCATGTTGAGAAGAGGAACGAATGAGATGTTTATTCCATTGAGCTAGGGTTTCTTATATAGAGAGAAAACCCTAGAGAGTACATGTGTTACGGAACCCGAAGGGTCACAGACATAAATGTAAATACAATAACTCTAACATTCTCAAAATAAAATATTTTGAACGATAAATGGAGAAGAAAACTGAAGTTGGCATCCCTTTCAGTAAATCTAGACCTTTTCTATGATGTCAAAAAAGGAAGAAGATTTATTAAGTGTTTTATAAAGTTTTCAAGAACACACTTTTTTTAAAACACTCAAAATGTTGTCATTGTGAAAAGAATGAACATTGTTAAGTCATGCATAAGCATGCATGTTTTGATGATAACAAAGCTTTGTTGCTTTGATTAAAGCAATTTTTAAATCAAAAAAGGGGGAAACAGTCCCATGGTGTCCTCCCCGGTACTATTTAATTAAAAGAAACGAAAAAGAGAAAAAATACAGTGTTACCTTATGGGAGTCAGTATTTGAGGAGAGTCCTTGCATGTAGGATTAAACTCTTAAAGTAAAAACAATTTTAAGCAAAAAATCATCAAGTTTCTCGCAAGCCAAATAGCCCAGATTTGAGCCAAACGGAGAAAACGCTCATTGGATGGATGATTCCTCGTAATGTATATTGACTCCCAAAAGTCATCACTACTTGCAGTATTCACCCAATAGAGCTCCATGTCCTGCTAGATCGGTTGGATCTTCCAATAATCAAAGAAAAGATCTTTGATATCTTGACATCTATTAGAACTTCCCATAAAAAACCTGAAAAACGATCTCTTGTCAATATCTGTCCCCTCTGTTAAAGCCATACGAAAACAATGATGTGTGAAGGTATTTTAAGGTCACTAATAAATTTGCAATCTTGAATCAGAGTGACGGCAGAGATGCAGGAGGTGCATCCACCGCTTTGTAAGCTCGTTTTACTAAAAGTCACCCTCGGTGGACCTTCAAAACTACGAATAGAGTCAAGGAGACTCGGTAGTTCCTCCACCCCTTGGTCAGAGAGGTCGGACACAAAGGACATCAGCCAAGAAGCATTATCCCAATAGTCGACGACCAAAGCTTGTCGATCAGCAGTCAGGGCAAAGCGACGCGGAAAGCAACTGGCAAGCGGACCACCATCAGTCCAGTTGTCCATCCAGAATGCAAAAGAGTGTCCATCACCCAGTACTGGTCTGAATAGCTCACGGAACTGCAGCATCAAAATGTAAATACCCTTCCAGAAAGTTGAGGAGGAGGAGGGTGTTGCGTTAAAGGCTTTTGAGCATCGACTCCATAAACTCTTTGAATAAGTTCGTAGCAGAAGTCTTCATTCCTGTCCCATATTCTAGAAATCCACTCCAACAAGAGATCCTTGTCCATAGTTTCCAGTCGAGTTACCCAAGGCCACCCTCCTACTCCTCCTTCGGGAGAGTGATTGTATCCCAATCTGTCAAATGAATGCATATGCCATACTTTCCACCCACCATTTTTTTCAACCTTCTCAATTATGGGTAATCAGTCTGTGGTTGTAAGTCTATTATAGGTCAAGGAAGACCAAGGTTGCGGGTCAGAAGGGTGCTGCAAGAAGTACTCAGAGCCTCCTCGCATGCTAAAGCATCCACCTCTGATAAATTGAAAGGGGTCAACCTAGATTTATTTCTGGAGAGGCCCACTCGCCAAAAATAGTAAGCACGTTGCTTTACCCTCAGCTTTAGGTTTATCGCCTTCAATGAAAAAAATAGTATCATCAGCATACTACAACAAGGGAATAGAAATGTCACCTAGAGAATAGTCCGCAGTAATGCCAAGAGGAAGGGGGTAGCGGTTTTCGTAGTAGTGCTTGTCTTGACCCTGATTCAGATCATATGCTTTCTTGGCCTGAAATCAAGGTATTCAGAAGAAGATCGAAGAAAAGGCTAGACCTGGTTGTCTTTGAAGCATGTAGTCAGCTTATGAGTGCTATTTCCGATGAAATCAGGAAGGTGATAGCGGACGGGTGCGTCAGGAAAGAGACGGGATCGAATAAGTTCGACCAGGGGAAGAACCGAAGAAGAAGCAAGCTTCCTTGCTTTTTTTGAGCCCTCTCTCGTCCACGAAAGTCAAAAGACCTTAGGCTTATAGAATGCGTCATTATAGGTGGTTTAGTTGCATGATCAACCATACATGCAATCACATCGGTAGTTATAACAAAAAGCAAAGGAGCTAATGGGCACCCTTGACGGACTTTATGCTGAGGTTGGAAGAAACCTCCTTCTAGGTGACCATTAACAAGTATTGAGTAGAGGTCGCTGTCACACGTCTCTTCATCCAAGAGATCCAAAGGTCGGAAAACCTTACCTCGCCATGGTAAACCAAAGAAAAACGCAAGTGCACAGTATCATAGGCTTTCGAAAAAGTCCACTTTCCATAAGAGTCCATTGATACGTCTTCTTTTGCAAATTGTAATAATCTCAATTGCGATCACCATACGGTTACTAATCTACCTCTTATAGATAAAAGCATATTGAACTGGAGAGATAATCCTATACAAAATGATATTTAATTGATTTGCCAGGACCTTAGGGATGATCAAGATAGCATTAGATTGCGCTATAGGGTTGAAGTCCTCCACCCTTTCAGACACCTTCTTTGGGAGGAGGAAGAAGAGTGCCTTATTCATATGGTCAAAAACCAATGTTGCCTGGCATAAACTCCTCCATTACTTTCTTCACCTCCACTCTCACCAACTCCCAAACTCTCGAAAGAAAAAAAAATGAGAAAACCGTTAGACCAGGAGCACCATCTGCATACGCCCCCAAACAGCTACCTTCACCTCCTCAGTCATGGTTCCACACACCAGATGGCTAAAAAGATGATCAACTAAGAGTAAACCCCCCTACCCGTCCAACGTCGCGGTCTAGCATCAGCTTTATTGAGAGAAAGCACGAAAGTAAACTGCATGAGCTCTCCCTATGACTCGGTCACCTTCAATCCATCTATCAACAATCAACACATACTGGACTAGATTATGCCTCCTCCTATCACAAGCAATTCTATGAAAGAGTTTCATATCTGCATCACCCTCCTTGATTCAAAACTGCCTAGATCTATGCCTCCCACTCAATAGATTATTTTTGTTCTCATCTGTAATAGTTTTTTGCCATCCCGCCCAAAACCTGAAGCTCACCAAGGTTAGGTCCCTACATCTTCTAAAGTGTCCAACATAAACACTTCAGATTTAGTAACAGCTCAGCATAATACTCTCTGCTTCCGAACTTCCTTCTTGAAAGAGCAAAGCCTATCGTGCAAGGAGGCAATTTTGGCAACCATACGTGAAGTTGTAGATCCCGAGCACTCAGAAATAAGTCCAGTGTTCAACCACCAATTACCTAAAATTTTCTATCATTAAATTTTTAACAAGCAACGCTTGACCTTAGGAAGAAAAAAACATCATTTAGCACATAAGATTGGTCTGCATGTGCACCTTGAGTTATTGGTGATGTTGAGTTTTGTTTGTAGATTATTAACTTCAACTTGTGAGTTTTGTTAGCTTTGTGTCTGTTGATTAGCAATTTAGCTAACTCCAACTGAGTCGCTGCCGGAGGCGACGTTCGCTAGAGGTGTAGCCATCTACATTTTAACAAACTTAGAAGTTCGCTAAATTGCTAATCAACAAACACAAAGCTTACCACAAGTTGAAATTACTAATCAACAAACAAAATCACCAGCACCAATAACTCCAAGGTGCACATGCAGACCAATCGTGTGTTGAATGATGTTTTTTCTTCCTAAGGTCAAACGATGTTTAATAACCATTAAATGATAGAAAAATGCATTTAAAATTCCATATAATAAAAATGTAGATATTATCAAGGATCCATATCTAATTTCAAAAATATTTTTTTACAGAGCGAAAAGTTCTTGCTAAAAATGTAGAAAATTTAATGGAGATTACGAGTGTGCTAGAAATATTGAAATAACAACTGATATTTTCTTCTTAAATGTGAAATATTTATATTAATTAATAAGTCTAGGTAATTTCCCTCATAGCTCTGATAACACGTCCCTCCGCGGTCTTAAGAAGGTCGGGTGTAGCACCCTTGAAGATAGTGTGATCAAAAGAAATGGGATAGAGAGAGAGGATGAGTAGGTGTGATAATACATGAATGAAAGAAAGCTTTTTCTCTATCTCTTTCACTTGATATTAACTAGGTAAGTGTCCCTGGGTCGAACACCAGGAGGCAAAAGTATACTTGGGATTTTTAGATTGATTTTGTGATTAATCTTCCTCTTTGCAACTTCTTTTTGTGATTTTTAGTTTTTCGATTTTTATTTGTTTTTGCACATTTTTATTTTAACCGTTATTTTTAATTTTTTGTATGATTTCAAAGTGATTAGTTTGGAAAACAATGATCTATATAGTAGATGGAATATAGTGTAAAAACTATCTATATGGTAGTTAAGGTTAGGAGAAAAGAAATTAGATTTTTATATAATTTCAAAATAGAAAAGTATAGATTGCAAAGCAATTTACTATATAATATATAGATGGAATATGAATGTGATACTATGTAGGTAGATGGTACAATATAGTAGAGAACGAGAAAGAAAACCGAGTAACGTGCACGGTGAAACACACAAAGAAAGAACAAAATGGATGTGATATTCAGAAAAATCAAAACAAATAAAAAACTAAAGGAAAGTCCTCAAAAATCACGTAAAAACTTCACTAGGATAGATGTGAAACTATCCTAGAAAATCCGGAGAGAAATGACACTATTAGAGTGTCCAAAAAGTCACTCAGTACAGGGTACAGATGAAAGAAAAGGAAATAAAAGATCTGGAAAGAAAATAAAGCACTTTGCAATTAGGTCCTTGCGGAAGGACTAAATTACAAATATGTGAACTTCTGAAGGCGCTTGGGAGTTCTGAAATTTAGTTGGTTGCTGACATAAATATTCCATCCGTTTGCTATTCAACAGATTGGGATTAGAATAGCATCAGAAGATCTCCAGCCGTCAATTGGGGTGTGTGTGAAGCATGCTTGTAGCAAAGGGGGTTCTCTTCCCCAATTTCTTGAACTGCAGAGGTGGTTCCAGACAGTGCTAAGCGGCGGTGAATGGAAGATAGCTGACCATGGCTGAGATCCTACACAGTGGCTCATGATTTCGGCTCGCCCGGCTGGGAATGGCAGCGAATGTGTAGTGGTCCTGTGTGGAACTCCTCCTAGCGGTCGGTGTTGCTCGATGGGAAAATGTGTTATGCTGCTACACGTGTGCGTTTTGCTGCAAGCAGCAACTGTTCATCGGATACTAGACAATGGTGGAGTGTCTAACTGCTGAAGTATTTTTGAGAAGCAGCAAGTGATCGAACACGATGGGAACTTTGTCTAGATGTTGTTTCTCTAAGAGATTAGGCTCTAGATGTTCGTAAAGGTTATCCAAAAAGCTGAAGGTCTGCACTTGCGTGGATTGCTTCTTCAAACAGGTGTTGAAAGAAGGCTTTGATTCCAGGTACTTGTGCGAGTGCCTTCAATGGATATTAAAAGTTCGATTCGTATGGAATAAAACTGGAATGAAAGAAGGAAAATCTACACACTGTTAGTTCCTCCAGAATGCAGAACTTCAAATTGAAAATCAAAAGATGGGTAGATGAATTATGATGGGGCTTTGATGATAGATTGAAAGAGAATCTAAATGGGTACCAAATTTATTAAGGAATCGACTCACGAACACAAAGAATCAAGATGGATGAAATGTACCTGGGGAGTTGTAAGGTGGAAGTCCCTTCCAGGTCATTGCTTGAGGACAGGTACTTGTCCAAGCCATACATGACTGATCAGTTACGTTCAAGGCGATGGAGAAGCACTGGACTCTCCTCCCCATACCTCCGTCTTCGTTCGATTCTTTCCTCGGTGATGTCACCATTGTAAGAAAAGATCATGAGCTCAGTTCTGTTGGAACTGGAGATGCAGGGAGTTTGTTGTTTAACGAGAGATCGAGCTCCATAAATAGGCGAAATGGAAGATAGTTAGAGAGGTTTGAAGGTAGGGCGTGGATTAGGGTAGGTATTTCAAGAACAGATTGGATTTTTGGTTTGTTGCTAATAGTGTGCAGCAGAAAGGTCGAACAACTTGAGGAAGAAGGTTGTGGTGCTGACACCACAAAATTCCAAGAGTTAAAACCTTATAAAATTGATAATAAATTACTAAATAATGTAATATGAAAAGTGTAAACATAAAAAATATAGATAATTAAATTATCTAAGTTATGGTGTATTATATATAATGATATATATTATGACATACAAATAAAATACTAATAAATACACATATAATGCACTTTACAAATGAACTTTTTTAAATATTTGAATATTTTTAAAAAAGAAGTGCTACTTTTTATATTTTATGAATTTATATAATATTAAATAAGGTTTGTGTAAATTTTTATGGATTTTAGTAAAGTAATTCACAAAGGTAATAAATACATGTATGTTCAATGCAGTTGATTTTTAATCATTTTTATGAGTTTTGATTTATTTAAAAATATTAAATAAGATCTTTATTTTGGATATTATTTTATAAATAAACTACAATATCAAGAAGTAATTAAAATTGTTAAATTAGTCTCACTTTAAGTAGTATTTACAAGAATAAAAAAATAACCCAAAAACCCAATTGTTTTTAGATCCAAAAATTGACTTTTTGCAAACGGGATCCATTTCGGATGAAACCACCTTCGTTATTTAGAGAATTTATATCTTGAACTTTAAAGGGTGAATAGAGTGAAATTGGAGTTCGTATGACGAAGTTACGAGATTCGAAAGTTGGGAAATTGACAATTTGTACTTGACATGTATACATGTTGGAACTTTTGATTTATTTTTTATAAACTTTATACATATTTTTATCTACACATAAGGAGAAGAATTTGGTGAGAAATATGTGCATACGTGTCATGTATAATTATGTTAAAATAGTATACACAATAAATTAGATGTAATTAATATGCTATGTAAATGGTTGGTTATTTTGGGGTCTTCTGCCTTATCTTCCCCTACTTTATTGTTTGTTGACCAATTCATGTTGACTTGGTCTTGGGATTAGGTTATATAAATATATCTTACATCTATATTTATATTTTCTGAGTCATACTATACAATATATACATATTATAGCCGGTCGTGTTTATATTTTTCTTTTTATGTTTTTTAGCATAAAAGTGAGTTTATATTCATGAAAATGATTTTGATAAAAAGTGAATATTAATACATATTTACATGGCTTTATTAAGAGTTTTACGATGAAATATGACAAAAAACGTTAATGAATCACGGATTCATCAAACCCCCTATATTTAAACCTTGCTAATCCCTTAGCAAATACTTATTCGAAGAATAAAAGAAAAAGAAAGTTAGAATGATTTTATTTTCCCAAACTAATTCATGAAAACAGACAAAGTTCAGAGCATAATCATACCTTCAAATGAGCATTTTGTCAGGCATGAACTAGGTTTAAGATTTTAGTCTTAACAATCCTCAAGGAGGGGGGTATTTCCTTCTCAATTCAGGTACGTGCCTTTCACAACGAATGGGGGAAGAAGCAATAAGAATGAGAAAAGAAATTGGAGTGTGACCAGCGCAGTCACATCTCCTAGGAAGCTTGGCCAGTTTGGCCAAGTCTCCACCAAAATATACGGGCTCTCTGAAGCTTGGACCATTGTGGTTATGAATGTACATTGGAATAGGCTTCTCTTGGTATGAATTTTTGTTGCGCTGCATTTTTTGTTTTTCCCCCAACGGATATAGAATATTTTTTTCCGACATGTTTGGGATTTTAGAAAAAATGCGCTAGCAGGCCATTCCTTATCCGAAGCTTTATTTCAATCCCACAACTCTCGTCTTTAGACGTCTGCACCACTAGACAAGGATGAAAATGCACCACTAAATGAATGCCCCTTCACAACCCCATGCAAGTCGAGCTAAGTGTGGAGTTCATGAGTCCAAAATTGGTCCATTGTTGAAGAGTTATACGGATGACACCAGTGTCCTACTTAGGCAAGTTTAAGTTGAATTCCGAACACAGTCCTATGGAACCCAAAGATTAAAGTCAAAGATTTGAAAAGTATGATTTCCAGGTTCCTAACTAGGCTCTTAGAATAAGGTCAAAGACCATGATCAATCTCACCCTTTAAACTATTTCCAATTTTTGATTCATGAAATCAAACTTATTTTGAAAAATGCAAATGCAAATGCAACAATATTTTTGTGAGATAAATTTCTTGAATTTACTCATTTTATGTGATTTTAAGGATTTTGCGATTTTTATGCATTTTAAGACTTTGTATTGTTATGAATTTGTGTAGATTTATCAAAAAAATACAAAGATAACCACATTTTACAAGCTTTAAAATATAAGTCATCAATATTTTATTTTGATTAAATAACTAACATATTTTACACATTTTAAATACAAGGATTTCAAATATTAAGTTATTTTTACATATTTTAATCAATAGGAATTAAAAGTAAGTGTTATGCAATTTTTAAATACATCTTTTAAATATCAATTTTAAACAAGTATTATATATAAGAATTTTACATAGGTTTGCTTATTAACAAGGCTTTTATAAATAGTTAACAAATAGCTTTTAAATATATTTTACCTATACCCACTTTTTATGGATTTATATAGAAAATAAATAAAAATGCGAGTCATGGACAACAGTATATATAGAATATATATACGCACCACCCTACACTTAGTTTGTGTTATGTCCTCTTAGTACCAAAAGGAGAAAAAGGCATAACATGTACTATGTAAAGTAGGTAAAAAGAATAAAAGAGGAGAAATCAGTCACCCCATATACTTATGATCCAGTCATCGTAAATATAGTGGAATGCAAAAATAAGGTGATTGAGGGCAAGAAAATAAACAAACGAAAGAAGAAATAAATAAAAAGAGAAAATGAACTCAACAGGATCACTCGGTCGCCGTCATACTTAGGATCATGTATCCTAAGTATAGAGAAGAATGTGGCAAAAACTGGAGATAAGTAACAGGTGTAAAAGAATGGACAAACAAGAAAAGTATAGAAGAAAAAATAAGAAACGGAAAATCAACAGAAAATAATCGATCCCCCCCTATACTTAGAATCACGTATCCTAAGTATAAAAGACGAGCAAAAATGGGGATGATTGAGGTCTAAGAAGAATGTACAAGTAGCATGTACTCCAAAAAAAGAAAGGTCTTGAGATCTCTGTACATGACAAATGAAGAGGAAAAGTAGTCACATGTCTCGTACAAAGTAGATCACCTCAACCTCGGGCCAAATGATCTGTAGGCTCCACGAAATGCTTCAACATCTGCCCATTCACCACGAATGGGCTCTGCACCAGCTGACACATATGATATAGCTATGCTTCCATTGCCGCGCACCATTCTGACTACGTATGGACCTTCACATTTGCTCTTTAATTTGCCTAGGAAAGATTTTCAACCGTGTAATTGAGGTAGCTAAACCTTCTGGCCAGAGAACAAAGGTCTTGTGACGAATGTGTATACCCACCTCTTCACCTTGTCCTTATAGATGATAATGTTCTCATATGCTTGGTTTCTAATCTCAACTAGCTCATTCAGATCTATATTCCTCTTCGTTCCAGCTTTCTGCAAATCAAGTGATATCTCTTTGGTCGTTCGTTCTGATGTGTGCATGATCTCTACGGACAAATGGCATAGCTTTCCATAAATAAGTATGAATGGAGAAGTACCTAGGTTGATCTGCAGTACGGTATGCCCAAAGAACTTGGTCTAAAAGCTGTGACCAATTCTTCCTGTCAAGTTGTACTAACTTCTGAAGTATGGATTTTACCTCCCTATTTGAAACTTTAGTCATGTTGTTCGTATGTGGGTGGTATGGAGAAGATACTCTGAGATCTAGAGCACAATCCTTCACTAGCTTCTTTACTTCTTTGTTAATAAAATGTCTACCCCCATCAGATATGAGTATTTGTGGAATTCCGAACCGTAAAATGATATGCTCCCTAAGGAACTTGCAAATTGTCTTACTATCGATGGTTCATACGGGTATAACATTCACCTATCTGCTAACATAATCTACAGTCAGAAGTATATACTCAAAGTTGCTGCTAGAAGGAAACGGGTCCATGAAATAGATGCCCCATGCATCATGCATCAAAAATCTCGATCATTGATCTCATCAGCATCGCATCTCTTGCACCGATTGTCCCTCCAGCCTTCTGACAAAGTGTGACAACTCTTCACAAAGGTGCAAACATCTCTCATCGTAGTTGGTCACCAAAAATCGTCCTGAACTAACTTTTGTATTGTCCTCTTCTCGAATTGATGTCCTCCTACCTCTAGCGAATGGCACAAGGTGAGGACACAATTATATTCCACCTAAGGAACACATCGCCTGTAAACACAATCCGAACCCTGGTGAAAAAGGATCGGATCCTCCCAGTAGTAGTATAGTGCCTCAAAAATTAGCCTATCAACTCGATCCTTCGGCTAATCCTGTGGAATCTTCTGCGTGACCAGAAAGTTCCTTATATCAGCATACCATGGAAGCATTGTCACTGCAAAGATGCTTTCATCCGGGAATCTCTCTGCAATGTCTGGCAAGTACACATCTGGAGACTGCTCTAATTGTAAATGGGAGAGGTGATCGGCTCACAAGATAACCACTCCCTACGCATATTGCATTCACACATCAAGGGGCCCACACCCTGCACTTGAAACATCATACCACTATCTTCGGACAAATAAGAGTTGGATAAGTTCATCGATGAGTCACCACCTAGAGGCCCCCTCCATCTTCATGATCTACAAACGGCTCCCCAAGAACTCGTGGAGACTCCCAATGGACCCCCTCAGGGTCAAGATCCATAGCCACAACCCCAGAAGTTGCAGCTCCAGCATCGTCAGGGCCTAAGGCCCTATTGGGATAGCATGCAATGCCCCAACCATACATCACGCAGAATCAAGGCCATGGGAAAAAAACACTAGGTAGCGCCCATGTATATCTATTGTATATGAAATCACCTTAGAAGACATGGTAGACTTCAGAAAAATTGTATCATTGTTATGAAGACTAAACCACTATGAGAGCATATATTTACGATGTTAGTTAAGCTTCTTCTTTCACCTTAGAAGACATGGTAGACTTCAGAAAAATTGTATCATTGTTATGAAGACTAAAACCACTATGAGAGCATATATTTACGATGTTAGTTAAGCTTCTTCTTTCACTGTATTATATTGTGATATCTTTTTCCATACTATATATAGATAATTGTATGTCACATGTTATGAGAATGCGGTTGAAATTAGTTTACTTGATTAAGACTTTCTCTGACTCATAGGATTATTGGGATCTTGGATGAGTAATACCACCAGAAATGTGTGGACATGATACGAATGGACATGGGCAAGTGTTAGTGTTACAACACAAATGGACAGTTAAATCCTCGTACGAGAACATTTAGGCATGATCTAAACTGATCAAGGATGAAGCTGTTAGGTTATATGAGATAGATCGTTAGGTAACAAAGAGTTGAGAAGTGATTCTGCTATGACACCCGGAGGTAATTATTGGCATTAGGATGTTGGATGGTTGGATATCCTTTGGCAATTAACCTATTAGTTCTTTGAGGAGTCTGAGTTAACCCTCTCCAAAGTGACAAGTTCTACCTGCAACATGATTCATTTGTATCAACCAGCGGATGATATCAAAGGGTTAAGCAATGTGGATTCAGTTAAGTAAAACTCCCACATAAATTAGTTTGCTACTCTAGCATATCTTCTTAATCGATGTTAGGTATGCATGTTTGAGTCTGAATGGATATCCTTCCCCCCTAATTCACCATTTATTTATAGCAGTTTGATGTTAATCGAGAAGCTCAAAATCAGTGGACAAAAGATCAGTCTAACTCCATATACCAAGATCGCATGCATAAAATGGAAACAGACAGGTGATCATTGGTAGACAAGCCAAAAAGTTCATATTGCTACCTGACGTGCAAGCCGATGAGCATTTAGTGATTTTGCAACAATAGGCCAAAGCTCTTCCCTGATAAAGTCCCATAATGGGTCTTTTAAACGATGACACAGGAAGCACAACTATATCTCCTAAGCGCTCCCACCTAAAATCAACAATATATAACATTAAACGCAAATAAATTAATGAAGTAACGGATAAACCTTTTTCATTTAAAGAAGTGTTATGCATATTAACAATATGAGGAACTAGTTGCTTCATGAGACACGATGACACCAGGCCCAGTCTCAGGCATGTATCTTTAACCATACTCCCAAACAAATTTTATTGCGTCATATGGGGAAAAAGACAGGAAACTCTGTTTGATTCACATAAGTTTTTGTGCATTCCATCATAAAAATCCCATACAGGAGTCGTAGATCCTTTAGCCAAAGTGCTCATGGATATTGATAAATCTATTTCTACGGTTATTAACATGTATTGTTAACCTAACTGTATGTTATTTCCACTCGACTATTATTACTTCAAGAAGAAAATCATAGGTCTGAAACAAGTCATTGTGGTGATAGATAGGCATTGCACTTTGCAGCTAGCATCCAACTACAAAATACTCAACTTTAGGAGAGGTATAAATTGAAAATTGCAAGCAAATAGAAGTCACAGACCTATTTTAAAAATTAGGAATTGACTATTCTCTGTAGAAAAAAATTGACTTTAAAATAGTAGCACACTAGCATCAATTTAGTAATAATTTGTCAGAAGAATAATCTGTATGGATTTCCTATCCTCCTGAAAGATGTTATAATAGTCAAACAAACAGTTTCTAACTGAGAATGGAAGAGCAAGCATCACAAGGTAGGTAGATAATCTCAGACACACAAAAAAAGGTATTTTTCAAGAGGGAAACATGCAAAAGCCAAACCTGGTTGGCAGCTGCTGTAGAAGCCACTGAGGCAATCCCCTGTCTACAATCAAAAGAAGACAGAGCATCCTGCATAATCTTTAGTGGAGGTTTACAAGCCTTTATAATCTTGGGTTTTTCGTCGTTAATCACAGACCCATTATACGCAGAAAGTAAAGCCAATGCTTCAGATAAAGACATTTCCTTCACTTTTAAGCCCTTAAATTGACAATATTCAAAAGGATCATCAATGCACATCACTTCAGTTGACTTCAGAGAACAAACTGTCCACTTCTCAACAAATGCATTAGTAACAGGTAAAGAGATTTGACTACCATCCTCATTTGAATAAGCTTTCCTCCCAAGATCTAACCATCCAAATTGTTTTAACAAGTCTTTAGCAACTTTCGCAAACTTTTTTTCAAGTTGCAGCATGAAAAACTGAGGTTTCACATTACTGTTGTCTTTTTTTCTTACTTCATCAGGATCGGAGTCACCATCGTTGCATAATGTCTCTGTTGGTCGATGGGATGATAATTCCTTCACTTTAGTAGCCTTGGTATTTGTAAATTCGGTAACTTGGTCATCGGTATCATAGCTTCCCCCTGTACAGAACCTTACGGAATTATCATTATTAACGTTCAGCGCAAGCAGACTAAATTTAACTGGAGGGTTAAATTTTGTCCCAAAAGCATAACATGCAGCTCCACCACCAACAACTACAAGATCATCAGCAACAACGCTGGCTGAGCAACGGATCCAAAGTCCTCTGCCCATGGAACCAATTTTTATGTGCTTCCAGACACGATGTGTCAGGTCAAGCAAAGCAATCTCTTGATGATCTTGCTTTAGAGGGCAACCTCCAAGGATGCCAAGAAAATTTTTTATAAACAAAACTGCAATGAGAAAACCTTGGAAATGGAGCTTTACCAGCACAAATTTCCCTCTTCCATGAATAAGTTTCGATGTTAAAACTGTAGAAGTCCCCAAGAGCCTTTTCGCCATCATAACCACCAAATAAGAATAAATGGGATCCCCATGAAACCAGGGAATGAGAATGGCGAGCAGATGGCCATTCTCCTTCAGAATTTACCTCACTCCAGTGCAATGTTTCCGTGTCTAGGACATGCATGCACGAATAAATTACCCCGTTACTAAGACCACCAAAAACATATATATGAGTTCCAACATTAGCTGCAGCATGCCGGTGCCTGCGCGTAGATAAAATGATATAATCTAGAATTAGAAGATATCCAGAATGCTAAAACAAGAGAAGTACAAATCAAAATTACATGTTCCTAACATCATATTTGAATTATTGAAAATATCAGAATTTGCATTTGCATAACCCTCTCCCATCTAGACAAAGAAAGAAAGGAATACTGCACCTGAAACAGTGAAGCACCAAGGCTGACAGCAAGCTGAAGTAAACTTTTAAGCTGTGCACATATCTAGATTTTTTTGAAGGGGTGCACATATCCAAATGGCTGCAAAACTTTCTCAAATGAAGATAACACTCCACCTTACTTTACTTTGTTTCCTTATCAAAAATCTTGAATAAGATTTTAGGAGCTCAACAAGATGACTTGGGACCAGGGAGAGAAATTCCGGCAAGCCATGAATGTGAATCCACTCTACATTCCTACTGGATATTCAGTGTTGTAATATCAAAAGACAAGGCTACTTCGGCTGCTGCCAAAGATTTTGTGAAATATTTTGGCGTTGAGTAAAGGGTAAATTCATTAGAGGTTAATGGACATCCAAAAATTCATTAGAATTAAAATAAAAAGTATGATAGGATCACCAGAATGAAGAATGAAGAATAGTTAGTACGAACGACAACATTTTCAGCATAGAGACGGCAAGAACCAAAGACCGTGTCATTTATCAACAAATTTCAAATACTATGGTTGGCTCGTGATTGACACAAGCTAGATTGCTATTGTTCGTTGGGCATTGTGGTTAGCAAGGAATGAGGTTATCTTCCATAGTGAGAAAATGTGTGTAGAGAATGTGTCCGAACAATTAATATGAATAATGTTTCATAAGAATTAATATTTATATGAATATGATTTCATATAATTATTTCAAGGAACATGTGTGAATATGATTCACATTATTTTTAAATGTGAATTGGATTTACATTTTTATTTGGATTTATGACTATGATTCATAAGCTATGATGGTCTTTCTCATAAAATTACCAATTATGATAATTCGATTATCATGCTATATAAGCAACAAATTCAACCCAATTTTGGCAACAAAAAGGGACGTATGTAGAGAGACACATGGCGCCACCATTGAGAGACCTACTATCAATTTGTTGGTTGATTTGTTGCCTAATTTATTTATTATTTTAATTGGTAATTAAAAGGAGATAAAACAAGTTCTATTTCTTGTTGAAAAAGGACTTGATTATAGCCCTTGATCCTCAATCCAAGGGACCATATTGTGGTCGTCCACCATGAGGAGAAGACTCCTCATGGACGTCCACATTGGCTATAAAAGAGAGGGCTTTTCCTCTCTTTCAAAGCATGCATGTGCCTCCCAATATTCTCTTGCCTTGAGAATTAACAGAAGAGAAAAGTCCTGAGAATTCACTTCTCATACACGTCTACTCTTCAAGTCCACGCACATCCACCTTGTCAAGTTCTCTCCTCTCTATTGGTGTGGCCTTATGGAGGAAAAGATCTCTCCTTCTCTGTGCTCCCCGTGCGTGAAGAACGATGGATTTCGTAGGACGAAATCATGAGCTTGATCATCCTTGCGTGGACAAGTTCAAGAAGCCGACATCAAAGTTTGTGGGGAAGCAACACGAGTCATCGTCGTGCCCACGAGAGAAGCAAGCGTAAATCAGACTTGATTCGGGAGGTCTTACTTTAGAGACTCACGCTTCAAGAGGTAACCATGATCTCTTCTTAATATTCATAAGAATATTTGAAACCATATTTGGAAATTGTTTTCTTGAAGTATATGGTTTCACTTTGCATAAACATTTTGTTATGCAAAAACTTGTGTTCATATGATGAACACTTCGAATATGCAAATTGTTTATTATTTTTTCCGTGTTTCTGTGGTGCGAAGTTCCAAAAGTTTTACTTCCTTCAATCTCCAGAGAGACTTATTACGGGCTCCATCCTCCATTGATCATGAACTCCATTACAAGATTTTTCCAAGGTTTCTATAAGAGAGACTCCGCTTCGAGGTCCTACTGAGATGTACCATTTTCAAAATGGTCCTAAATGACCATCCTACTCCACGTAAGAAAATCACGGGGGTCAGATATTGCTATTAGCACTCTTCATGAATACAAGAGGTAAGGCCCCTTACATAGCCCCACTAGCAAGCTCAAGTCCCAACACTAAACAATGTGAGACTAAACATATAAGATATGTGTAAACAATTACCTAACTAACTCAACCCTTCGATGTTCTGAACAAACCTTCAATTATGTATTTGCACTTGAATAAAGTCATGAGCAACGTACAGCAGCAGTCTACCATGTCATCACGCAGCAGCAGCCATTAGCAACAGTAGAAGAGTATGGTTTTTTAAAAAACTCTTATTGAGAATTAACATCCAAGGTTTAGAGTACAGAAATGCAAAGCATACACGATAATCAAAGAACTCACTTCATTATTTTCCTCGCCATGCAACAATCATGCCATAAAAGATGCCAAAAAATATCTCCATGTTTGGCTTTTCAATATGACACTTTCAAATCAATATGGCTGGTACTTTTTAATGGAACAATTGTGGATAAGTGTTGTCAAGTAGTCGAAATGGGGATGGCCCTTGGTTTATGTTCTAGATGGATGTTGTGGGTGTTGGTGGCCTACCTTACCTGTTATGTAACCAACATTTTCTTATGCTCGATCTGATGAATTCATCCATTTGCTCTCCACATAGGAGGAGGTCTATGGTGGGCAATCAGGAGTACTAGGAGTGACTGGTCGGGTAATATTTTTTACGGCCATGAACGAGAAGATTAGTACAAGGGGTGTGTAACATCCGGAATCCGGATCCGCACAAACCTGAACCCGACCCGGTTAGGATCCGTATAATTCAATAAAGTTATCAAACAACATTAATTGATCTAATACGATCAATTAGTCGCCAATCAAAAGTCGTTCGGGCGAAATCGACCAAAAGTAGATCGTATCGTAATGCGTGCCACGGAAAAGCTACGACGCAAATTCGAAAACCGCAAAACAAAACAAGACCACCTTAAAATCCGATTCGACAAAATAAGACCAACGGAATCGACTGTTTGTCAATCGAGATCGTTAGATATTTTTAAATCGTAAAATTTAACCCCAAACCAAAACCATATCTCGAAAATTTCGGGGATGCAAATCCGATCAAAAGTATATCAACATTATACTCATATTGATCATCGCTCAGAAACGATCAAATCGAGATATTTTGCACCGAAATCCAATATTCAAGGCGTGAATGCGGACTTTTTTAAAAGGGATATTTACACCCATAACCCTGAGTAGTTTCGTAATTACCTCGGAACCCCTCTATAATAATGAATTACACCCATGACCCTAAATAATTGCTCTGTTTTACACGCATGACCTTTCGTTAGTTTGATTCACTAACTCAACTAGATGGCTGGGTTAATCTAACCAAGCTACAATTTAACGGTTGGGATTAACTCAAAATAAAAAAATAAAAAGAAAAGAAGGAGAGGAAAAGTGGGTGACGAGGAAGAGAGGGCAACGACGGGGGTAGGCAGCGGGCGGGGGCTTGCGGACTCTGACCTCTCCTGAAGGGAAGTTGTGGGCTCCGAACTGAGGTGGCAGGCCGGGTGGGGGGGGGGGGCTTCCGAGCTCCGAATTGGGTGGGGGAGGGTGTGCAGGCAGAGATGGCAGCGGGGGGCTTGGGTTTGGGGGGGGGGGGGGGGGGGGGGGGGAGAAGGGGACTTGGGGGCGACGTGCGGGTGATGCGCAGGCGGGGGGAGAGGGGGCGCGGATGGGAGCTCGCCAGCGGGGTGGGTCTTGCCGAGGCGTGCGGGGGGGGGGGGGGGGGGGGGGGGGGTGACGGGGGCGAAGGCGGTGCTGGAGCTTCACGGGATAGGGGGGGCGGAGGCAGGGGCATGCGGTCGCAGGGGACAAGGGGACCTGGGGAGACGCGCGGGTGATGCGCATGCGGGGGGGAGGGGGCGTGGATGGGAGCTCGCAAGCAGAGATGGGTTGTGCTGGATCTTCATGGGACAGGGGGGACGGAGGCAGGGCATGTGGCCGCGGGGTGATGCGCAGGCGGGGGGGGAGGGGGCGCGGGCAAGCGGCGACCGGGAAGGGGGTGCAACAAGAGCATATAGGAGAGGGGGCGGAGGCAAGGCATGCGGGCGCGGGGGACAAGGGGACTTGGGGCGACGCGCGGGTGATGCGCAGGCGAGGGGAGGGGGCGTGGATGGGAGCTCGCAAGCGGGGATGGGTTGTGCTAGAGCTTCACGGGACAGGGGGGCGGAGGCAGGGCATGCGGCCACGGGGTGATGCGCAGGCGGGGGGGAGGGGGCGTAGATGGGAGCTCGCAAGGGGGATGGGTCTTGCAGAGGCGCGCGGGTGCTGGAGCTTCACGAGACATGGGGGCGGAGGCAGGGATGCGGGCAAGCGGCGACCGGGAGGGGGTGCAGGAGGAGCATACAGGAGTGGGGGCGAAGGAGCTTCACGGGGAGAGGGGGAGCGGAGCCAGGGCATGCGGGTGACCGGCGACCAAAGGGGGCGGTGCAGCAGGAGCATACGGGACTGGAGCTTCACGGGAAAGGGATGCATCTAAAGCTTCATGGGACAGAGGCAGGGCATGCGGCGACGGGGGAGAAGGCGGGACTGGAGCTTCACGGGAGAAGGAGGTGGGGCATGTGGGCGATCGACGACCGGGGAGAGGGGGATGCCGCGAAGGCGGTGCTGGAGCTTCACAGGAGAGGGGAGCGGAGGCAGGGCATGCGAGCGGCAGCTGGTGCTTCATGGGAGAGGGAGCCGGAGGTGGGGCAATGGGGGGGGAGCCAGGGGCGGCGGCTGGGGGTGCAGCTGAGACACGGGGGTTGGCAGCCGGGGCGGGGTGCAGCTGGAATGGCAGCATTTTGTTTGATTCTACAAAATGTCATTATATTATAAATATGATGTATTTTGAAGGGTAAAATTGTCATCATATGATGTTTTCTGTCATAGTTAACGGAGAAATAGGAAGGAACTTGACACAGGGTTATGCTATGTAAAGGTTAAGCATTATTCATGGTCATGGGTGTAATTCGTTATTATATAGGGGTTCCGGGGTAATTACGAAACTACTCAGGGTTATGGGTGTAAATATTCCTTTTTAAAACATCTCAATCAAATGAAAAAATAAAATAAAATAAAATAATAATTAAAAAATTAAAAAAATACGGTAACAGTAGCGAACCAGCAAAAAAAGATTTTTTTGAAGTTCTTCAAAGTACAAAAAATGGAATTAACATCTTATATGCCTAATGATGTTATTAATGATGTCATTGATGAAGATGTCATCAATAACATCATTAATGCTGATGTCATATGTTTCTTTTTTTAAAAAATATGACATCAACCATTACCTCATCTATGAACTCATCATATATGACATCATCATATACAACATACATATACATTTTATTTATTTTACATATGTTGAGATAAATATATCTCTCTATGTCCTCTGAACAAAAAGTGAGTGGTCCGCAGTAGACCGCACAAACCGCTGGTGCTCTATCAACTCTGATAGCTTCTGGTACCAAGCTCTCGAACTCTGCTTCAGGTCATAAATCGCCATGTGGAGCATGCACACCTTCTGGGACTCCCCCTCAGTAGCAAACCATGGTGGTTGCTGCATGTAAACTTCCTCCTGAAGGTCCTCGTATAGAAAAGCATCCTTCACATCAAGTTAGTACAAAAGCCAGTCCCGTGAGACAGCGACGGAAAGAAGAATACGTAGTATCGAATGTCTGGCCACAAGAGAAAAGGTATCCTGATAATCCACCGCATAGGTTTGGGTGAACCCACGTACCACAAGTCTTGCCTTGTAGCGGTTCACACTGCCATCTGCCCTTTGCTTGACTGTAAATATCCATTTGCAACTTACAACAGAGGTACCTTTTGGAGCAGATACAATGCTCCATGTTCCACGCGACCTCAAAGTGGCCATCTCCTCTTCCATTGCAAGTCACCAACCTACTGTCCTGTAGTGCCTCCTGATATGTACGTGGGATAGTAACAGCAGAGAGTCTCACTACAAACTTCATGTACTCCTCTGAAAGATGATCCAAAGAAACATGTACAGCAACAGGATACATGGCACATTGGCGACGAGGCTTCCTTAGGGCAATAGGAATCTCCAAATCATCAGCATCTCTGTCTTCTGGAATCAACCCGTCATGTGTATCATGCAAAACTCCAGTGCCATCAGTAGAAACAATGTGTTCATGGCATACCTGAGGCGTGGTGGATGATGTGGATGCACATGAGTAGAGGGGCGTGCAGAAGACCTGCGAGTGTAAACAAGGGGTAAGAACTTGGACTGGGTAGATGGAGTAGAGGTGGTGGGGGCGGTGGAGATGGTGGAGGTGGAGAAGGCTGAGGTGCAGCATGGGGTTCATATGGTGGAGGAGACGGAGGTGGAGGAACAACAACATCCTCTTCAGAAGTAGCATTGGACAACCTGTCACCTATAGGAGGGAAATACATAATCGACTCAAAGAAAGTGACATCAGCGCTCACATAATATCTTCGTCCTATAGGATCAAAACATCTATACCATTTTTGGGTACGAGAATAACCAACAAAAACACATTTGACAGCTCTAGGCAAGAGTTTGTCACGGCCAGGAGTGAAATTGTAAACAAAGGCTACAGATCCAAAGACTCTGGGAGTGAGAGAGAATAGTTCCTTCTCGGGAAACGCAATCAAGAAGGGAACCTTCTCTCCAAGAATGGTGGACGACATACGGTTCACCAAGTAGCAAGCAGTGAGAACCGCGTCCCCCCAGAAAGAATGAGGGGTACGACTCTGTATCAACAGTATTCTTGTGACATCAAGAAGGTGACGATGTTTACGTTCAGCCACACCGTTCTACTGAGAAGTGTAATTGCATGAGGTTTGATGAACAATACTGAGAGACCTGAGAAATTCAGACAAATGTAATATGGAAAACTCCAAAGCATTATCCGTACGAATGAATTCCACATTAGCAGAGAATATATTTTTGACTTCAATAAAAAAAGATTTAATGATAGCACCTGCTTTAGACTTATGTTTTAACAAGAACACCCAAGATAGTCTAGAATAATCATCCACATCAATCATATAAAAACGATGCCCCTAATGATCAGGAACACGGCTAGGACCCCAAATATCAAAATGAAATAACTCAAAGGACTGACTGTTGTAACGACTTGGACGACTCGGAAAAGAGGAGCGATGGTGCTTCCCAAGCTGACAGGCTTCATAATCCAGTGTAGTATGAGTAGATATCTGCGGTAGCATATGACAAATCTTCTGGAGAGGAAGGTGGTCAAAGCGAAGATGCCACATGAAAGGAGAAACAGATCCCGAAGGGATACTAGCAATTCCAGCACATGGTGGTACGGCAAGCTTATACAATCCTCTCTGCTCACGGCCATGACCAATCACCCTGCCAGTTAGTATGTCCTGAAACACAAAAGAAGAGGGATTAAAGATGGCACAGCAATGTAAATCTTTTGTAAGTTGACTAATGGACAAAAGATTCATCTGAAAGTCTGAAGCATAGAAGACGTTCTGAAGATGCATAGAAGGGGCTAGAACAATCTCCCCCTGACCAACAATGGGTAGACGAACCCCATTGGTAATGACCACAGATCTGCCAGGCGGGATAGACTTGTATGAACTAAACTATGTCCGATCTCCACACATATGATGTGACGCTCCAGAATCCATAATTCAATCAGTCAAGTTTGAACTGCTACTACTGGTAAACATATAATGAATACATGATGAACTAGACGATGCTCTGGCAGTAGCTGTTGCATATGTGGAACCTGGAGTCGGAGTCGTAGGATTTCTCATCATCTCACTTAGTCTGGAGATAATATCATCTAAACGAGTATCCAGAGTAGGCGTAGAAGAAGCCTCAGTCTGCTCAGCAACACGTGTAGACGCTGGATATCCATGCTTTTGAAAGCATGTCTCCTCAGATGACCAAGATGATGGCAATGGGAACAAGGACCGCGTTGTCGGCCTCCCCCTCGACCAGAGATCCACGGCCACGAAATTTGGACGACCTTCCCCGGCCACGAGTAGCTGCCATAGCAGAAGGAGTCGTCTGGGCTGTAGTAGTGGATGTGGTAGTAATCCTACTCAATCGCTTGTAGAACTCCTCCATCGGCATTATTGTCTCGCCAGTCAGAAGTTGAGTACGAGCGGCATCGTACTCAGAGTCAAGAGATGACAAGAAAACTCCTGCCATTGTGACATTCCGATATGCATGTTGTTGTTCAGTGCTGGTGGTAATAGGCATGAAGCTGTGGTCGCTCAAACATGCCTTTCAGATGAGAGAAGTGGGAGTGGAGCGGTCGACCATTTTGTTTGGTCGAGAAAATGACAAACTGCAGTTGAAGAATCTTGCTCTCATTCTTTGCTTGCCCGTATGTATCTGCCAATATGTCCCACATAGCCTTTGCATTTGGTTGATTAACAATATCATTAGCAATCTCTGTTGTAAGTGTCCCAGAGAGCCAGATGCGTGCATAGGCGTCATCTTGCTTCCATGAAGCATTGGCCCCAGTCTTGTCAGTCGGCTCTGAATTAGTCAGAATGTGCTCCTTGTTATGGCACTGCATTAGGGTACGAAACTGCATGGACCACAACTCATAGTTGGTCCCATCCATCATCATGATAGGAGCCGGACCCTTGAAGACTGTTGAGATAAATATATCTCTCGGTCTATGAAATTTTTATGTTTTCTTTATGTACTTATCATGTAATTAACCCAAGGGCTTTTCTCCTATATAAGAGAGTCCTCGATCTATTCTAAAGGTATGATTCATTTTTCTCCCAATATGGTATCAAAGCAACGGTCCTAGACGGGGGTTCCCTTATCGCATCCTAACCCTAACCCTACACGCCCCCCCCCCCCCGTCGGGGTGCTGCACGACCCCCAACTCCTCCAGCGTCGCCACCGGGGTGCAGCATCAGCCTCCAGCACC
Organism: Ottelia alismoides; assembly: GCA_037367405.1. Taxonomy (NCBI): domain Eukaryota; kingdom Viridiplantae; phylum Streptophyta; class Magnoliopsida; order Alismatales; family Hydrocharitaceae; genus Ottelia; species Ottelia alismoides. The sequence goes on along the minus strand of JAZKJV010003156.1, from coordinate 231,913 downwards.
GCCGCGTGGGGCTTCTCCTCGTTCCGGAACCGCCGCGTGGGGGTTCCCTACCTCCTGCGCTACTAATCGACGCCCCGCAGGGCAGTTAGGGGCTCCAGCCAGCCCTGTGGATCGTCGAGCCGCCTTTTTCTTATGGCTCGCAAATCTGATTTGGTCCGCCAACAGTGAAATCTTCTGATTAAAATCACGTTTTGTGGATCTAGGGCTTGCAAGACGACATAAGGATGGATGTATGAGTCTACAGATACAACCGAACCTTCTTATGGTCCTGTAGACACCTTCTCGGTAATTTACTTCCTATTTGTTCCGCCTTCCGGCTTCTCGGTACAATGTTAGAGAACAAAAGTGACGTTTTCTCTTCTTTCGGTGTCTTTGTTGGGAGAAAAACAATATATACATACATTTATGGAATCATGTATTGCAAAGGTAGAAATTTAATTTTTTTATATATTTTTATTTTTTTATTTATTTAAGGTGTTACAGTTGACTATATTGGCGTCTCAGGCCTCGGATTTCGACGTGAAATATCTCGATTTGATCGTCTCTGAACAACGATCAATATGAGTATAATGTTGATATACTTTTGATCGGGTTTGCATCCCCGAAATTTTCGAGATACGGTTTTGGTTTGGGGTTAAATTTTGCGATCTAAAAATACAAAACGATCTCTGATTGACGAACGGTCGATTCCGTTGGTCTTATTTCATCGAATCAGAATTTTAGGTGGTCTTGGTTTATTCCGCGGTTTCCGAATTTGCGGTGTGGCTTTTCCGTGGCATGCAATACGATGCGATCGACTTTTGGTCGATTTCCCCGAACGACTTTTGATTGGTGACCAATGATCGCATTAGATCAATTAATGTTGATTGATAACTTTATTGAATTATATGGACCTTAATCGAGTCGGATTCGGGTTTGTGCGAATCCGGATGTTACAAGATGTAGATGTGAAATCGGACATCCTTAGTCATTGTCATTTAAGTCACCCCTCAAGGTCAAAATCTTGCTTTAGTTGTGTCCAATAGGAAGAAAATGGATGGTAACAGCGTTTCACAGACGGGAAACGTGTTCACACAGTTGGCAATACATGTTCGTCTAGCCAGAATAACGAGGAAGATATTATCACATATTTTTTTGCTACCCATTAGTCAGGGAAGTTCAGACATGCTCAAACATTCCATGGCTGGAATCATCATTCCATTTGGCTCGTTGGCACTCTTTCAGGTAGGTCAGAAGAAATAGGAATATTACATCTTATGTCAAAAGACAGGACCGCAGTAGACCACTTGTAGTGATTTGGGCTATTTGGCTTCTAAAAAATGATATGAATATTAGGTCGGCCACACCATATGTAGAAAATGTGATGAATTAGACCTCTTGCTAAGGGTAATGGGAGAGGGAGAGTTAAATGCATGTCCTGCAGTCATTTTGACCTTTGTGAAATATATTTGGATGACCATTAACCTCTGATGGACATTCTTTTAATTTTTCAAAAAAACTAACCTTTTTTACTTCAAAAAGAAAAATGCGGAACTGCAAAAGGATAGCTAAGACCTATAATTAATTCCAAACTTGTTCCAGATATTAACGTGGAATGATTTAAGAAATCATCTCTGATGGAAGAATTCACTTAGAAAATGATAACTAAAAATTGATATAGTTGGGGGAGAATATCCAAATTAATTCATTTCATAACACGTTGGATCAGCAAACCTTGGATGAAATATGCTTCCAGAGCACTTTAAGAACCTCCATCTAAAATCTCTCATGTCCACAACCCAAACATCATCGAGAATTTCTGCCGGCCCATGTCTACCTCCAATCACAAAGAATCGATCCCCTACGACAGAGCATGTGTGGCCTAGGAATGGATAGGGAGGTCCCTTGGCATCAATTTCTGTCAACAAACCAGACTCAAGTTCAAGATTCAGAATATCATTTCGCCGGGCATGGCGTCCTAAACCACCAAAACCACCAAAAATAAAGATGCAGTCTCTGTCCATTTTATTGGAGATGCAAGTTGAATGACCCCAAAGATGCAGCCTTTCAACCGATTCTCCTGTGATCTTAATGTTTGTAGCATCAAGTCTGTACAACTGGTCTTTATTTAACCCTGCAAAAAGCCAGTTCAATTAACTTTTCATTAACATATCCGAAGGGTGATGACATAATATGAAATAAATAAAATGATAAGATGCAAAGTTTAAATAGTTGAACAGGACAATGAAGGCAGTAGAATATTATCAATCCTCGAAAAAACAAAATGTTGGCGTACTCCCTGATCATGATTGGATTGTGTAAAAGGATACTATAGTTGTATGATGCAGAATAAGATGCGTGCATTTGACCATAATAATAACAAAAAGGGGGGAAACGCGACAACTCTACTTATAACCGTTAATATTGGTTATCATATATTACTTTTATGTATTTTCTTTTCTTTTCATCTATTTCAAGTAATTTGCCAACAGGTTTCTCCTAATATATAAGAAAACCCTAGGACCTCATGAATAAGCAATTCATTATTTTCTTTTCACATGGTTTCAGAGTGACGGTCCTAGATCGGAGTTCTCATACCCCACCTGTGCCCTAGCCCCCACCCACCGCCCTTCTCCTCTCGCGCATGCCGCCGGCCACCCAAGGCTATCTCGTCACCATTGCCTCCCGCTCCGAGCTCTGTGCATGCCTCCCCATGGCTCATTGTGCATGCACACAACCCTAGTCAGTGCCACTACGCAATGAGATGATCCACCTGGACCCCCATGTGATGTCGCTAAGCTGTTGCATGACCATTCCAGCTCCTCGGCGACACCGTTGGACAGTCGTAGGCACTCCGCCACTGCCGCCAGCCACCTAGGGCATGTCGAAGGCCTTTCGCCAACCGTGTGGATACTCCTCTCTGTCGTCGCCCAGTAGTACAAAACGGTTTGATTTTGACCAGAAAAGGTGATTCAGGCCAATAAATCACCTTTTTCGGCCCTATCGCGGATCGAGGATTGATGAGGATGGTTGTATGAGTCTATGCGTACAACCAATCCTCTACCTGATCGTGTAGACTCACCTGGATGGTTTACTACCCCAGTCGAGTTCCGTTTCGGCCTCTTTCTCATTAGGTCAGAGAATAAGAGTGACGTCTTCTCTTTGTCTAGTGCCTTCATGGACCCGGCTCCCATCATGAAGATGGATGGGACCAACTATGAGTTGTGGTCCATGTATTTCTTGACCATTATATACTGCAATAACAAGGAAAACATTCTGACACAGCCAGAGCCGACGGATAAGACTGGGAAGAATGCTTCGTGGAAGCAAAATGATGCATACACGCGCATTTGGCTCTCTGGGACTCTTACCACAGAGATCACCAAAGATATTGTGAACATGCCCACCGCCAAGGAGATATGGGATATTCTGGCAAGCACGTATGCCCAAGCAAAGAACGAGGCCAAGATTCTTCAGCTGCAGTTTGATATTTATACGACCAAGCAAAATGGATGTCCGCTGGATACATTCAACTCTTCTCTTCGCGACATCTTTGAGAATCTTCACAGCTTCATGCTCGTTACCACATCTACTGAGCAGCATGCCAGCATATGGCATACAAGAACTCTACGATGGTTGGAGTTTTATTCGTGGCTTGATATGGAGTATGAGGCAGCACGTGTACAGCTTCTTACAGGCGCAACCATACCTCCAATGGAGGAGGCATGATCATTAGGGACATTGTTTTTATCTTGTTGCGGATGATTATTCTAGATTTTCCTCAGTCCAAAGCTGGTTTTGCCATTAAATCTTTTATTAATGAAATAAAGAATATTTTCTCTGCTACTATCAACTTTATTCATTCTGACAACGCCTTAGAGTTCCGCACGTTATAGCCATATGAGTTCTTAAGTCTCTTGGCATCGTACATCAGACCATGTGTGCTTACATTTCTCAGCAAAATAGTGTTGTTGAACGCAAACATCGTCATTACTTGATGTGACCAGGACACTTTTAATCCAGAGTCATGCTCCTCATTTTTCCCGAGGTGGTGTGGTCCTCACTGCTTGCTACTTGGTGAACCATGTTGAACTTGCAGTGACACGAGACTAGCTCCTATATCAGCTTGACGGGAAGAATGTGTTTTTTCTATGATGACCTACAGGAGGATCTATACATACAGCAGTCACCTGGGTTCATTGTTGAGGGGAGGGGGGTGTCAGAAGGTTTGCAGACTTCACAAGGCAATCTGTGACCTTAAGCAGAGTCCAAGAACATGGTTCCAGAAGCTCTCGGAATTGATAAAGTAGCAGGGATTCATGAGATCAACTGTAGATCATTCAATGCTTGTTTAGAGATCTCAGAGAGATACAATTGCCATACTAATTTATGTTGATGATATCATTGTTACAGGGGATGATGTCAAGGCCCTAAATGTCGGTTTCGGTCACCATTTCGGTGACTGACCGAAACGGAATTTTGGTGGAATTTCGATCGAATTTCGACCAAAATTTCGATCATTTCGGTCATTTTTTGTACTAGGGCCCCCATATTTCGGTCATTTCGGCCATTTCGGTCGAATTTCGATTTCGACTGGATATCGATATTCGAAAGAAATTCGATCGAATTTCGCTGAAATTTGAGGCAATGGATGATATGCAGGATATCCAACCTGTTAAGGATTTCCTTGTTCAGCAATTTGTAACCAAGGACCTTGGCAGTCTACTTTACTTCCTTGGACTGCAGTTCGACAGGAACCAGCGAGGTCTTGTGATGATCTAGAGGAAGTACGTTATAGATCTTCTTTCTGAGACGGGCATGGCAGATTGCAGGCATGCCACTGTTCCCATGGACACGAGTATGAAGTTGTATGATGGTGACACTAAGAAGGGAGACAAGAGGTATAGGGAGCTCATTAGGAAGCTCATATATGTGACCATTGTTGGGAAAAATGAACAACTTGTTTATTCCATAAGTCCTAGGCTCTCTTATATAGGAGAGTAGCCTATGGGTAAATTACATAAAGCATATAACTGAAAATAAAAAATAACAAAGAGGTACAGGCACTACTATATGCGTCAACACTCCCCCTCAAGATGGAGCATAGATATCAATCATGCTCAGCTTGGATGCACACTTCTGGAATGGGCCTCGAAGTAATGCCTTGGTAAATATATCAGCAGTTTGATTCTCTGAGGTGACATGAGATGTAGCAATGAACCCCTTCTGAACCATGTCACGTATGTAGTGACAGTCAACTTCAATATGCTTGGTCCTCTCATGGATTGCTAGGTTGTTTGCAATGAACAAGGCTGCCTGATTATCACATTCCAATTTCATAGGAAGCGGTATATCAAGACATAGATCTGTAAGTAGTGCTTTTACCCACATCATTTCTGTGCTAGCCTGGGCCATAGCCCTGTATTCAGATTCAGCACTGGATCTAGCTACCACTGTCTGTTTCTTGCTCCTCCATGAGACTAGGGCATCTCCAACATAGACTGCAAATCCTGAGGTGGACTTCCTGTCCTTGGGGCATCCTGCATAGTCTGCATCCGCACATGCTGTGATAGAGATCTCCTTTCCATTCTTAAATAGCAAACCTGCACCTGGAGATGATTTTAGATATCTCAGAATCATGTGTATTGCATCCATATGGACCTGACGTGGTTGCTCCATGAACTGGCTCACGCGACTCACTGCAAATGATATATCAGGTCTAGTGATCGTGACATACAGTAGTTTGCCTACCAGTTCTCTGTATCTTCTCCTGTCCACCTCCTCTGTGTCATCATCATAGAGCTTCATGCTAGGATCCATTGGTGTCATAGCAGGCCGACACCCAAGCATACTTGTTTCACTCAATAAATCTGTAACATATTTCCTCTGCGGCATTACTAATCCATATGGATTTCTAGCAAATTCCAGCCCCAGAAAATATCTAAGGACTCCCAGGTCCTTGGTGACAAATTCGGTTCCCAGTTTTTCTTTCGCCTGCTTTATGCCCTGCTCATCATCTCCTGTAATCAAGATGTCATCTACATAAACCATGATTACAATAATACCTCTAGCAGTCTTCTGTACAAACAAGGAATGATCAGCATTAGAGCGTTTTTATCCTTGTTTCTCGAAGAGATCTGAGAGCTTCTGAAACCATGCTCTGGGGCTCTGCTTAAGGCCATAAATAGCCTTATGTAATCTGCATACCTTGGAACACTCCCCCTCAACAGCAAAACCAGGTGGTTGTTGCATATAAACTTCCTCCTGCAAATCTCCATATAGGAATGCATTCTTCACGTCCAGCTGATGGAGCGGCCAGTCTCTAGCAACTGCAACTGACAACAAGATCCGTAGAGTGGAATGACGTGCCACAGGCGAGAATGTGTCAAGGTAATCCACCCCGTATGTCTGTGTAAAGCCACGTGCAACAAGACGCGCCTTGTACCTATCAATAGAGCCATCTGCATTGTGCTTCACTGTAAACACCCACTTGCAGCTCACCAGGTTCACATCTGGAGGTATAGGAACCAAACTCCAAGTTCCTCTGGACTGAAGTGCTGCCATTTCTTCCTCCATTACTAGCCGACATCTACTATCCTGCAGAGCATCTTGATAACTTCGTGGAATATCTACAGCTGACAGTGCCACCACAAATGTCCTGAAATCTCCAGATAGTCTCAAAAGACACAGATGCTGACAATGGATATGTAACACAGCTCCTCTTCGATTTGCATAGAGCAATGGGAATATCTAAATCGGATGTAGTCTCCTCTGGCCCCTGTAACATATCCTGCTCAGAAATGTCGTCAGATCCATCAATAGAAATATTTTCATTACATACCATAGGCGAGCTAGGAGACGAGTCATGACCATGAGCGGGAGGATGCCTGCGGGTATAATGGAACGGTAGCGGTAAGACAGGTATATGTGGCGGTGGTGGTGGTGGTGACGGCATCTGAGGTAGCGGTGCTGGTGACGGCATTTGAGGTGGTGGTATCATGTATATGTCATCAGTAGATAGAGGTGGTAGCTGCTTATCTCCCGAGGCTGAAAAATACATAACAGATTCAAAAAATGTAACATCTGCACTGACCATATACCGCCGACGCAAAGGATCAAAGCACTTGTACCCCTTTTGAGTCCTGGAGTACCCAACGAAAACACATTTGACAGCCCTAGGAGAGAGCTTGTCAGTACCAGGCGACAACTGATGGACAAATGCAACCGACCCAAACACATGAGTAAGGGTGAACAGATCCTTCCCAGGATAGATGAGGGAAAACGGAATCTGTTCATTCAAGACAGACGAAGGCATACGATTGATTACGTAACATGCAGTGAGAACTGCATCACCCCAGTATGAGTAGGGAACATGACTCTGTATAAGAAGTGATCTTGTGACATCAAGAAGGTGACGGTATTTCCTTTCAGCAATTCTGTTTTGTTGAGATGTATGAGCACAAGATGTTTGGTGAACAATCCCTTTTGAGGAGTAATAATTGGCAAGAACATTGGTGCACAATTCTAAAGCATTATCACTTCTCACAAACTTCACAGATGTGGAGAAAACATTTTGAATTTCATTCAGAAAATGGATAATGATATTTCCTTCTTCAGATTTATTTTTCATCAAAAACACCCATGACACTCTAGAAAAATCATCCACAAATACTATATAAAATCTGTGTCCCTGATGATCAGGTACACGACTCGGACCCCAGACATCAATATGAAATAACTCGAACTTGGAGGTACTACTCCGACCTGGACGACTGGGAAAGGACGACATGTGATGCTTTCCCAACTGACACGCCTCACATTGAATAGGTGTGTGAGGAAGACCATAAGGTAACACTTGACGCAACTTCTGAAGCGGTAAATGTCCAAAGCGCAGATGCCACAATAAAGTAGATACTTGTCAAGAGGGAAAGGATGAGGTTCCAGCAAATGGGGTCTGATTCAAGCGGCAGAGGCCTCCTTGCTCATAGCCACGACCAATCACGTTGCCCGTATGGATGTCCTGAAAAATCAAAGAAGATGGATCAAAAATTGCCCGACAATGTAGATCCTTCGTAATCTGACTAATTGACAACAAATTCACTGAAAAAAATCAGGTGCATGTAGCACATTCTTGAGCTGCATAGAAGATGTCAATCTAATCTCCCCCTGACCAGTGATGGGGGAATGTGTACCATTGGCAATTACTACTGTCCGGCCTGGAGGAATCTGAGTGTATCCTGTAAGTAGACTCTGGTCGCCACATAGGTGATGTGTAGCACCCGAGTCCATAATCCATGGTAATGTATCTGATCTACTACTGTTGAATGCAAGTATACTACCTGAAGCACTGTTAGACGCAGAGGCAGAAGCGGCGGCATCAGATTGACTCTCCGTAGTCAGTGCTGGGCCAGATGGTGGAATAATGCCCCTCAGACGGGCAACTAGATTGTCGAATCGTTGATCCAAAGTAGCAGCAGATGGAGGCTCTATCTGCTCAGCAGCTCTTGCGGATGCAGGAAATCCATGCTTCGAGTAGCATGTGTCTTCATTGTGTCCAACTCGGTGACAGTAGGTACATGTTGGCCTAGTGCGGCCACCTCTTCCACGAGGTCCACGTCCACGGCCCTGGTGATGAAATCCGCGACCTCTGTTGGCTGCCATGGCTGAAGAATTCTGACTCGAGACTGTGGAAGGAACTGTGATCCGACTCAGTCTATGGAAAGCATCCTCCATGTGAGGAATAGTAGAGTCGGCCAAAAATTGTGATCGTGCCGCCTCATACTATGGATCAAGTGCAGCCAGGAACACGCCCACCATAGTCGCGTTCCTATATGTCTTCTGTTGTTCTGGCATGGTTGTCAGGGGCATGAAGCTATAGAGCTTCTCGAACATCCCTCTCAGTGATGTATAGAGAGAATGTAGAGGGCGACCATTCTGCTTGATAGTGAAGATATCATGCTGGAGTTGCAGAATCTTTGTCTCGTTCTTCGCCTGTGAATATGTGGCCGCCAGAATGTCCCACATATCCTTGGTTGTGGGTTGATGTAGAATGTCATTGGCTATCTCAATTACCAGTGTACCGGATAGCCACACTTTGGCGTATGCATCATCCGCCTCCCAAGAGGCATTGGCTCCAGTCTTCTCAGCAGGCTCTGGTTCGGTAAGAATGTGCTTCTTACCCGTTGACTTCATCATACTCATGAACTGCATTGCCCACAGTTCATAGTTTGTACCGTCCATCTTTACAATAGGCGCTGGACCACGAAATGCGCCAATAGATGGGATATCTGCCTTGCTTTCTGACATACTGGAGATGGAAGACTGGAGCGAATGACAGAGGATGAGATTCGTCTACAATGACATAGACGGGTTTAGTGGCACGTGTAGACCTCAAGCAACTAAACCCATGTAGATGAAGATGTGTGTGCCCTAGGGCTTAGGGCTTAGCACACGTACACGCGTGCAAGAAGCACACGCACACGCAACTGGATCTTGCACGGAGCTACACGTGCACACGCGCAAGGTTGCTTAGGGCGCAGGCGCACAGTGGGTGCACAGAAGACTTAGGCGCAGGCTAGAGGAGATGCGCGTGCACAGGAGATGCACACGCACAGTGCGCAGGCGCAGGCACAGGGCTACAGGCGCAAGAGTGCTTCAGCGCAGGCACAGGGCTACAACGCTCAAGATGCGCAGTGGAGGCGCCAGAGGGCTACGCGCACAGCACGCGCAGGCGCATTGGAGGCGCGCTCTTCGCGCAGGGGCGCAGGAGCACCGGCGCACGAGGATGGGGCGCAGGAGCGTCGGCACACGAGGAGGCGCAGTGGCGGCAACGGCGAGCCCCGGCGGTGCCGATGAGATGGAGAGAGAAGGAGAGACCGGTGGGTGGGGTGGGGTAGGGTTAGGGTTTCGAGAACTCCGGTCTAGGACCGTCGCTCTGATACCATGTTGGGAAAAATGAACAACTTGTTTATTCCATAAGCCCTAGGCTCTCTTATATAGGAGAGTAGCATATGGGTAAATTACATAAAGCATATAATTGAAATAAAAAATAACAAAGAGGTACAGGCACTACTATATGCGTCAACAACCATCACCAGGTCAGATATATCCTTTGCAGAGAGCGGAGTAAGTTCATGGAGCATCCTAGACAGGCACATATGGACGCAGTCCATATGATTCTGAGGTATCTGAGACCTCACTTGGCACTAAGCTTCAATTTAGTAGAGGTATATATATCCTTTGTTGTTACAGCTTGCGCAGATGAAGATTATGTAAGATGCCCCAAGGACAGGAAGTGTACCTCTAGCTTTGCGGTGTTTATAGGAAGTTCCTTGGTGTCATGGAAGAGCAAGAAGCAAATAGTGGTCGTCAAATCTAGTACAGAATCATAGTACAGAGCCATGGCACAAGCGAGTAGAGAGATGATGTGGGTTAGAACTGTTCTTATTGACCTAGCAATTGAGGTGCATCTTCCCATTCATCTCCAATGCGACAACTAGGTTGCTCTCTTCATTGTCAACAACCCAATCTTCCATGAGAGGATTAAGCATATCGAGATAGATTGTTTACTACACTCGAGACATGATTCAGAAGGATTTCATCTCCACCACTCATATTAGCTCAAGAGATCAGACAGCAGACGTGTTCACCAAATCCCCTAGTTAGAGGGTCATTCCAGAGATGTTGTTCTAAGCTGAGCATGATTGATATCTACGCTCCAGCTTGAGGGGGAGTGTTGAGATATTATTTATCGTTTATTACTTTTATGTATTTTCTTTTCTTTCCGACTACTTTATGTAATTTTCCCAACAAGTTTGTCCACTATATAATAGAACCTAGGGCCTCATGAAAAAACAATTCACTATTTTCTCTTCACAATGTCAAATGTGGCTCTTATAAGCTATGAAAAGAAAAAGGACCCACGCTACCCTACAACCACAAATCCACCAAATAAGAACCATGAGCCAACTGTGCCTATGAATTATACATGGATGGCATTGCTATGTCAACCTGGCTAGACCTTGAGCTATGAGCTAGTAACGGGTTGAGATGATAAACGATAATTTACATGGAAGAAACTGTCAGCCCACAGTGTTTCTCCACCTCACTGCATTTACCCGTCTCTTGCTTCTACCATCATAAACATGTTATTACATGATACTTAGAAGACTGGAAGAAAATTCCTGCGGAATGGTGGGGAAGAAACAAAGTTTCACTTTGTGGTATACAAATTTTTCCCCTTCAAACATTGATGCAATATTGCATCTTCATCTTTCACTACTAATGACGCATTTCATTCATGTGACACGCACTTATTGAATGTCTTATCTTCAAAGCATTTTGTAAAGCCACTTCGTGCGGGTACTTAAATCGTGCCCAAATTAATATTTGCATAAGTTCTGGATTGCCAGTAAGGTCCCATCGCCATTCTCACATTTTTATTTCTCCAGGCGACAGTTGTTTTTCTTCAGGTGAAGTGCACCTTGACACAGAGCTCGCTGCCAACATCCTCCACTTGTATTCTCCATACCTCAGCCCTCCCAACTCCTTACACAGCATATCTTCAAATCATGAGCCTCATCTGTCCTAGAATTTTCAAAAAAAAGAGTAAATTACAATTTGGCCCTTGTATTTGGGGTTGATATCAAACAAGATCCCCAAATAATGATATGTACCAAATTGACACCCCAATTTTAAAAGCATTATCACTGTCAAACTTCTGTTGCCCTTCCGTTATAACAACAGGTTTCTGTTTAATGACTCAAAACAACATCCATTTTTCCTAAAATACTCTTTTGCTTCTACATTTACCAATTCAAGATCCAGACTTAACCCTATTTGAAGCACCACCACTGCAAGGTTACACTAGGAAACAGCATCACCATGGCCAGCAGGAGGAAAGTGCAGGTAGTGACACCACAACCACTGCTAAAGAGGGATGGTGTTGGTTGTGGTGCCAGTGCTGACGGGGAACACGGGGTTTTGTGGTTCCATCACCACTCACCAAAGCGAGAGTCAAAAGGGGACAGGCTATATCGCAACCAGCATCGAGACAGGGATGTGACGACGGTGGTGTCGATACTAACAATGGACAAGGGGTATCGGTGGTTCCGCCAAGACCACATCGAGTGTGAAAAGGGGGCAGGTTTTGCTGCAACAACCATCGAGACAATGAGGTGTGCTACAACCACCATCGATATTGGGAGGTGCGGCCGAGGATGGACAGACGAGGGAAATGCCATCACCATATCGGGGGTTGCATCACCATGTAGGGCGTTGGGGTAAACATCATCCCAAGTCCATCCAATTTCCCAGCACCAGCCGTTCCTCCACCATAGCTGATGCCACCCACCTTGGCTTTCGATCTCGCTGCATCTCGCAGACGGATCTCCTCCATCAACGAGTCTTAGGTGTCCTACACGTCGTCGTCGATCCCAGTGCAGAAAGCTCATCACCACTGTGCACAAGCCAGTGGCCCTTCACTACACCAACACCTCCACCATCTAGAGTGAGCCCTAGCTTCGCTGCTCCAAGCAGATCTCTACTCAGGCTGCTTCATCACGGTCATCGTGTGCATGCATGTCCTCCCGTCGTCGTGCACCTTCGCGCCCACCAGGCACCACATGCACCACAACGACCACTAGCATCGTTGTGCAACCCGCACCAACGCCACCCCCATGAATCCTCCTATTCCGCCCCGCTCGTGCTACCTGTGCAGTTGCATGCATCGTCCGTCCCCTAGCAACCGCACGAGATTGGTGGCACAAGCATCTTCCATGGGTTGAGGCATTTTAGATTTATAGTAGGTATTTTGGCCACATGAGTTGAAAAAGTAACGACATCCTCGAGTCCCACCAGTATGGAAACACGGGGCTTGAATATGAAACGTTTTGTTTTTTAGACCTTATTTGAGACCTACCTCGTATTTGGGAACCTATTATGTAATTTACTCAAACAAAATTAGAGTTAGCAATTAAGCAAGTAGACTTGTTGTGCTCATCATTTGTTATGTTTGATTTAGGTTAGGTATAATGTCTATTTATTGTTTATTCGATTTGAATGGGAACCATATGAAGACCCTTGGTGGGAATCTCGGTTTAAGGTCGAGTACAACGTTTGTTGTTCTACTAAAGTTGATATGTTTTTTAGATGAAAAAGGGTGACATTTGAGGAGATGCCCACCCATAAAATTCTATATATTCGCATTAACAAACAAAAATAAATTACAAGAACCAAAAGGTACAAATTTGTTTATCTACTAAACAAAAAATTCGTTTTGAAACCATGACCACTTTATTTATCTATTACAAGTGTACAAATTTGGAAAAAAAAAAGCCAAAAAAAACGTATCAATTGCACGGGAACAAATTTGTGGAAATGCCAAACAATGATATGAGGTGTAACATAGTAATAATAACTACATCAAACAAAAAATGCAAAACCGCATACAGGCTCGCCTTCCACTACTTGCTACTAGAGGACTTGTTCAGCTTTATACCACTTTCAGATCCTCAGATTTTCCATTATATAACTCAAAATTAAAAACACCATTCACATTAGTGGTAAAACAGTGAACATGTCAATAACTTTGCTCCAATATAGGATTTACCAAGAAAAAGCTCACGTTACATAGAAAAAAAGATTGTAAGACGGTCACCATTACAGATTGAGGGCTGGTACCTGAGTAGTGATCTTTCACATTCTCGTCATTATTGCATTCCTCCTGTAAAGCCACCCTGTTGGAAGGCGAATGAAATTGTTTGTCATTTCTCGAAGCTAATACTGATTTAGCATCATGTTCATCAAGACCTTCTGGAAACAGGATAGCATCCCCATTCGTACTGATGTTGTGAGCTGAGGATGGCATTAACGAAATATCATCATGTCTTGATCTTATATCTTTTGAATACTTTCTGCATCGGACAATTTCAAAGTTTGCTGTTGGCGGCTTGGCAAGTTCCTACACATGCAACATAAAGGCTAACTGAAATTGTCAAATATAAATACTTTGAAAAATTGTCATCTACTGGAAATTAGAAAGGTACTGTTGAAGTTATGAAGAACATTTTTTTTAAAAGCATGCCAAGAAAAATGGTGACAAGAAACTGGGCAACGGGTGGAGTTTCCAAGATCCCAAAGACAGAACTTGCATATTATTTCATGGCAGAATTATCCATTTGTTTATTTATTGACTAAATGTATGGTAAAAACAGGCCAACCAGCAAGTTCTGCTCAAAATATTGTAAAAAAACGGTATCTATCATATAGGCCTTCTCCATTAAAAAAGGGATAATATGGTTAGAATCGTCAGATAGGTGCCAAAGAAGAAAACATAGTAGATTTATTAGGGTTCCGTTCCTTCAGCTTGCACTGCACTACTGCATCGCTTAAGAATGGTTTGAATCTTTAACAGTTGTTTCAAGGAGTTCTCAATCTTCTGCGTCGTTCAATGCTCCCAGTTGTGAACTTGTGATGCATCACCAACCCCGGCCACTTAAAGGCACATGATGGAGTTGCCTTTCTTGTGGTGGATTTGGCTACATATTCATCTTGCTAGACATGTACTTTTTGTATGTACTATTGTCACGTCGAGATTTCCAAGAAAGAAAGTATTAAAATATTTGCACAAATCGACCAACAGACGAAGTGCATATAACGAGCAACCGCATTAGTGCTGCAAAGAAAAGCCATGCTTCCAAAAAAAGATTTACCTCAAGTAACAGGACAAAAGCTTTCAAAATTATCAATTAAATAAAGCCAACCTCCTGTAGCAGCATCTGGTGGAAACCCTCGGCTCTCTTTTTATTTGCCTCCATCTTTTCATTGGCAATTCTTGTAAGATACTTAACATACTCTGGCGTAATCATCAGCTGGTCACTATCACCCAACGGGACCTCCATCCGAATGGAACAACGTATTCCCACCATGATACGTTTCCCCAAGTTTGTTATCCCTGCAGTGATACTAAAACAAGATAATGAATCCTATCCAACAAATAAGGATACATGTAAGTAGCAAATCGCAAAGTAAGGTATCTAATTGGTTCTACTTCTTGCTTTCTTTCTTTCTTTTTTTGAAAGGAAAATCTTCTTCGTATCAGGGAGAAAATTAATCTAAGAGACGGAGGGCAAAGGGAGAGGGAGGGCGAGAGAGAGAGGTGTGGTTTAGAATGGCCTTGGGGGCTTGTCATGAGGGTGAGGTCTCGGGTGAGTAGTAGTTGCGGGGACGACTGCAGAGGGTGGGCTACTACTGAGAGGCCCTTATGAGCAGAGCGGCAGCACCAGCTCCTCAAGAGATCTAACATGTGACGGTCTTGTTGACCCCCCTTAACGAGTTCACTACTTCAGTCGTGGAGCTGGGGGGCATTTGGCGAATGATTGTTGTGACTCAATGGTTTCCATTATAGGAAGGCGGGGAAATGTAGGCCGTCTTATATAGAGTATGAGATAGGGTTGTTAGGAAAATAAGAGAACATGTTTATTCCATCAGCCCTAGGCTTTCTTATATAGGAGAGTAGCCTATGGGTAAATTGCATAAAGAGTACGACAGGAACGGAAAATAACAAAAGAGTACATAAGTGAATAATATATGTTTACACTCCCCCTCAAGATGGAGCATAGATATCAATCATGCTCAGCTTGGACGCACACTTCTGAATTGGGCCTCTCAGTAATGCCTTGGTAAAAATATCTGCCGTTTGATTCTCTGAACTAACATGGGATGTAGCAATGAATCCTTTCTGAATCATGTCACGTATAAAGTGACAGTCAACTTCAATGTGCTTGGTTCGTTCACGGAATGCTGGATTGTTGCAATAAACAAGGTCGCCTGATTGTCGCATTCTAAATTCATAGGAAGTGGGACTTCTATATGTAAATCTGTAAGCACAGCCTTTATCCACATCATTTCTGTGCTAACCTGAGCCATAGCCCTATATTCAGATTCAGCAATAGACCTTGCTACCACAGTTTGCTTCTTGCTCCTCCATTAGACTAGGGAATCTCCAACATATACAGCAAACCCAGAGGTAGACTTCCTGTCCTTGGGACACCCTACATAATCTGCATCTGCACAGACTGAGATAGTAATCACCTTGCCTTTCTTGAACAGCAGGCCCGCACCTGGAGATGACTTGAGGTACCTGAGTATCATATGTATGGCATCCATGTGGACCTGACGTGGTTGCTCCATGAACTGGCTCACTCGACTCACAGCAAAAGATATATCGGGCCTAGTGATAGTGACATACAGAAGTTTGCCCACCAGTTCTCTGTATCTTCTCCTATCCACCTCCTCTGTATCATTATCATATAGCTTCATACTAGGGTCCATCGGTGTGGTAGCAGGTCGGCAACCAAGCATTCTTGTTTCACTCAACAGGTCAGTGACATATTTTCTCTGAGACATTACCAACCCATACGGATTTCTGGCGAACTCCAGTCCCAGAAAATATCTAAGAACTCCAAGGTCCTTGGTAACAAATTCACGACCCAGCATTTCTTTCGCCTCCTTTATTCCTTGTTCATCATCACCTGTAATTAAAATGTCGTCTACATAGACCATGATTGCAGTAATACCTCTGGAAGTCTTTTGCACGAACAAGGAATGATCAACATTAGAACGTTTGTATTCATGTTTCTCAAAGAGGTCTGAGAGCTTCTGAAACCACGCTCTAGGGCTCTGCTTAAGGCCATAGATAGCCTTATGAAGTCTGCACACCTTGCGACACCCCCCTACACAGCAAAACCAGGTGGTTGTTGCATGTAGACTTCCTCATGTAAGTCATTGTTGGGAAAATACTTCGATAAATCATTCAAAGAACCCTAGCTCTCTTATATAGAGGGAGACCTAAAGGGTAAATTACAGAGAGGTCTATAGAAGATAAAGAAATAAAAATAAACTACATAAAGAGTTGATAAAACTATGAACTATCTCTACACTCCCCCTCAAGGTGGAGCATAGATATCTATCATGCTCATCTTGGATGAACATTTCTGAAACGGTCCTCTAAGTAGTGGTTTGGTGAATACATCTATTGTTTGATCTCCTGAGCTCACATGTGCAGTAGATATTAATCCTCTCTGGATCAAGTCCCTCGTGTAATGGCAGTCAACTTCAATATGCTTGGTCCTTTCATGAAAAGCTGGATTGTTGGCAATAAACAATGCTGCCTTATTGTCACATTGAAGCTTCATGGGTAGTGGCACAGCTAATGTAGATCTTCTAGTACAGAGCGAACCCACATCATTTCCGTGCTAGCTTGAGCCATGGCCCTATATTCGGATTCGGCACTAGACCTTGCCACAACAGTTTGTTTCTTACTTTTCCAAGAAACCAAAGAGCCTCCAACAAACACTGCAAACCCTGAGGTTGATTTTTGGTCCTTAGGACATCCTGCATAATCTGCATCTGCACATGCTGAGACGGATAAGTCTGTGCCCTTTCTGAATAGCAGCCCTGAACCTGGAGAAGACTTCAGATACCTCAGTATCATGTGTATAGCATCCATGTGAACCTGTCTTGGCTGCTCCATGAATTGACTCACCCTGCTAACTGCAAATGCAATGTCTGGACGAGTAATGGTAATGTAGAGGAGTTTTCCCACCATTTCTCTATATCTCATCTTATCTACTTCATCAGTATCACCATCATACAGCTTCATGCTAGGGTCCATGGGAATACTTGATGGTTTGCACCCATCCATGCCAGTCTCAATCAGGAAGTCTGTAATATACTTCCGTTGTGTCATCACCAAGCCTTGTGCATTCCTTGCAAATTCCAACCCCAGAAAATATCTTAGGGTTCCAAGATCCTTTGTAACGAACTGTCGGCCTAGGAATGCCTTCGCCCTCTCTATGTCCTGAGCATCGTCTCCTGTAACAAGAATATCATCCACATCAAGGTTCAGGAAAGCGGTATGCGTATGCGTTCGGACTGGTCACCGAATACTGATTAAGTGGTATGCGGGGGCATATGCGGGGTATATGCGGTTCTAAGCGGTTTTCTAATTTTTAATTTAAAAATAAAAAAATATCTATGAATAACATTACCACTGAAGTTATATATCTAAGTGGAGTTAAAGAAGATCTAAGAAAAACGATTCATGTTAGATGGGTGTGCATATATACTTTTAATTGTCTCATATTTAATCACAAAAAAACATTTACCATAAAAACTTTACATTATATGATTCGTAACAAAACTTCAATACACATGCATGCACTACACGAGCAAAACCTCAATCGGCATATCTAAAAAATATTCGACGATACATTGCATATACACGTGAAAATAATACATGAGAAAAACATAAAACATTGCATATACATAATGGTATAATGCATTGCAATTGTATAGAAATGCATGTCATATTCTAACAATTGAATGAAGAGGCAGAGTTACAGAATTAAATACCTGAATGAGAAGATTGAAAAGTTGGAGCTGCTGGAGCAGTATGCGGGGCATATGCGAGATATGCGGGGCATATGCGGGCTGCATATGCGGGGAGGGCGCATAATGCACCGATTCAAGTAATCGGTGCGGTCTGCATGCCGCACAGGCATATACGGCCGCATATGCGGCCCGTGCGGCCGATTTAGTGAACACTGATCCACATAAACCATAATGACAACCGTACCTGCCGATGACTTCTGGACAAACAATGAGTGATCGGCATTTGACCTCTTGAATCCCTGTTGCTCAATCAGATTAGACAACTTCTGGAACCATGCTCTCGGACTCTGTTTAAGGCCATATATCGCCTTGTGAAGTCTACAGACCATATGCTTCTCCCCCTCAGCAGTAAACCCAGGTGGCTGCTGCATGTAGACTTCCTCCTGTAAGTCTCCGTACAGAAAAGCATTCTTGACATCTAGTTGAGATATGCTCCAATCACGTATCACAGCAACAGACAAGAGGATACGAAGTGTAGAATGTCTCGCCACTGGAGAAAAAGTATCCATGTAATCCACACCGTAGGTTTGTGTAAACCCACGGACGACCAAGCGTGCTTTGTATCTGTCCAACGTGCCATCTGCATGATATTTGACAGTGAAGACCCATTTACAGCTCACCACGGATGTAGCAGAAGGTGCAGGGACCAAGGACCATGTGCCACGAGACTGTAAGGCCCTCATTTCTTCCTCCATTGCTAACCTCCAGCAATCATTCTGCAAAGCTTCCTGGTATGTCCGTGGTATATCCACGGAAGACAAGGCCGTGGCAAATCTCTGAAAATCACCAGTGAGACGGTGAAGAAACCTGTGAAGCGAATGGATACGAGGCACATTGCCTCCTCTGCTTCCGAAGAGCAATCGGAACATCAAGATCATCATCTGCTGAACTGGATGGGCTAATGTCTGCCTGTACTGAAGGATCCTGCACATGTACCAAATCTGACCCGTCAGTAGTAATGGCATCTGAACATACCTGAGGCGTGATGATCGGCTGTTGTGTGGTCTGAGCACGACCTGACCGGCGTGTATAGAAGTTAGGTAACGGTGATATGATGGGCCGTGGAATGGGTGGAGGTGGAGGTGGTGGAGGTGGTGCTGGCGTGGAGACGGGTACAGGGGACGACCCAGGTGGACTCAATGTAGGTGGTGGAGGAACATAGACGTCATCAGTGGTAGTGGATGGTACCATTCTGTCACCTGCAGGAGAGAAATACATGACAGACTCAAAGAAAGAGACATCAGCACTCACGAAGTACCTCTTAGTTGCAGGATCATAACACCGGTAGCCCTTCTGAGTCCTGGAATATCCAACAAAGACGCACTTGACAGCTCTAGGAGAGAGCTTGTCAAGTCCGGGAGATAGACGATGCACGAAAGCCACAGTGCCAAAAACACGTGGAGTTAGTGAAAATAACTCCTTATCTGGAAAAATAATGGACATAGGTATCTTCTCACCAAGAACTGAGGATGGCATTCGGTTAACGAGATAACAAGCAGTAAGAACAGCATCGCCCCAGAAAGAAATAGGGGCACAACTCTGAATCAACAATGTGCGAGTAATATCTAAGAGATGGCGATGCTTTCTCTCTGCCACACCATTTTGTTGTGAGGTATATGCACAAGTGGTTTGATGAATAATACCCTCTGATGAAAGGAATTGTGAAAGTAAGCGTGTACAAAATTCAAGGGCATTATCCGTCCGAACATATTTGACATTGGCAGAAAAGACATTGTGCACTTCATTAATCAAATTCTTGATCACATTTCCTACTTCAGATTTATTTTTCAAGAGAAAGACCCACGACACACGAGAAAAATCATCCACTACCACAAGATAAAACCTATGCCCCTGATGATCGGGAACACGACTCGGACCCCATATATCTATATGTAACAACTCAAACGGGGAGCTACTGCTCCGACTCAGACGACGCGGGAAGCTCGACCTGTGATGCTTTCCCAACTGACACGCTTCACATCGAAACGACGAGCTAGGAGGAATCTGAGGCAGAAGATGACGCATTTTCTGAAGTGGAAGGTGACCAAACCGGAGATGCCAAATGTACGGAGAGACTGATCCAGCAGAATGAGAGAAGACACCAGCGTAGGAATCCCGAACCAGTCTATATAGACCATTCTACTCAGAGCCACAGCCAATCACCTTGCCCGTGAGTATGTCCTGAAAAATGAGAGAAGACGGGTCAAATATAGCATGACAATTCAAATCCTTCGTAATCTGACTAATAGATAGCAAATTCATTGAGAATTCAGGAGCGTGCAGGACGTTCTGTAATCGTAAAGCGGAGGATAGGAAGACCTCCCCCTGTCCAACAAGTGGCGAATGGGTACCATCTGCAATCTGCACTGAACGACCGGGAGGAATGTCCCTGTATGCCTGTATTCTACCTCTATCTCGGCAGAGATGATGTGTGGCTCCGGAATCGATAATCCAATCAGATATATCATGAGGTGTTGTGAATGTAGTAGAGCTACCTGAGGAGCTAGCAGCGGCGGATGAACCGGCAGAAGCAGTGGCAACAATATCTGAGGAACCACCAGACGAATCACCAGATGCTTGTGGCATAATATCTCGGAGACGGGCCACAAGTTCGTCAAATCGATTATCTGCAGTAGAGATCAGTGGAGACTGGGAGTGCTCTGCAACACGTGCTGATGCTGGAAAACCATGCTTAGAATAGCATGTGTCCTCTGAGTCTCCTGTGCGGTGACAATAAGAGCAAGTCAGACTGAAGCGACCACCTCTTCCTTGTGGTCCACGGCCACGTCCACGTCCACGACCAGACAGTTGTCCACCTCTCCCACGCGAGACTGCCATCACAGATGGGGGTGGAGTAGAAGAGCTGGAAGAAACTGGAATGCGACTGAGCCTTCTGTAAACATCCTCCACTGGAGGAGTAACTGCATCAGCTAGGATCTGGGACCGGGCGGCATCGTACTCAGGATCAAGAGCCGCAAGTAGAACGCCCACCATGGTGGCATTCCGAAACGTCTTCTGCTGTTCAGGAGTAGCAGTGAGAGGGATGGTACTATATAGCTTCTCGAACATCCCTCTTAGGGATGTGTACAGGGAATGGAGAGGTCGGCCACTCTGCTTCATAGTGAAAATGTCATGCTGAAGCTGCAACATCTTTGTCTCATTTCGCACCTGCGAATAAGTAGCGGCCAGAATGTCCCACATTGCCTTGGCAGTGGGCTGATGGAGGACGTCGTTGGCAATCTCCATCGTCAATGTACCAGACAACCAGACCTTTGCATAGGCGTCGTCAGCCTCCCATGAGGCATAGATTCCTCTCTTCTCTGCAGGCTCATCCTCGGTAAGAATGTGTTTCTTACCATTTGACTTCATGAGGCTCATGAACTGCATCGCCCAGAGCTCATAGTTAGACCCGTCCATCTTCACTATTGGTGTCGGATCTTTGAATGCACCAGTGGAGGGCATATCGGCTTTGGATTCTGACATACTGCCGCTTGGAGAAGAACAAGGATATATAGACACTGTGATAAATGTCTACACCAACTGCATCGGATTGCGTACGTATGTAGACGTTACGCACTCAAATCCATATATCTGTCGAAGAGAGAACTAGGGCACGCCTTAGATCAGGCCTATAGCCCTTAAACCAGGTTGTTGAGTGCCGCCTAGATGTTGGCGGAACTGGCTGGGACCACCGGGACCTTCGGCGGTGGCTGGAACGACTGGCGGTGGCTTGAATGGACTGCCTAGGACCCGCTGGTGGTTGGTAGGACGTACAACAGCACTTTAGGGCTTGCGGGAGGCCACTGGAATCGCCAGAAGATTGCTGGCGGAGGGCTGGAAGCCCTCGGCTTTGACTGGCGACGCAGCAGAGGTCGGATGGACCGCTGGCGGTAGGGCTGGGCCTAGGCGCTGGCTGAGATCGCCGAGAGAATCGATGACGGTAGGGCTGGGCCTGGGTGCTGGCTGAGGTCGCCGAGAGAATCGATGAGATCGCTGGCTGAGGCGCTCGGTAAGGCGCGGAGACCCGAAGAGAGGGAGGCGGCGGCGGAGAATCAGCGAGAGAGAGAGAGAGAGAGAATGGGCGGCGGGTGGGGAGAGGGAGACGGCGGGTGGAGAGCCCTAGGGCGGCTCTGATACTATGTTGGGAAAATACTTCGATAAATCATTCAAAGAACCCTAGGCTCTCTTATATAGAGGGAGACCTAAAGGGTAAATTACAGAGAGGTCTATAGAAGATAAAGAAATAACAATAAACTACATAAAGAGTTGATAAAACTATGAACCATCTCTACAGTCACCATATAAGAACGCATTCTTCACATCCAACTGATATAGCGGCCACTCATGAGTAACCGCAACTGACAGCAAGATCCGTAGAGTGGAATGGCAGGCCACTGGCGAGAATGTATCAAGATAGTCCACCCCGTATGTCTGTGTAAAGCCACGAGCAACAAGACGAGCCTTGTATCTGTCAATACTGCCATCTGCATTCTGCTTGACTGTAAATACCCACTTGCAGCTCACTGGGGACACATCAGCAGGTATAGGAAACAGACTCCAAGTTCCTCTATACTGAAGTGCTGCCATTTCTTCCTCCATTGCTAGACGCCATCTACTATCCTTCAGAGCATCTTGGTAATTCCGTGGAATAGCTATTGCTGACAATGCGACGGCAAAGTTCTTGAAATCTCCAGTTAGTCGTTCAAATGAAACAGAGGCTGCTAAAGGATATGATGCGCAGCTCCGCTTTGACTTTCGTATAGCAATAAGAACATCTAAATCAGTTGTGTCCTCGTCTGGCCTCTGTGACACATCCTGCTCAGAAAAATCATCAGATCCATCAATAGTAATATCTTCAGGACATACCTTAGGCGAGCTAGGTGATGAGCAATGACCATGAGCTGAAGCAGGCATGCGGGTATAATGAAATGGTAATGGTGAAACAGGTATAGTAATAGGAGGTGTAGAAGATGGTAACGGTTATGGTGGTAGTGGTGGTGGTGGTGGTGGTGATGGTGGTGGTGGTGACATGTAAATGGCATCAGTATTAGCTGGAGGTATCAACTGATCACCTGAGGCTGAAAAATACATAACATATTCAAAAAATGTAACATCTGCACTGACAAGGTACCGCCTGCGCAATGGATCATAGCACTTGTACCCCTTCTGAGTTCCGGAGTGCCCAACGAAAACACACTTGACAGCCCTAGGAGAGAGCTTGTCAGTCCCAGGAGACAACTGGTGTACAAAGGCAACCGAACCAAACACACAAGGAGTAAGGGAAAATAGTTCTTTTCCAGGGAAGATAAGGGAGAAAGGGATCTTTTCACCTAGAACAGATGACGGCATACGATTGATTAGGTAACATGATGTAAGAACAGCGTCACCCCAGTAAGAAAGGGAGCATGACTCTGTATAAGGAGTGACCTGGTTACATCCAGTAAGTGGCGATGTTTCCTTTCAGCGATCCCATTCTGTTGGGAGGTATAGGCACAGGATGTCTGGTGGATAATCCATTGGGATGAGAAATAACTGAATAGGACATGAGTACACAACTCCAGGGCATTATCACTTCTCACAATTTTAATAGATGCAGAAAAAACATTACGAATCTCATTAAGAAAATTGATGATAATATTCCCTACTTCAGATTTATTCTTTACCAAAAACACCTATGACACACGAGAGAAGTCATCCACAATAACTATATAAAACATGTGTCCCTGATGATCAGGAACACGACTCGAACCCCAGATATCAATGTGGAATAACTCAAACTTGGAAGTACTACTCCGACACTGACGACTGGGAAAGGTAGACCGATGATGCTTTCCCAACTGACACGCCTCACATTGGATAGATGTGTGAGGCAAAACCTGGGGTAACACACGACGTAGTTTCTGAAGCGGTAAATGTCCAAAGCGCAGATGCCATAGCAGAGGAGAGACGGGTCCAGCGGGTAGAGATAAGGTTCCAGCAAAAGAAGTCTGACTGAGGCGATAGAGGCCTCCTTGCTCATAGCCACGCCCAATCACGTTGCCCGAAAGGATGTTCTGAAAAACAAGAGAAGATGGATCAAAAATCGCCCGACATTGTAAATCCTTTGTAATTTGGCTGATAGACAATAAATTCATTGAAAAATCAGGTGCGTGTAACACATTCTTGAGCTGTATAGATGATGTCAGTCTAATCTCCCCCTGACCATTAATCGGGGAATGTGTACCATTAGCAAACCCGGACCCTGTAAGTAGACTTTGATCGCCACATAGATGATGTGTGGCGCCAGAGTCCATAATCCATGCTAAAGTATCTGATCCACTACTAGTAAATGCATGTGTGCTACCTGACGCACTAGTAGATGCAGAAGCGGATGCAGCAACATCAGATTGGTTCTCAGGAGTGGGTGCTGGGCCAGATGGAGGAATAATGCCTCTTAGACGGGCAACAAGATCATCAAAGCGCTGATCCAAAGAGGCGGCAGATGGAGGCTCTATCTGCTCAACGACTCGTGCAGATGCAGGAAATCCATGCTTAGAGTAGCATGTGTCTTCAGTATGTCCGGTGCGATGGCAGTAGGTACACGTTGGCCGAATTCGGCCTCCTTTGCCACGAGGGCCACGGCCACGGGTATGATGGTGACCTCCACGGCCTCTGTTGGCAGCCATGGCTGAAGCAGTCTGATTCGTAGCCGTAGAAGGAACAGTGATCCGGCTCGATCTGTGAAAGGCTTCCTCCATAGGAGGAATAGTAGAATCTGCCAAAATCTGGGACCGTGCTGCCTCATACTCAGGATCAAGGGCAGCGAGGAAAACTCCTACCATAGTAGCATTCCGATAGGTCTTCTGTTGCTCTGGTGTGGCTGTCAGGGGCATGAAGCTATACAGCTTCTCGAACATTCCTCGTAGAGATGTGTACAGTGAGTGTAGAGGACGTCCATTCTACTTGATAGTGAATATGTCATGCTGGAGTTGCAGAATCTTTGTCTCATTCTTCGCTTGAGAATATGTGGCAGCCAGAATGATGCAACCTAATGGGACATTAACATAAAAGGCGAACTGACAATGAGAACTACGGAATTGAAAATGACGAGCAAGTAAATTGATGAACGAGAAGCCAATTTCAGCAACAAAAATGTCAGGTTACTCGCGTTTAGCGCCGATTTCTATCTCGCAGCAACTCGGCAGCCGGTGGCTGGGCGGGTAGTGGGCGAAGCCGGCGTCAACAAAGGTCGGCTGGCAGAGCGCAGGGGAGGGAGGTGCTGTGGCGAGGCTGCGCTGGATTGAGGAGGCGCGGCGTAGAGAAGTGGTGAGAGGGGGGGCGATGTCGGGGGGAGGCGAGCGGAGGGCTGTAGGCGAATCGGTGCGTGGGGTGAAGGGTGGCGAGTGGCGCGGTGTTGCGAGGAGGGAGAGAAGAGGACTGAGGGGAGGGGCGGCACGGTGGAGAGGGCGAGGCGGGGTGGGGGAAGAGGGCGGCGGATTGGCGATGGGAAGAAGAGAGGCAGGAGGCGGCGGGAGGAAACTAGGGTTACGGGAAAGAAAGGGGTCAGGGAGAGAGAGAGAGGCTGCGGGCCGAGAGAGAGAGAGAGAGGGGGGGAATTAGAGATAGGAAAATAATCACTCAATTCAACTTAAATGACCCAATTACAAAGGGGGCCCTTTATAGGGGCTATTCCCCTCAACATCAGCTTCAAATCCCTAAAATTAGGGAAGGAAGAAATCAAAGGAAAGGATAAAAAAGGCCTTTTATAATGAGCCTTTTACATGGGAATTAAATAAAATCAAATAAACAAAACAAATGCTAAATAGAATAAATAAAATAAATGTTCACAAAAGTGGCTATCATGCTGCATCACAGAATATCCCACATTGCTTTGGTTGTGGGCTGATGAAGAATATCATTGGCAATCTCGATTGCCAGAGTTCCAGATAGCCATACTTTGGCATATGCATCATATGCCTCCCATGAGGCATTAACTCCAGTCTTCTCAGCAGGCTCTTCTTCAGTAAGAATGTGCTTCTTACTGGTTGACTTCATCATACTCATGAACTGCATGGCCCACAGTTCATAGTTCGAACCATCCATCTTCACAATCGGTGCTGGACCTCGGAAGGCGCCTACAGATGGAATATCTGCCTTCCTTCTGACATACTGATAACTGAAGACTGGAGTAGTAGACTGAGAATATGATCGTCTACACGGACATAAACAGGTTTAGTTGCATGTGTAGACTTCAAGCAACCAAACCCATTCCTTTGGAAGTGTGCGCGCTTAGCTTAGGGTTCTATAGATCTCACAGCCCGATGCAGGCAGGAGGCACGAGGGCGTTAGGGGTACGTGTAGGCCTGGTTCATGGCGCGCTGAGGGCGAGTGCGCGAGACAGGAGGTGCACGCAGAGCGCGCGTAAGGGCGCACAGCGCACGCGAGGCAGGCGCGCGAGTGCGCGAGAGGTGCGCGGAAGGAGCGCAGGCGAGCGCGCGGGAGATGAGCAGGAGGCGCAGGCGCAGCGTGCGGGAGGCCGAGGCGCACAACCGACGATGCGCGCAGGGAGAGAGGGAGGCTCGACGGTAGGGCTAGGGTTAGGGTTTCTTTGGCTCAAGAACTCCGATCTAGGACCGTCGCTCTGATACCATGTTGGGAAAATAAGAGAACTTGTTTATTCCATCAGTCTGAGCTCTCTTATATAGGAGAGTAGCCTATGGGTAAATTACATAAAGAGTACGACAGGAACAGAAAATAACAAAAGAGTACATAAGTGAATAATATATGTTTACAAGGGTGACAACATCAGATGATGCCAATAGATGTTATCTATGGTGTTAGTATGGAAGGGTGGCGTCCTTTATGGTAACAATATCAGATGATGCCAATGGATGTTCTCTATTGTGATGTTATGGAAGGGTAACATCCTTTATGGCGTCGATGTCAGACGACAATTGGAGGACAACATAGGTTCAAGGGTGAAGAGTTGGTATGGAAGGTTGACTTCTCTATGGTGTGTGGCCACATGCAGAGATTTTTGTGTACCTCTCCATAGTAGAGGTTTCCCAGTTCTCAAAGATTTAGACTACATAGATGAAGAGGTGCATCACAATGGTGTCTTACTCTATTCTTCCCAACGAGCCTTGTAAAAATGGTTTTTTTCCTCTCAGATGAGGGTGAGATAAGGTTACCCCCATACTTTTGTTGTTTGTCATGATGTTGGATGCCACTGCCATGATTGTGGATCAGACTGTGAGGGGCAAGGAGTGTGCTAGATATTTTGGGCATGGCCTTTCTATTCATGTGCTATGATGCTCATAATTATATTTTTTTCATTAATGGAGAAACGAAGGCTATGTTCTAATTAGTATAAGTCATTGCAAACCACTTACAGCTTAAAAAATACACTATGTTTTAATTAACACAAGCCCTGAATAAAATGATCCTTTATGACTAAAAATTTTGCCCATCAGTCATAAAGATTTGAGTTTTATTGTTATTTTATTTTTGTTACTTATATGCTTACTATGAGATAAATTTCCAATTTTAGTGGGTAATATGTTGGCGTAGAAAGAGAATAATGAATTGTAATGATATGAGGTCATAGGGTTCTCTTATATAGAGAGGAGAAACCATGTTAGGCAAATTGTATAGTAGAAACAAAAAGAAAAAAATACATGAAATAAGAAAGATAAGATAACTCTCAACACTCCCGGTCAAGATGGAGCATAGATGTCAATCATGCTCGATTGGAACAACACCTTTGAAATGGCCCTCTAACTAGAACATTGGTGAAAACATATGACGTACAGGAAGCAGAGATAAAAAGCCCTTATAAATCATGTCCTGTGTGTAGTGACAATCTGTCTCAATGTGCCTGGTCCTCTCATTAAAAGCAGGATTGCTGGCAATAAAAAGGGCAGCATGGTTGCCACACTGTAGATGCATGGGAAGAGGTGTGTCAATAGCTAGGACAGTCGCAATGGATCTGACCCACATCATCTCAGTTCCGACACCATGGCTCTGTACCCTGACTCTGCACTAGACATGGCCTCAAATTTCAGCGAAACTCGGTCGAATTTCTATCGAATATCGATATCCAGTCGAAATCGAAATTCGACCGAAATGACTGAAGTGACCGAAATATGGGGGTGTTAGTACAAAAAATGACCGAAATGATCGAGATTTTGATCGAAATTTGACCGAAATTCCATCGAAATTCTGTTTTGGTCGTCACCGAAATGGTGACCGAAACCGACATTTAAGGCCTTGGCACTAGATCTGGCAACCACGGACTGCTTCTTGCTCTTCCATGACACCAAAGAGCTCCTATGAAAACTGCAAAATATGAGGTAGTTTTTCTGTCTTTGAGGTATCCTCCATACTCTGCACCTGCACATGCTATAATGGTACCCTTTGCTAAAGAGCAATCATGTACTTGTAGATGTCTTCAGATATCTCAGAAACATGTAAACTGCATCCATATGTGCATGTCTCGGTTGTTCCATAAACTATCTAACTTTGTTCACAGCAAAGGATATGTCTAGACTAGTAATGATCACATAGAAGAGCTTACCTACGAACTCATTGCATCTCCTCTTGTACACATCTTCAGTGTCATCACCATGTAGCTTCTTACTATATAAGGAGCCCCAGACCTCCTGTATCTATTGAGAGAAAGTCAATAGAGAAACACGCCCCTTTGAGGGCTTCTCTCGTGGTTTCATCCCCCTCCTCACGGAGTAGGGTTCCACGTAAAATCTTTTGTGTTCTTCATGTTTATCTCTATTTCTATGCTCTGTTTATCGTTTCCGCTTCCGCTTCCAATTTTCTACCCTACACCTTCCCCATGTCTCATAATCTTCAAAGCTTTGTCTACTTCTTTCCTTTGTATTCGTCTATAGTTGCATGATTCAAGTAACTTTCACTACTACGAAGATTTCCCAAAGTGATCTCTCTACTTCCTTCTCTAATGAAAAGATTGTGGAAGTACTGCTTCCATCTAGTCTCTATATCCTTCTGAGTAACAAGCATGTGGCATTCCTCATCCTTAATGAATCTCACTTGATAGAGATCTTTGCTCTTTCTTTCTCTTGCTTTAGCCAACCTGAATATATCCTATTGGCCCTCCTTAGAGTCGAGATTTTTATACAAAACTTCATAAGTTTTGACTTAGCTTCACTTACAGCCTTCTTTGCTTCCTTCTTCGTTATTTTGTAGTTTGTGACAGTTTCCTTTGTTCTATCCTTAGACATAGCTTGAAAGCATGCTCTTTTAATTTTTAGCTTCTCTTGCACCCCTTCACTCCACCACCAAGCCTCCTTTTGAAGTTACTCGAGAATATGCTTCCTGTACGATTGGTAAATGTCCAGTATGCTCTTACTCAAGAATATATGCTAGACGAGTCAAAGGGAGGAGCTCCAGGTCAAAAGGAGGCTTGTTGGTGGAGTGAAGGGGTGCAAGAGAAGCTAAAAATTAAAAGAGCGTGCATTAAAGCTATAACTAAGGATAGAACAGAGGAAACTATCACAAACTACAAAATAGAGAAGAAGGAAGCATAGAAGGTTGTAAGCGAAGCTAAGTCAAAAGCTTATGAAGTTTTATATAAAAATCTCGACTCTAAGGAGGGCCAGAAGGATATATTCAGGTTGGCCAAAACAAGAGAAAGAAAGACCAAAGACCTTTCTCAAGTGAGATGCATTAAGGACGAGGAAGGTCACGTGCTTGTTACTCATAAGGATATAGAGACTAGATGGGAGCAATACTTCCATAAACTTTTCATTGGGGAAGGAAATAGAGAGATCGCTTTAGGTGATCTAGCTAGTAGTGAAAACTACTTGAATCGTGCAAGCTATAGATGAATACAAAGAAAAGAAGTAGAGGAGGCTTTGAAGGTTATGAGACCTGAGAAAGGCGTAGGACCGGATGACATCCCTGTAAATTACAAAGAGTTTTAGGTGAGTGTGGTTTGACTTGGCTTACGAATCTATTCAATGTTATTTGGCGAAGAAAGAAAATGCCTGAAGATTGGAGGAGTATCGTGGTGCCTCTTTATAAGAATAACTGATACATTCAAAATTGTTCAAATTACAGAGGTATCAAGCTGATGAGTCATACTATAAAAATCTGGGAACGTGTGATCGAAAGAAGGTTGAGGAAAGTTTCCAACATAAAAGAAAAACAATTCGGATTCATGCCAGGTCGCTCAACTTGAAGCCATCCATTTGCTGAGGAGAACAATGGAGATTTATTGAGCTAAAAGGAAGAACCTCCATATGATCTTTATTGATTTGGAGAAGGCTTATGATTTTGTCCCACAAGAGATATTGTGGGGAGTTTTGGAGGAGAGACAAGTACGTGTCATATACATTAACCTCATAAAAGACATGTATGATAGGGTTTTAACTTGTGTAAGGACCCCATCTGGAAAGATCGACTATTTTGGCATCAACATTAGTTTATATCAAGGTTCACCTTTGAGTCCATTTCTTTTTACTTTGATTATGGACGAGTTGACAAGTCACATTCAGGATGAGTTACCTTGGTGTATGTTATTTGTTGATGATATTATGTTGAATGACGAGACTAGAGATGGAGTAAATGAGAAGCTTGAGGTCTGGAGACATGCATTGGAGACTAAAGGATTTCGTATAAGTAGGGCTAAGATGGAATATATGGAGTGC
Source organism: Ottelia alismoides (assembly GCA_037367405.1). Classification (NCBI taxonomy): domain Eukaryota; kingdom Viridiplantae; phylum Streptophyta; class Magnoliopsida; order Alismatales; family Hydrocharitaceae; genus Ottelia; species Ottelia alismoides. The sequence continues at coordinate 200,819 of JAZKJV010003156.1, read as the reverse complement.
ACCTTTGATGGAAGCAATGGTAACGAAATCGAGGTAAAGATTGGTGACAATAACATTCAGAAGAGAGATTCTTTTAGATATCTGGGATCTATTTTACAACATAATCGGGAAATTGATGGAGATGTTCATAATCGAATAAATACAGGCTAGCTAAAGTGGAGAGGAGCTTCTGTTGTTGTCTATGATAAGAAAATTCCTTAAAAATTAAAGGAAAGTTTTACAAAGCAGTCGTGAGACCTGCCATGCTCTATGGATCTGAATGTTGGCCTGTGAACCATAGACATGTGCAGAGAATGGATGTAGCAGAAATGAAAATGCTAAGATGGATGTGTGGACACACATGTAAAGATCGGATTTAGAATGATGCAATCATAAAGAAAGTTGGTGTAGCTACAATCGAGGATAAGATGCAAGAAAACCGCTTAAGATGGTTTGGTCATTTGTAAAGAAGATCAGCTGATGCACCAGTTAGGAGATGCGAGTGTTGGGATGTTGAGCCGGTTAAGAGAAGGCGAGGATGGCCCAAGAAGTGTTAGAAACAGACTATACGAAAGGATCTTAATTTTTTGGTTATAAGCCCGAGATTGACCCAAGATAGATATGAATGGAGGCGAAGAATCCATGTAGCCGACCCTACTTAATTGTGGGAAAAGGCTTTGTTGTTGTTGTTGTTGATTGGTAGATCAGATTGGCTATAGGCTACAGCTACATTTTGTTGCACAACCTTCTGTCTCGGATCGTGGATCCAAACACATACATGTATAGTGCTACTCTCTCATATACACGCATAAAAACTACATTGTGATATAATGGTCAGATCTCCCAGAAATCGGTTTCAATTTTCACGATACAATATGGAAAAGCCAAAACCCGACCCTCGTTCAACCGTCCAGATTCTTTATCCAAGGACATGTATATGATGCTCTTTCAACACAGCACAGTGATATACTTCTTATCGACCTGTGATATCCAGATTTTCCAAAATCACCCCAAACATGTCCCGTGTGAAACGGTTCAGATCCTCGATACGAGCACATACGTGTGATCCTCCTCGTCCACATCATAGTGATATAATGCCAGGAATCGTCCCAAACATATCGTGATAACTAGATGCCCTCAAAACACGCTTCATATGAAATTGCCCAGATCTATGAAATCACGTGCATGTGATCCTCACTCCGTCCACATTAAAAAAATAACGAAGCATTCTCCCACTTTAAGTAGGGTCGGCTACATGGATTCTTGCTCAAATCCATGTTGAAAGATCCGACTATTTTTTACGTTGGTTGTCAGCTACCTAACGCAACCCTCACGAGGAGGGATTTGAACCCTGGTCTTTCGGGGGGTAGACAAACTGCACTACCACCAAACCATTGCTAGCGAACTTTGGTCTTTTGTAATCCTCACTCCGCCCACATTACAGTGGGATAATTGTTTTTGAGACCAAACAACAGTATATTTTTATCGGCATGTGATACCACGCATCTCCCAGAATTGCCCCAAACATATCGCGATAATTAAATACCCTCCTAACATGCCCCACATAATATTACCCAGATTTACGATCCAAGCATATGCATGGGATCCCCATCTTGCACATATCACAATGGTATATTTTTTTATAAATACACAATAATTGGATCACTCAAAATTGTCCAAAACTCGATATGATATGAAATAGAAATCTCCCCCAAAACTTGTCCAAACACGACGAGAACACCTTACACATGTTGTATATAGTGCCCAAAACCCATAGTGCGAAAAACATGTGAATCCAACAGCAAGAGGGCTTCGAAATTGTACCTACGAGTTGCTCCCATGTGACTTTATGTTACCTGGAACAATGGTTCTGAGGCGTTTCGCATAAAACGCATGCCCCCACGTCAATCCAAGTGTCTATTTGTTCGCAACGGCACCCTCGGATCATTGAACGGTCGCTGAAAATGTTTCAGACAGTGGAGCTCCAAGCCTCTGGCAAGCTCAAGGCAGATGGATGCTAAGTGGTTCAACCCACTTGTCCTTATATAGGCGTGGATCTGGATTCGATTCCGGATCCAGAAGCTGTAAACCATCTTAAAATGTGCATAACTTTCTCATACAATGTCTGATTCTAATGTCCTTGGGTTCGTTGGAAAGGTCTCGACGAGTACTACAAGAAAGAGTACTCATTTACATGATTTGGATATTGGATCAAGTCAAAATTGAGTTTTAGTGAAATCTAATAGTTAGGGGTCTTACATTATAACAATCTTAAAATAAGTCTCACCCTCAAGACTTCGGAAGTAGAAGTTGAAGGATATGGAAAATCCTTAAGCGCATCACGGAAGCGTGGAGATCGCATCATATGCAATCGGGAGCGACTAGTCGCACTAGTTGCCCGGGGCAGCGAAATTTAGAAAATTTAAAATGATGAAACCATGTGATCCAAGAATACTTCTCGGATCGTTTCATCTAAACCACAATTAGGTATTAAGGTTACCTCTTAAAGCGTGGTTGCGATCGAGTCTCTAAACGAAGAGACTTCCTGTCTCAAGTCCGATTCGACGCAGGAGACGCTTGCGAGCACGTTGATGAAACATGTGCTCCTCGCAATCCATGTTGATGATCCAAGCGGTGAGTCTCCTGATCTCGTCTCACGAAATCCGACATCTTCTTCACGAATGAGGTGCATAGAAGAAGACAGAGATCCACGAACGGTCGAAGCGGCGACACAATGACGTAGCGACGACAGCGACGATCTCTTTCTAGGGCATCAAGTTGAACGGCCACAATGAGAGAGAGAGATAGATTTGGCATGTAGAGAGAGAGGGAGAGAGAGCGTATTTTCCATTGTCTAAAGAAGAGCTAAGGTTGCCTCTTCTTATATAATATTTTGGGAGTCCATGGATCCCAATCCATGGACAATATAAATCCAATGGTTCACATTGATTTGTGTTTCTATTAATGGTCATGATTTAGTTGTAAAAATACAACAACAATTAATTTAGAATAAATTAAATATATTGAATAATCAATATAATTTAATTTTGAAATAAATTAATTAACAAAAAAGGATAATGAGGGAAGCCACCAACCCTCCTAAAAGGGGGGGACTGACAATCTTATGACCAAGTCAAAGAGCGGTTGACCACCATCCATTAAATGGATGGTGCTGACTCCATTAATCCTTCATATAAATTTCCAACAACTTTTTTTGTAATTTAATTCACAAAAATAATTCCAAATTAATTTGGTGAACATTCCAATCATGCAATTAAATAATTGTTAATCATATTCACAACCCAAAATAAAATGTAAATTGTATTTCCAATTAATTTCCAATGTGAATCCAATTCACATCAACAATTAATTTGAAGATACTATTTACAAGAAGCTCTCTCTAATATATTATAAATCACATTTATAATAATATATACAAATAATAAGGATAGTGTTATTCACATTATTCATATCCTTGATAATTAAATCATATTTAATCATCTTGGATCTCTTATTCTCATGTGCCCAAATAACATGAATCACATTCACATTATTTTAATCTTTGATAATTAAATTACATTCAATTATCTTAGATAACTCTCCTTATATGTCCAAATAATATGAATCAAATTCATAGTATTCATGATAATTAAATCACATTTAATTATCCATTTCTCAATGTTCGGATACATTATCAACAATGAAATTATTCTTGACCTCTTTCAAGAACAATGCGCTTTCTCCGTGGATACTTGGAGAAAAGGACAGGGCGATTGTACATTCCACGTATAGTGACTTGGATATTGAGATCACATCTGAAATCCAAATATTGGGGACCTCCCATAGATGTTCAATTAAATCAAAACCGCAAATCTAATCTTCTCATTTCATTTGAATCACATTCAGATCACTGTCCAATATTTGGACTAAAATCTAGACATGTTTCATCACTCCCTCGGAATGAAAGCGTCATTGTTATACAATCGTTTATGATCACATCACCCTCAGGTATTCCTAATACTTGTACATCCTGCATATTGGAAGACCTAGAATAAACCCGAAGTTTTAGATTTGTTTAAATTGTCTTCTTCAGGGTTTTATCACTAAGCTTCTCATTTGATCATTGGGAGTGATCATATATTTCCAAAAGCATATATCATACCCAGGTATTGATCATATACTTTCCAAAAGTATATATCAAACCTACAAATCAATCAAGCTTCCAAAGCGAGACGACCGTGCACGGAATTTGATTCCCAATATCTCACGAGTGAGCTCATGCCTTCCGGTTCAATAAATGAAAATGTATTATTCCTTTGAGAGATCGTATTACTCATATGCCCTTGTCTGCACACCAGCGCGTCGATGTATAGACCTTGATTAGGCCATCAATCTATCGATCTGCCAAATGTACATACTCAGACATATAGTAACACATCTGTCTCCGGTCAGAGGACGAGTGCATATATCATGACAGCATACTACATAGGTCTTTGGTTATCTCGATCTCGTTAAGTCAACTCTTTAACCTAACTAATCTGACACCTCTGAATCTCTATTCCTATGTAAAGGACATGCATCAAAAGGTCGGTTAGATATCAGCCTTTAGAGAAAAGATTGTCATCTCCTTCTCAGGCCGGAGATCCTCTCTTAATAATCATTTGACGATGCTTGATGAGTCATCAATCTAACTCTTTAGATATTCATCCAAGCACTAGCCTTTATGATTCAACAATTGAATCAACAGTTGTATGATCATTAAGATGGCTATAGTACATAACCCTAATTGTACTAAGGGGCCTATTATGGAAATTAATTATTCTTCATTTCAGATTAGAAATGATATTTGCAATAACATTTATTGCATAATGGCTCGTCGTGGGCTCGCATGTCTAATAGAAGTACTAGTCATTGTTATTGAAACCACTTGTTATATCCATCTAAGATGTCATCTCACGATATCCATTTGTACATATCAATAATAATCAAGTGTTGTATTTCCATAGTAGGATTAGTAACAGTTTACTACTCCCACTGCATGGCAGACATCTGACTTTTGTACACATCTAGTATACACCCAGCTTCTCATAACTGATGCACAAGGGCAAGAAGTTTTGGCATTCAATTCCGCAACTCTTTGAGGTGCTATCCCTCTATACAGGTCAGTACCATATCTTAAGGGATGGAAGCCTTACTTGGGATTTTCCCAGATAGAACATGTTCGAGGTGTACCAGTAATGTGACGGTTCCAATATCCTTTCTCTTTGACTTTGAACATTTTCAAAACTAAGATCTTAAGAGGTATCCTTGGGAGCATATCTCAAGGTATAGAATAACCAGATTATAAAACACTTATTATTATCCTTATATCATTAGAAATGATTAGGATGTCATCTACATTAGCATGATGAACGCAATGGCACTCCCACTAAGCTTCAATGGTTCATCAAGATTTTATCTGAAATCATAATATTTATAATTTCATCAAATCTAATGTTCCTACTACAAGAAGCTTATTTGAGTCCATAGATGGAGTTTCTTAAGCATGCACACCTTGCATTCCTGGTCCATGAAGCCATGAGGCTACTTCATATGAATAACCTCGATGAGGAATTCATAGAGGAATGCAATCTTGACTTCTATCTTGAAGATATCATAGTCAAGTTGTGTAGCTATAGTTAGGAATAATCTGATGAGTTTAAGCATGGTCACCAGAAAGCAGGTCTCATCACAAGCGATGTCTTCTTTCTGTGTGTATCTTGAGGATACGAGCCATGTTTTGAAGGTCTCTATCTTCTCATCAGGTTCCCTCTTTTTCTTGAAGATCCATTTACACCTAATGGGTCTTACCCATGGTTTTAAAAAGCGTCGCCTCGAGGCGCAAAGGCGTACGCCTCGAGGCGAGGCGCATCAAAATCGCTCTGAGGCACACGCCTCAGGTCCTTTGGGTGGGGCGTACGCCTTGCCTTGATGTGAGGCGTTCGAGGCAAGGCGGAGGCGTAAGCCTCAAGCATGAGGCTTTTTTTACCTTTTTGGTTATGTGATTTGCACATGATCCTATTTTCCGTAAGCATTATATTTTTTATGTTTGTATTTTTGTTTCCATGTTAAACCTTGCATATTTCTACATATAATTCCATGCAAAGAGAAGATATCGCTTGAAACAAGTGAAGCTCCATGATCTTGCATACATCATGTTCAATTATCAAAAATCTACACATACTGGTTCTATTACATAAAGATTGAGTTTGAATTATAATAAATGTTTTATATTAGTTGCAAGTTTGCAACTTCATATTGTTATTTGGTTGTATAAGTTGTGAATCTTATAATAATTATCGTATATATGAAGAAGAAAGGTTGAAAATAAACATGTGAGATATATGTTAGTATTTTTTTACTTCGAACACTAAAAAATATGGTTTCTATTGTACTTTAGTATTAATTATAGACTTTAATTCAATACTCATATTGAATTATTGAAGTTGGAGTTGGAACTTGATATTCCATATATTAGTGGTTTAATATTGGTTTTTTTGAACTACATTGCCTTCATTGCTTATTTATTGTATCTTTCACTAGTGTTAAACTATTTCTGAATGTGTTTTTAGGAAAATTTAATATTATCATATACTTTTTTCAATGTATTTTGCTTTAATTTTATTTTTTTACAAAAAATTGAGGCTTACGCCTCGATCGCCTCGAGGCTTACGCCTAGCCTCAATTTCAGGAAAAACGCTCCGGACCGCCTCGCGCTTTTTTAAACCTTGGCCTTACCCTTATAGGTGGATCCTCAAGAGTCCATATACAACACTTGTATATGAAGTCTACTTTAGATTTTATTGCTAACGTCCATCTTTCTATATCATGATCCTTGGAAACTTCATCATATGAAGTCACATCACTGTCAGATTTATCTGACACATGGAATCCATCCTCAAACTAATTTTGACGAGGTATGAGTGTTTCATCTTTAATTATCCTTTTAGATCCGAATTCAGGAGATTCATTATCTTCTCATGATTTAAGGAGTTACTTCACTTCATTTTCATCTTGATTCTCAAGAAAGTCATTCTCTAAGAATCATATCCTTAGAGATGAAATCGTTTAAGAATCTCAAGGTCATAAAGTAGGTATCAGATACCATCCTTTATATTCTTAATGAAGTAGCACTCTCTAGTACTAGATTCCAGTTAACTTGCATGAAACCTTATTAAGGATATATATTGTAGTCGCTAATACATATATACCTGGAAACTAAGGTAATTACGCTAAGATTCATCATTGATCAAATCATGTCACACATGATCTAATTGTATCTCCCTACAACTCTATTGAGTTTAGGTGTATTAGGAGTGAGATAGGAATGATATTCCCGTCTCCATAAGGTATCCATTGAATTAATCTAATAGGTACTTGTTACCTTGATTAGATCAAATTCTTTCATCTTCCTTCAAACTTTGGTTCTAAACCAAAATTGTGAAATCTTTGAACAATTCAAAGCTTTCTAAAGTGATGGGAAGAAATTACAAATAATCATCGAATGATATCACATATCATTAATGATTATTATGATATAGATAATCCACATATATCAATATGTATGAGATCTTGAATACCTTGATATCTTACACCATTCCAAGAGAAGAGAGCATTGGACATTTTTCTTTGAATACAATATTCACAAGTATGTAAGATTTGAAATTTCCGACATTCTAAAGCTTCATCTCTTACCAATGTTGTAAAAGTCACCCGATTGATCCGATTAGTAGGTCCGACTAGTCTAGTCAGTAGGGTGGCCGACCGAGTACCGACTAATTCCGACTAGGCACACTAGTCGACCAATTTTTGCTTGGAGATACTATATTTTTTATGTTTTACCTTTTTTATAAGCAAACTTATTATAATATGCTTAATATTTTATTTAAATTCAATTACTTCTTTTATTTTATTATGATAGTATAAAAATGTACAAAATCTATGTAAATATATGTATAAAAATGAGTTATATATTTAAAATAATCATAAAATTCAAAGCTGATTAAAGTCCGACTAAATCAGATTAGTCACCTGACTGACGATTGATCCTTAGTCGTGTGACCCGACCGACCGAATATCGACTACCGACTTTTGCAAACTTGTCTCTTACTAGTCTATTGATCACATCAACAGACATATGTCCAAGACTTAATGCTAGATCATTGTCAAATGATCTTCATCCCTCTATTGATCTTAAAAGTTTAACTTCCAGTATTAGAAATGTTAATGAACCATTCATTAATTTTCTAATTTGGTAGAATCCTCTAAATGTTAGATTGCTATCTGAAATATATCCATCATAATTCTTTATGATAGGTTTATTCCAGAATTCATCTTTATTTCCAACATTTAGAAATAAACAATGTGTTTATTCTAATATCTAGGTCATAGAGTCATTCTCTAGGACTAAGGGCTCTCCCACTGAAGAAGTCTATCTGTCCAATAGAGATTGTTGCAACAGTTGCATCGATATCCATGTGGATGACTATTAAATCTTAAGATCAAATTTTCTAGTCTTCTAGTTATCAGACTTTGATCTTATCTAATAAGTAAGTCAATTTCAATGATGGTATGTAGATGTAGATTACTCTAATGCACTATCCGAGTCCTTCTCTAAGGATTCTAGGTAGACTTGATAGTCATGCTATCAACACATCAGCTTGTTGCAGTATTGGCATTCATCCAACTATTTAGATGTCATATGGAAGTCACATAAGTATAGCGCTCCCTTCATCTATAAACAACCATTGCTTAAGACAAAGGATCTCTTATGTTGAATTCAAAAGATTTAAATATAAGAGCATTTCAATATTTGTACATGCTTCATTTAACTCATACAATATGAATATTATAAAGTTTCATGAATGATATAGACAGTAAAATGATGACACTCATCGTATCTACATCCATCTAAGCTCTAAAAGACTTCAGTTCAGGTAGGTACTCAAACATTTTGAGTACATCATCTCCTATCGAGCCACCATTCTGCATAATGCAATGCACCATGTCATTCATGATTAAATGTTAAGAGCACATATGTATACCAGAACATCTTCTTAGATTTTCTAAGGATTATTCGACAATTGTGATCATCATCGACATGATACTTTCAAAGCACACTCGATGAGAGATCAAGACTACAGAGACATATAAACCCTAGGTTGTTGTCTTATTGTATATTTAATTGTGACTCCTCAATGTTATGAGAAAACTTGCACATTGCAATGTATATCAAAGTTGTCTTGCCTGATCCACACTGAAAGTTCATTCCCTTAATCACTTTCAACATAAGAGATATACTTACCATTATATCTCAAGCAAGATCAGGGATCTCCTTTCTTATCTTTATTACATTCCAATAATATGAGAAACTGTAACGCCGAAAAAAAAAGAAGCGGGAACACATTCTGCCTTGCAAGTCCAACTTGCATTCCCAATTCAGTCTTTAACACCCGGGTCCACCACCCCTAAGGTGATGTTGACCCGTCGTTAATTGAACTAACCGTCAACAGGAATAGAACTCGCTATGGGTAATCCAATATCGCCTCAATAATATGAGGAATCGATATTGGGGTCACTACACATACGGCCTTACTCTTTCAAGAAGCAAAGAGCCCGAACAGATGCGCTTGTATGCAGGAGCTGTCATGTCGAACAGGCGTCTCGTACATACAATTTCCGGCGACGGAACCCTTCGCCTTGACGAGAGACCATGGATGTCACTTATGTGATCCTCCATATCCCATTCAAATTTTAATTAATCATTATGAATCATATTCACATGATTAATTCTTACAAGGGAAATAACAACTCTATTCATAATAGAGTGTTTAGATTGGATATAATTAATCAATCATATTAGATCAATTATCAATTCAATTTATCAATTAACAAACAATTTTGATTATAACTTGAGGAATAGTATAATCTCAAAATACGTATTATTTGAATTTTAATAATTAGAAAATACATCATGATCGCTTCAAGCATTATCCTTTCCTTACTCGTTGTCATGGCCAGTACCGACGGGAGTAGGACTGACCGCTCACGAAGCAACCTGCTACCCCAACGCTCCCTGACTAGACGCAATATCCGCCTCAAGTCAGGATAATACGATTTGATCATTTTGTATTTGAGATGATAATCGGTCTTTCAACCGAAGTTATACCATATAATATTTATCAAAATATTTTTTATTAATATTATAAGAAGATTTGCTAAACAAATTCCCAATCTTATTTAAGCATCAATGTTTGTTGAAAAGGATGTAACCAATCGTGATAAAGATCAATTATCTTATCATTTTGGTTAAGGCAATATCATTCAAGGAAATAATCATCATCTTTAAATATTTCACAAATATTCATCGATAATTATTTCAAGAAATTAACCAATAATTTCCATTAATATAATTGAATGATAATCACTAGGTTCGTGGTCAAGTATGTTATTTCCAGCAGTGACCCATACTAAAATTAGTAGCATAACTCGATCAAATAAAATCCAAATCATGCAAACTAAATTTCTTTTATTTGCCAATTTGATTTATAACAGAACCCAGTTGATAAACACGCATTTCTAGGCTTTTAAAACCGTAATTAACTCTTTAATTACGGCAAGATTCGTCATCCCCAAAACAGTGGATATATGTTCACTAAAATGATCATAACTTGAGCAATCGGATTCCAAATCACGCAAACTCAAGTCTCATGGTTTCCTTATTTAATAAGGAACATTATCTAAGTGATAATTTGTGCTTAAACACTTTTAAACAGGGCGAAAAAATCACACAAAATGGGGTTGTCTGAACAAAATGCGATAAAACATCACACAACCAAAAATACCCAAGTCATATTAGGTTTAAGGATCGTATCCAAAATCTCCAACCTGTGGCTTTGATACCACTTGAAGGATATGGGAAAATCCTTAAGCGCATCATAGAAGCGTGGAGATCGCATCTATACGATCGGGAGCGACTAGTCGCACTAGTTGCTCGGGGCAGCGGAATTTAAAAAAATTAAAACAATGAAACCATATGATCCGAGAACACTCCTCGGATCGTTTCATCTAAACCATAATTAGGTATTAAGGTTACCTCTTGAAGCATGGTTGCGATCGAGTCTCTAAATGGAGAGACCTCCTGTCTCATCCGACGTCTTCTTCACGAGCGAGGTGAAATGAAGAAGACGGAGATTCACGAGCAGTCGAAGCGATGGCACAACGACGTGGTGACGACGGCGACGATCTCTCTCTAGGGCATCAAGGTGGACGGCTACAATGAGAGAGAGAGAGAGAGAGAGAGACTTAGCGTGTAGAGAGAGAGGGAGAGAGCGTATTTTCCATTGTTTAAAGAGGAGCTAGGGTTGCCTCTTCTTATATAACTAGAGATTAGCTCGCGCTTCGCCGCAGAGAGACAAAACCAAGTATATTTAAAACACTTTAACCATCATGATATAGGTATATGATATCATTGAAGTAATATAGAGATACTACTTCAAGGAACTAATACATATAACTACATATAAATAGTTTCTCCATTTCCCGTCATGATATTGATGAGAATACGATTCAAGATATATTGAAAGAGATATACGATCAACAAAATATGTATAGATATATAAAAATATGTATAGCATAATAATTAATGTTATATAGAGAAATTAAATTGTACATGGGTTAGTAATTGTGAATCCCCTGTTAAAATATACAGTATTATATACATAACTTGTATACTATAGCATAGTCAAACTATGAATATTATACACAATTCATATATATGGCACATAATTATACGCAAAAATAAAAGTTATATATTAAATATACGATTGGAAAGCATATGTTTAATATATAACTTTATTTTTGATGCATAACTATGTTGTATGTATATAAAAAGATAATGTGTAAGTTTATTTTGATATAACTACACAGATGTTGTATTAGATAAATATGTTGAGTGCAAGTAAGTATCAACCATTGCGCAAGACAATAAATCTGTATTCAAATCCCTATTGTTTACCAAAATCACACAATGATGGATGATCCCCGCAAAATCACATAGCGATGGATGATCCTTGCAACATCGACGATGGTGGTTAAGGAGGGGGCAACACCAAATCTAATGGAGAAACATAATGATTTTTTTTCGTTGTCACTTCATTTTGAGAAGGACTGGGACATCTGTTGTGGCTAAAGTCCACCAACACACCGAGTGCCCATCGACACGGCATGTAGGAGCTGCATCACGGTGAGGTCCGCTTCTGTGGCCTCTTGCCTTGTGTTGTACCTGAGCTTCCTCCCATTGCAGAACATGGTCCATACTTGCTCCTCTAGCAGCTTGGTCTTGTCAGCCACCATCTTCTCGCACTTGAGCAAGAACAGAACCCAACAACCAGAGCTCTGATCTCTTCTTCATCTCCGGGTGACAGACGGTGAGGAGTGTCATCGAGCAACATCGGAAGTTGGTTGGAGCAGATTCCAATGAGCATCTTCCTTCTTGAATCACGTGCGGAAAAGCTGCGTCCAGCTCTGAACATTGTCGGTTCATCAAGCTATGACCAGAGGATCTTATATCTTTTACTACCAGGCAACCTCGTCCACCTTTTGATTACCAATTCATTAGTTTCAATCAATTAGATTTTTAGATCTTTAGCTTCTTATTCCAGCAAATCAATCGTTGTTTCTTAGTTTAATCCGTTACTTGTTCAAGTTATAGCCATTCTAAATCCTTGATCAGATCACAATTTGCTCATGTTCTGAATTATACCACGTTCTCAAGTTTTGAATCCTCTTAACTCTGATTGTATTATGTACAGATTTGTTGGAAATTTTAAGTAATACCCTTGAGATTTGAGTTAATGTTGCTACTCAATTCCTGGTACAGAAGTTCAGAATCCATAATCTTAGAGATCGATTCTGTGAATCGAATCGAGATTCAACTTTTTCAGGAACATATCGGAATCTCTGGGGCTATTTCAACAATCTGGAGTAGATCTTCAGTCGCCAAAAATGAAGGATTAGAGACCACCTCTTCTCCGCCTGGACAAACGCATCATCAAGAACCATTTTTCGCTTGAGGAACACAACCATCTTCTTCATGCAATAGCTTCTCGGTGGGGATGACAAGCTCAAGGGTGAGGATTGTGGGGCTACGTGGGTTATCTTGGACGAAGAAGGTGTCACGGGCCTTGAGTAGCCAAAGAGCATGCCAGTCATGCGCGTGACAACATGGATGTGCCCATCGTGGGTGCTGCCCAGGATGCGCATCCCTGCAGGGGCCCGACAGGCATGGATGAGGATTGGGAAGGACCGAAAGGCGGAGCGTAATGCGAGGAAAATACAGATCTTCGATGGAATCAGGTATTTTTCATAGAGGTCGCATGTAATCGCAAGATAGAGGACGAAAGGAGAGAAGTGAATGAAGGTCGGGACATGCACACAATTGAGGAGGGGGAGGGGTGGCGATGCAATCGTATATTGAGGGACGTGGTGACTTTGTGGAGAGAGTGGAGAGAGAAAAATAGAGAGAGCGGGAAATAGAGGAAGTAACAGGGAGAAGCGGTGCGAAAACGGAGAGAGCTCTCTCTCTACAGTGATCCACGTGGCACAATGCTGGGATAAAACCCAGCTTTAAAGTATGGATATAGATATTTTGAGAGTCCATGGATCTTAATCCATGGACAACACAAATCTAATTGTTCACATTGATTTGTGTTTCTTTTAGTGGTCATGATTTTGTTGTAAAAATACAACAATTAATTTAGATTAAATTAAATATAATAAATAATTAACATAATTTAATTTTGAAATAAATTAATTAACATAGAAGGATAATGAGGAAAGCCACCAACCCTCCTAAAAGGGGGGACGGCCACCCTTATGACCAAATCAAAGGGTGGTCGTCCACCATCCATTAAATGGATGGTGTTGACTCCTTTAATCCTTAATATAAATTTACAACAACTTTTGTTGTAAATTAATTCACAAAAAATAATTCCAAATTAATTTCGTAAACATTGCAATCATGCCACTAAATAATTGTTAATCATATTCACAACCCAAAATAAAATGTAAATTGTATTTCTAATTAATTTCCAATGTGAATCCAATTCACATCAACAATTAATTTCAAGATACTATTTACAACAAGCTCTCTCTAATATATTATAAATCACATTTATAATAATATATACAAATAATATGGATAATGTTATCCACATTATCCATATCCTTGATAATTAAATCATATTTAATCATCTTGGATCTCTTATTCTCATGTGCCCAAATAAAATGAATCACATTCACATTATTCGCATCTTTGATAATTAAATCACATTTAATTATCTTAGATAACTCTCCTTGTATATCCAAATAATATGAATCATATTCATATTACTCGTGATAATTAAATCACATTTAATTATCCATTTCTCAATGCTCGGATGCATTATCAACAATGAAATTATTCTTGAAATCTTTCAAAAACAATGCGCTTTCTCCGCGGATACTTGGAGATAAGGACAAGGCGATTGTACATTCCACGTATAGTGACTAGGATATTGAGATCACATCTCAAATCCAAATCTTGGGAACCTCCCATAGATGCTTGATTAAATCAAAGCCGCAAATCTAATCTTCGCATTGCATCTGAATCACATTCAGATCACTGTCCAATATTTGGACTAAGATCAGATCACTTCTCTATGAGAGGAGTCATTAAAATCCAGACATGTTTCATTACTCACTCGGAACGGGAGCGTCATAGTTATACAATCGTTTATGATCACATCACCCTCAAGTATTCCTGATACATGTACATCTTGCATACTAGAAGGCCTAGAATAAACCCGAAGTTTTAGATCTATTTAGATTGTCTTCTTCAGGGTTTTATCAATAAGTTTCTCATTTGATCATTGGGAGTGATCATATACTTTCCAAAAGCATATGTCATAACCAGGTATTGATTATATACTTTCCAAAAGTATATATCAAACCTATAAATTCAGTTAAGCTTCTAAAGCGAGACGATCGTGCACGGAATTTGATTCCCAATATCTCATGAGTGAGCTCATGCCTTCTGATTCAATAAATGAACATGTATGATCTCTTTGTGAGATCGTTACTCATATGCCCTTGTATGCACACCAGCGCGCTGATGTATAGACCTTCATTAGGCCATCAACCTATCGGTTTGCCAAATGTACATACTCAGACATATAGTAAAACATTTGTCTCTGGTCTGAGGATGCGTACCTATATCATGACAGCATACGACATAGGTCTTTGGTTATCTCGATTTCGTTAAGTCAACTCTTTAACTTAATTAATCTGACACCTCCTATGCTCTATTCCTATGCAGAGGACCTGCATCAAGAGGTCAGTCAGATATCAGCCTTTAGAGAAAGGATTGTCATCTCCTTCTCAGGATGGAGATCCTCTTTTAATAATTATTTGATGGTGCTTGATGAGTCCGCAATCTAACTCTTTAGATATTCATCCAAGCACCAGCCTCTATGATTCAACAATCGAATCAACAAATATATGATCATTAAGATGGACATGGTACATAACCATAATTATACTAAGGGACCTATTTTGCAAATTAATTATTCTTCATTTCAGATCATGGAATGATATTTGCAATAACATTTATTGCATAATAGCTCGTCGTAGGCTCGCATGTCCAACAGAAGTACTAGTCATTGTTTTTTAAATCACTTGTTATATCCATCTAAGATGTCATCTTACGATATCCATTTGTACATATCCATATTGTCATGATGAATTTATCATTCTTTTAAGAAATATACCCATTGCAATCCGAATGACAATCGATATGCTTTGTGATTATCACCAATATTGATAACAATTAAAAGACTCACTTATCGCATAACATGGTTTCATATTTCGCGAATATCGGTGAAATTTCACCGAAATCTCGGTTTCGACATGGGACCGAAAGTTCGAGCGAAATGCCAATATGAGAGACTTCCTTCACAAATGTTGCTTGATTTGGTCAAAATATCACTGAAATTTACCGAAATTTCGTTTCGACATGGTGTCGATATGATATCCGATATCAAAATTTAAAACCTTATTGCATATGTGATAACAACCTCAGAATTCTTCTCGATACTTTTTGAAAATGCATTTGTACTGTAGTGCTCCGGGATCCGGGTTACCAGTTTACACGACATTCGCATCACTTAATTCACGATAGATTGCATTAAATTGCAAAATGTAAGGACAATTTTTGTAAGTTAAATGACATTTACGATTATATAACAAGCCACCATAAAAAGGCAACCATAAAAATACCAACCTGCATACCGTTGATGAACCTGTGATTCATCACTCTTAAAGTTGAAAATAGAGCCTTGTTCCTGAGTATTTAGCAGCATATTTCCCTTTATCTTGCATAAATAGCATTCATACATGCATCCATAACACATGCATTTTAGCATCCATATTTGCATTAAATGTGAAGCCTATTTTCACTTGTAAAATATCCACAAATATTCACCTAATCATCTGTATTTTATATCCCCTCCAAAATCAATAAGACCAACCCTATACTGTGTATATTACTAATTAATAATACAAGAGAAAGGGGCATGGTTTTTATCTTGTAAAAATACCCAATAAAAATCCCAAACCCCAGTTGAAGACCCCAGACCTTAGAATGCACATATCTCTCATACAACCTCCGAATTAGGTCTACTCACTCTCAGATTAATACACATTCATAGACCTTCAAAATGAGACCAATTTCATTTAAATCGGAGCTCGTATACTAAACTTGGGTTTTGGGACCCTTCGTGTACTATATGTATGTATATTTGTACCCTTGTATTTTTGTATCTTATTTGACCTCATCTCCGTTTTTGGTCAACATGAAACTTGTAGATCTCATCGAGATCTACAACTTTCATGTTTTGAGTTTTTCCAACTTCGGTCTCCTTCTCTCTCTAAATTCATATTCTTTCTCATCCATTCAGAGCAGGCCACGTGGCGCCCTCTGATTGCGCTACGCGGCCCGCTCCATTGCACGCCACGCGCCCTCCATTCCCCGCCGTCCGATCTCGCTCCCTCTCTCTTGATCTGGGCCATCTATTCCCGCTGTGACCACAGCCCTTCGATCAAACCCTGGATCCAATCTATGCCATTCGCCAGCGTCTCTTCCTCAGGCTGCAACGTGCCACGTAGTCTCCACCGTCCGATGACCTCCATTCATCACAACCCTCCGTCTCCGCCTAACTCTTAGCACGCCACGTGTCATCTCATGGACCATACGATCAGATCCTCAAGACTTCATCTCGATTGTCCCTCTCCGCCCTTACCTACGCCCTCCACGTGGCGCCATCATAACCCTTCGATCTCGCCCCTTTGATCTAATCCTAACCCTCATCTCGCGCCCTTCTCCTGACCGTTGGATCGCTCGATCCAACGGTCCAGACGTCGTCATCTACCTCCCGCAAGGGCCACACCCCACGTCGTCCACCTTGCGCGCGAGCCGCCCCCTTCCTATTTTGGGAGCCACTCCGGCCACCCTCTCCGGCCTCTAACACCTCCACCTTGCAGCCCACTCTTCCCTCGTCCTCGCCGATCTCCCCAATCACCATGAACTCCACCCATGTCGCCCCACGACCTCCACCAACCTCGCCCTCCATCACCTGTCACCGTCACCTTCCACTTATAAATACTCCACCCCCGTCGACCTTCGACCCCATCCGCCACTACGGAGAGATTCCCCTAGCTCCTACCTTCCTATTGGTGACAGCAATTCGGCAAGAAGTCGAGCGACGACGGCTGCAATCCCTCCGGCGAGATCCACGACCAACTCCACCGTGTTGCAGCTTCCTCCGTGAGCTGCACGAGCTCAGGTCTACTACCGGCCTTCGAGCGACGATCAGGAACCCAGATCCGAGCTCCATTCCCCAGGTAGCAACCTCCATCGTCCCCTCTGATCTTCTTCTCTGTTTTCTTCACTTTTCTCCAATTTTATTCGCTTCCTTCGCGCATCTTCACCCCCTTCTGACCATCCTCCGAGCTCCGCCTCGGAGCTGGCATCTTCGCGCCCACCTCCATTCGCTCAGGCGACGCTCCGCACTTCACTCCGACGAGAGCTCCGCCATCTTGGCGGAGCAGCACCACCGAACACCATCATTCCACTCCAGGCCTCCCTCCGCACTTCCGTTCATCCCACGATCACTCTGCACGCTTCGGCTATTCAAGTAACCCCCTGCAGGTACACTCTAGCTCATTGGCCGGAACGTCATCGGAGCTCAGCTCGAACTTGATCGCCATCGGTCTCCATATCGCCCCAGCCTCAGCCGAGAACCCGGACGCTCCGCCGTGCCTCGACGACCCTTCCCAGTTGTTCAGAAGTCCTCCACGACCTTCACCGACGACTGGAGGAGGAGGCGGAGCTAGGGCCGCTTCACCGGAGCACAGCCACCTCCGCCGCAGGAGGCGGCGGACCGTTCGAGCACGAAGCCCAGTAGCCGTCCGATCCCCTTGATCCGAGCCTCCATCCGAGCCTCCGACGTCACCCGATCCTGGGACCTCACGTGTCTTTCACGTGTGATCTGGGCAAATTGCACTGAGGCCCCTAGAACTTTTACAAATTACATTTAAGTCCCTGCCAGGAGTACCACGTGAGGTACACGTGTTTTGTGGGCAATTTGCATACATGACCCCCGTATTAAAGATAACTGCATTTAAGTCCCTGTCAGCATGTTTAAATTTCAGTAATTTATTTTCTGTATTTGCAATTTAGTCACTGTCTTTGCACACATATTTAGGTATTCATTTGACAGCATTTTTCAAGTCTAAAAATTGTATTGTGTAGCTTAACTTGTCCTTTTTCGTATGTGAACTTGTTCAATTTTGTGATATCAGTGGAATTTATTATTAATTAATTGGTGAAAGTTGCCATATTTTGCCCATTTGATGCCTTTTAATTTGTACTAAATTCTCTGTTGCTTCAAAAATCACCATAAATTCACATTAGACTTAGGATAATTTAGTTTACATTGTGCCCAAAAATCAACACATTTGCACGCATCCCGAGGCCTGGATAAATTGTTTAGTGATTTCCTTCATTAATTTTTAATAGGTCCAATTCACATAGAATTTTAGGTTTATCATTTTTTCAGGATTCATCACACTTAGATCTATCTACGATAATTTTTATACCTAGAAATAAGGTGTTTTGGTATTTATTAAAATTAATTTTGTAAAAATCACCTTGCATTGATATTTAATTCACAGTAAATTCATAAAGTGTCAGAAAAATCCAAAAAAATAGGTAGCTTAATTTCATTGCATTTTACCATCTGGCCAAGTTTCATAATTTTTGGAATTAATTTGACCATATTTCTGATTTAACTTGTAAACTGGCCTGATTTTGCATGTGTCTTTTCTTAATTGCATAAAAATCGTTGAAAAATACCAAAAATATCTTCTGAAAATCCAAACTCTTAAATTCACTTAAAATTTACCTAAGGAGACAGTTGCCTCCCTGAGTTCGACCTTGGGCTAGCCTAAGTAAAATAAATTTGCCGCTCGAGATTAATTGAACATTGATTAAAAAGTGGTTTTTGATTAATCCATATTTACCTGACTACAACGCACGCTACAATCATTAATTTGATTAAATTAACAAGGATAGTACGAGGCTCTTCAACCGTCAAAAAGAAGTTTTCCCATGTCTACTAAAAACTAAGAACCTAACCAACAAGGCTCGTCGACTTGAAGCGCTTTCCCTGTCATACATGTTAGGGACAAGGAGGCGACAACAATTGTTGGCTACAAGCATTTCATATTAAAATTAAACAAGGATTTAAGTGGATACAATATAAAACGCAAGTAGTTGGGCAATGATAACATACATAAAATTTACTACTTGCATGAGAATAAGGTTATTCAACATTCATGACTTTAGGACATGTTTAGACCTAACACCAATCCTTACCACTCGGCATTTTAAACCACTCTCCCACTCACCATACCCCAAAGTCCAACACTTAGCAATTTCATTTATTAACTATGATATGATGTGGGAGTAAGAGATCTGGAGATAGGGCACTTCCTCCATTGATTTTATTTGTAGGATATAGTGATTGCCAGACGATATAAAATAAGAGATCTAGAAATAAGTCATGTCCTTTTATTGATTTCATTTGTAAATAGATGTGAAAACTCACAAGGTGTAACCAAATTCCATGTTTACAACATCTGTTAAGAAACGGAAACCCACAAAGAAAATCATTTCCGTGCTAAATGATTTTTACCAACTCAGCTTATAAATCCAACCTAGATATGAGTGTGTATTGATTAACAATTCTAACTATGAATATAGTATGAACACAATAGAAAAATATAAATCAAGCTTCAAGGATAGTCTGTCATCTTGGTTCGGGTGAGACCTCACACTTACTCTAAGGCAAGAATAAGGCCTTAGGGTTGGGGTGCCTCCTTAGGCATGCGGTAAGATATAATGCATCCTGACTAAGTTCCCATCATGTCCACCAGTTTTACTTAACAACTGTAGTAATAGATCTCATTAAGGTATAGATGATTGATGATGAATTACATTTCATGATCTTTTTCCTCGCCAAAACCTCGTGGAAAAATAGTAACCGAACTCAAAGCGGTGAAGAAGCCCCTTAAGGGACTCATCTGTCTCGCTTCCCAGTGGAAGAGCGATCCAGGGGACAGTTAAGCAAAACTCCAATTACGCCCATGAGACAGGTGGGAGAGACTCTTCGGTTCGAATCGCTCCACTCATGCCCGAACCGGTGTAGAAACAGGCTAAAGAAGCTCGAAGAAAAATCAAGAGTCCTCTAGCCTAGGACCCTAACAGAACTCAGGGTCAATGGAACTAGTCAAGCAAAAATATACGGATCCCAGGGAAGCGTAAAAATTGTGAGCTTGCGATAAAATCGAGGATGGGACCGGGATCCTAGACCCGCTCACTATGCGGCCACTGCCCAATCTGGGCATCCTAGCTCCAACCCAGTTGATGGTCACCACACCGTCGCACAGTCAGGTGTAAAGGGCACCTCTACCTGTAAAATGGTTGGCACACTAATCATAACCATATGGGTGCACTTGATTACAGATTCACTTGGGAAAATAGTCAAGAAAGACAACAAGATAAATAGAAACACGTGGCTCCAGAATTTTCCACAAAAAATGCATATTTGCAGCACCGGTGGTGTTATATCAATGGCAACCATCACAATATGATCATTGCTAGCAACCTGTAGAAGATATTCGAATATGGGCACAATCATGTAAGACCACAACAGGACTACTCAGAGAATGTTATGCTTACAGATAGCTTGAACTACATCCATTATTACCTCACTAATGTATGCATTGCCACGAGCCCTCTACATCTCTACTTTGGACTCTTTACCCGCATCACGACATTCTGTCACTAATAGATTCTTGGATTGGATCTTGTTTATACTCACTAACTTGTCTGTCTAGGTAAAGATCGGTATTATTGAATGGATTTCACAATCACAACCGAAATTTCTTCTTAAAACTGAGGAGAACAATTTAATGGTGAAACTTGTAAAATTGATCCAGATAGAGTGGAGAAGTTCCAATTCAAAACGAGTATTGCCGGTAAGCATTATCAAAGATGCTCTTGATGAATAAGTAGAAGATGAAAATGGGTACCCATGTATAGTGCATAGAATATCGGATACTAGAAGGAATTATATTGTAGTGGCAACAACATGGAAGGTGTGAGCAGGCATTTGTCAATGATGCAGTCTTTCTTCAATTCAATTTTTCCATCGCACTACGGAATGGTCAGTTGCATACATCACAAACTGGATAATTTCGAAGGCAATAATTAAGATGTTTCTATCATGCCCGACAACAATAATTCAGATCTAGGAGCCCACATATCTTGATATGGTGATGGGAAAAAATATATCAATAATACAGCATCTAAACCAGCATCTGGTGACAATTCAAACGACTTACCCAAGGGAAGAAAATGCTTTAGAGGATGAGAATATACCCCATCTTATGGAACCGACCAAGGAACAAGAAATTGAACTTCGTGGGAACAAAGTTGAACCCAATGGAAGCTCCAAGTAAAATCCAGGGGGAGAAAATCTAAACGAAAATAATCCTCCATATGCCACGTTCAGTTGGCCATGAGTTCTGAAACAAATAAGATTTATGCAAGCAACGGGTATAGCTAAGAAGCAGAGTATGCTATTGTAGAAAAAAATGTATCATTCAATTTGCTTCGGAAATTTTGAAATATAAATGACTAGCAATACTTGTCACCCACTATCTTGATGTTTACAACTCCATCAGTCACCCTCCTCCTGCAGCTTGGACCAGTTCATCCTCTAAAAACCTCGACCTTCCACCATCTCCTTCCAACCCAACATATAGCAACCACAGCTTCTGCATCAACGCATCCCGAACTGGCAAACTGATAGTTGCTAAATTAAATTTATCCATCTATTTCAATTGTCTAGTGGCCAAGTAGCGTGTCTAAAAGGATCAGGGTACACAGGTCTTCCCCACCAAGAATCAAAGGTTCGAATGCACAATTCACCCATAGTGCTACGGGAGATTTGTTTTCAATTATTTGCTCTTTGACCAAATTTCTAGAAAGGCGAGATTGTTGGGAAAATCAAAAGAGTTGTTTATTCCTTGGGCCCTAGGCTCTCTTATATAGGGAGACCCCTTGGGCAAATTACATAAAGTGGACAGAAGAACAGAAAAATATATAAACGATACATAAATATGAAATATATCTCTACACTCCCCCTCAAGATGGAGCATAAATATATATCATGCTCAGCTTGAACGAACACTTCTGGAAGGATCCTCTAAGTAGGGCTTTAGTGAAAATGTCTGTTGTTTGGTCCCCTGAACTGACATGAGATATAGCAATGAAGCCCTTCCAGATCATGTCAAGTATATAGTGGCAATCAACCTCAATACGCTTTATCCTCTCATGGAATGATGTAGAGATATACTTATGTATTCGTACTGCATCCTTATTTTCTTATTCCCGTGTCTATCATATGTAATTTACCCATAGGTCTCTCCTCTATATAAGAGAGCCTAGGGTTTACAGGAATAAACAATTCTCGTTTTTCCCAACATGGTATCAGAGCGGTGGTCCTAGGCCGGAGCTCTCGTACCCAAAAACCCTAACCCTATCCCCACCCTCATCTTCGTCGCGCGTCGTCGCGCTACCCCGCAGCCCCTGTCGCGTCGCCGACGCACGTCCCCCAGTCGCGCCGCACTGCCCGCCTAGCGGCTCCGGTCGCTTCGCCCCACAGCCCACGTGCCGTCCCACGCCGCCTGGCGGCCCCATAACCCCCGCGAGCATGCCGTGCACGCCTAGCGGCCTCGCGGCTTCCCCATGCGCGATCCACTCGCGTGCGGCGCCTCCGTGTGTGGCGTGCCATCTAGCCGCATCGGTCTCTCCGTGTATTTGATGGATTTGGGTGCATAAGTCTACATATGCATTCAAATCCACGTATATTTGTGCAGACATTCACACATTAGTCTACAAAATCCCAATTCTCCACATCCGGCAATATGGCAGAGAGCAAAGTCGATATACCCATCACAGGCGCCTTCAGAGGTCCGGCGCCTATTGTCAAGATGGACGGGACAAACTATGAGCTATGGGCAATGCAGTTTATGAGTCTTATGAAGTCAAGCGGTAAGAAGCACAATCTTACTGAGGAGGAGCCGACTGAGAAAACTAGGATCAATGCCGCATGATAGATCAATGATGCTTATGCCAAGGTTTGGCTTTCAGGCACATTAGCGATAGAGATCGCCAATGATGTATTGCATCAGCCCACCGCCAAGGCGGTATGGGACATCCTTGCTGCTACTTACTCTCATGCAAGGAATGAGACAAAGATTCTGCAACTCCAGCATGATATTTTCACTATCAAGCAGAATGGACGGCCTCTTTATTCATTATATACATCCTTACGTGGAATGTTCGAGAAGCTCCATAGTTTCATGAACCTTACAGCTACTCCGGAACAACAGAAGACTTATAGGAATGCCACCATGGTGGACGTATTCCTAGCAGCCCTAGACCCTGAGTATGAGGCTGCTCGTTCTCAGATTATGGTCGATGCCACTATTCCTCACACGGAGGAAGCTTTCTGCCGGCTTAGTAGGATCGTTGTTCCATCTACTCCTGTCAGTCAGACTTCCTCGGCAATGGCTGCCTCTCGAGGTCGAGGAGGTCCTTCTCAGTTTTGTGGACGTGGACCACGTGGATGAGGAGGTCGTATTCGTCAGTTGTGCACTTACTGCCACCATACTGGACATACAAAGGATACATGCTATTCCAAGCATGGATTTCCCGCTTCCGCACAAGTCGTTGAACAGGTTGAACCCTCTGCTGCTTCCTCTTTGGATCAGAGATTTGATGATTTTGTAGCACGACTGATGGGGCATAATACCTCCCTCCAACTCAGTTGCTTCTTCATCGGCCCCTGGGAACCATTCAGATGTGGTTGCTTCAGCATGTTCTAGTACCTCAGGTAGTACTTTTGCACTTACTAGTTGTAGTGGATCTGATGTTACAGAATGGATCATGGACTATGGTGTTGCACATCACCTTTGTGGAGATAGAGGTCAACTTACAACTTACATACATGTTCCCCTAGGACGGATTGTGGTTATAACAGATGGAACTCATTCCCCGATCACTGACAGGGGGAAATTAGCCTAACATCATCTATGTGTCTACAGAATGTGCTTCATGCCCCTGACTTTTCTATGAACTTGCTATTTATTAGTCAGATTACGAAAGATTTACATTGTCGAGCTATTTTTTATCCATCTTCTCTTGTATTTCAGGACATCCTCACGGGCAAGGTGATTGGCGGTGGCCTTGAGCAGGGCGGTCTCTATCATTTGGTCCGCACACCTTATGCTGGCACTTTCTCCCATTCTGCTGGACTCGTCTCTCCCTTTGCATGGCACATGCGCTTTGGTCATCTTCCGCTCCAGAAGTTGTGTCGTGTTCTACCTCAGATTTCTCCTCACTCATCGTTTCAATGTGAGGCATGTCAGTTGGGAAAGCATCATCGGTCTGCTTTCCCCAGTCGTCAGAGTCGAAGCAGTAGCTCCATTTTTGAGTTTTTTCATATAGATATTTGGGGTCCTAGTCGTGTTCCTGATCATCAGGGACACAGGTTTTATCTTGTTGATGTCGATGATTTCTCTCGTTTGTCTTGGGTCTTTTTATTAAAGAATAAATCAGAGGCTAGAGATGTTATCAAGAATTTTATCAATGAAGTGCAGAATGTCTTCTCTTCGTCTGTTAAATTTTGCGCACTGATAATGCTTTAGAATTCTGTACTCATACTCTTTCTAAATATTTTTCTGCTCATGGTATTATTCATCAAACGTTGTGTGCTTATACTTCCCAGCAAAATGGTGTAGCAGAAAGGAAGCACCGTCACCTACTTCATATTACCAGAACTCTTATCATTCAGAGTCATGCCCCGCATTCCTTCCGGGGTGATGCTGTTCTTACGGCATGTTATCTTGTCAATCGCACGCCGCCGTCGGTCTTGGGTGAGAAAACTCATTTTTCCCATTTTCTGAGAAAGAATTGTTCTCCCTTACTCGCATGTTTGGCTCGGTTGCCTTTGTCCACCAACTGTCTCCAGGTATTGACAAGCTCTCTCCTAGAGCAGTCAAGTGTGTTTTTGTTGGGTACTCCAGGATACAAAAGGGATACAGATGTTATGATCCATTGCGCATAAAGTATTATGTTAGTGTTGATGTCACCTTCTTTGAATCTGTGATGTACTTTTCTCATATAGGCGATCGTTTGACTTCCTCAAACATTGATGATGAAATCTATATGCCGCCACCACCTTCAAACCCACCACTATCACCTCCTTCACCACCTTCCCCATCACCATCACCTTCCTGTATACTACCGGGTCCCATCATCCCTATCCCACCATTACCACACCAGTATACACATCATCTTGCTTCCTCTCATGGTCGTCATCTAGCACGCCTGAGGTATATTCCGAATACATTATTCCTACAGTTGGATCTGATAGCTTGCTTTAGCAGGATTCCTTACAGGGGACGGACGGAGGCTGTAGCTCTAGACCTTCTATTGCGCTTCAGAAGCAGAAGCATAGATGTACCTCTTATCCGTTCGCATCCCAGGTCTCGTTTGAGCGCTTGACTGGTGATTTCATGAAATTTGCTACTGCATTATCTGTTATGGACATCCCACGGAATTATCAGGAGGCTCTGAAAGATAGTCGGTGCGGTTGGCTATGGAAGAAGAGATGGCGGCAATGCAGTCACGTGGTACATGGAGTCTGGTGGATGCTCCTGTTGGGAGCTCTATTGTCAGTTGCAAGTGGATGTTTACTATTAAACACCGTGCAGATGGGAGTCTAGATCAGTACAAAGCTAGACTGGTTGCTCGTGGCTTTACTCAAACATATGGCGTGGACTATTTAGATACATTTTCTCCTTTAGCTCATCATTCTACTCTACGGATTCTTCTCTCTGTTGTTGTGATACGTGACTGGTCTTTTTTTCAGCTTGATGTTAAGAATGCCTTTTCGTATGGGTATCTACACGAGGAAGGCTATATGCAGCAGCCTCCCGATTTTTCTGTTGAGGGGGAGTGTATGAAGGTTTGCAGACTTCATAAGGCGATCTATGGCCTCAAACAAACTCCTAGGGCATGGTTTCAGAAGCTATCAAACTTAATTGAGAAGCAGGGATTTAAGAGATCGAATACGGATCATTCATTGTTTGTACAGAGAACCTCTGGAGGCACGATGGTTATTATGGTTTATGTTGATGATATATTGGTCACGTGTGATGACATGCAGGGAATAAAAAGGGCAAAAGATTTTCGGGGACAACAATTGTTATCAAGGACCTTGGCACCTTACGATACTTCTTGGACCTAGAGTTTGTTAGGAATCAACAAGGTCTTGTGATGACACAACGGAAGTATGTGACAAATATGCTAGCTGAGATAGGAATGACTGGATGTCGGTCGGCCACCACTCTTATGAATCCTGGCATGAGGTTATATAATGATGATACAGAAGAAGTGGATAGGAAACGATACAGAGAAATAGTTGGGAAGCTTCTTTATGTTACTATAATCAGACCAGATATCTCATTTGCAGTCAATCGAGTGAGTCAATTCATGGAACAACCTCGACAGGTACACATAGATGATGTTTATATGATTTTGAGATATCTAAAGTCTTCCCCAGGTACAGGCTTATTATTCAGAAAGGGGGGAACACTTATTGTTTCTGCATGCGCTGATGCTGATTATGATGGATGTCCAAAGGATAGGAAGGTCACTTCGGGCTTTGCAATTTTCGTTGGTAGCTCTCTTGTTTCTTGGCGGAGTAAGAAACAAAATGTTGTAGCAAGATCCAGCGCCGAGTCTGAATATAGAGCTATGGCACAAGCAAGTACAAAAATGATGTGGGTCCGTGCTGTACTAGCAGACTTACATATAGATGTACCCGTTCCTATGCAATTACAATGTGATAACCAAGCAGCCATGTTCATTGCAAACAATCCGGCTTTTCATGAGAGAACCAAGCATACTGAAATAGACTGTCACCACACGAGGGACATGATTCAGAAAGGACTTATTTTTACTTCTCACATCAGCTCAGGTGATCAAACTGCAGACATTTTTACTAAGGCTTTGCTCAAGGGACCATTCCAGAAATGCCCATCCAAGCTGAGCATGATTGACATCTATGCTCCATCTTGAGAGGGATTGTAGAGATATATTTATGTATTCGTACTGCATCCTTATTTTCTTATTCTTGTGTCTATCATATGTAATTTACCCATAGATCTCTCCTCTATATAAGAGAGCCTAGGGTTTACAAAATAAACAACTCTCATTTTTCCCAACAAATGCAGGATTATTAGCAATAAATAAGACAGCCTGATCGTCGCATTCTAGCGATATGGGGAGAGGTACATCTATGTGTA
This sequence comes from Ottelia alismoides, assembly GCA_037367405.1. Classification (NCBI taxonomy): domain Eukaryota; kingdom Viridiplantae; phylum Streptophyta; class Magnoliopsida; order Alismatales; family Hydrocharitaceae; genus Ottelia; species Ottelia alismoides. Next base: position 172,763 of record JAZKJV010003156.1, on the reverse strand, counting down.
AATCAGTTAGGACTGCTCGACCCTACATCATCTTTGTACATGCTTGTGCCATAGCTCTATACTCAGATTCAGCACTAGATCTAGCAACAACAGTTTGTTTCTTACTTTTCCATGAAACTAGTGAGTCACCAACAAATATAGCAAATCCAGAAGTGGACTTCCTGTCCTTGGGGCACCCTGCATAGTCTGCATCTGCGCATGCAGACATAGTAATGGAGCTACTCTTTTTGAATAGCAGCCATGTTCCTGGAGATGATTTGAGATACCTTAATATCGTTTGTATTGCATCCATATGAACCTGACGAGGTTGTTCCATGAATTGGCTCACCCGACTGACTGGAAACGAAATATCGGGTCTCGTAATGGTAACATAAAGAACCTTTCCAACTAGCTTCCTATATCTTCTCCTGTCGACCTCATCGGTATCGTCATCATAGAGCTTCATGCTCGGATCCATGGGTGTAGTTGCGGGTCTACATCCAAGCATACATCTGTCCCTTAGCAGGTCAGTAACATATTTTATCTGAGTCATCACAAGCCCCTATTGAATTCTAGCAAACTCCAATCCCAGAAAATATCTAAGAGCTCCTAGATCCTTAGTGACAAATTCACGACCCAGAAATTCGTTCTCTCTCTTTATTCCCTGCATATCATCTCCTGTAATAAGTATGTCATCCACATACACCATAATAGCAGTCATACCTCTAGATGTTTTCTGTATAAAGGGAGTGATCTGCATCCGATCGTTTGAACCCTTGTTTCTCAAACAAGTCTGAGAGCTTCTGTAACCAAGTTCCAGGGATCTGCTTAAGGTCATAAATTGCCTTATGAAGTCTACACACCTGTGAACACTCCCCCTCAACAACAAATCCCGATGGTTGTTGCATGTACACTTCCTCTTGAAGATCACCATACAGAACTGGATTCTTGACATCCAACTGAAACAAGGGCCAATCTCAAACTACAGCAACAGAGAGAAGAATCCGTAAGGTGGAATAACGAGCAACTGGTGAGAACGTGTCAAGATAATCCACCCCGTATGTCTGAGTAAAACCTCGGGCAACCAGATGCGCCTTGTACCTGTCGATGCTACCATCTGCATTTTGCTTGACTGTAAAAACCCATTTACAGCTTATTATAAACACCCCTGTGGGAGCTGGATGAGGCTCCAACTCCAAGTACCTCTCGACTGAAGAGCAGACATCTCTTCCTCCATAGTTAAACGTCACCGACCGTCCTTCAAAGCCTCCTGATAATTCCGTGGAATGGCCAAAACATATAATGTAACTGCAAAGTTCCTGAAACCTCCAGTCAAGCGGTCAAAGGATACCATAGATGCTATGGGCCTGTTTGGTTGCAGGGTTGGGCAAGGTTGGGTTGGGCTGGGTTGGGCTGGGTGAATAGTAAACTGTGAGGAGGAGGTACCCTTGTGAATAGTAACCAGCCCAACCCAACCCTGCCCAACCCTGCAACCAAACAGGCCCTATAGGATATGACACACAGCTATGCTTATGTTTTCGAAACGCAATAGGTAAGTCCAAATCAGCAACCTACACATCTGTCTCTTGTAAAGAATCCTTCTCAGGTAAACCATTAAACCCAGCATTAGAATTGTGTTTTTAGAACATACCTCATGCGAGCTATATGATGATCGGTGACTACGAGCAGAAGCAGGACGGCGGGTATAGTGATGTTGCAATGGTGGAACTAGGACCGCAGGTAATGGTGGCGGTGGTGGCGGTAAGGATGGTGATGGTGGTGGAGGTGAAGGAGGTGATGATGGTGGCGGTGGCATGTATATGTCATCATCCGTGTTTGAAGAAGTCAACCGATCACCTGTAGGAGAAAAGTTTATCACAGACTCGAAAAAGGTGACATCGGCACTAACATAATACTTCCTGCACATTGGATCAAAACATCTGTACCCCTTTTGTGTCCTAAAGTACCCAACAAAGACACACTTGACAGCTCTAGGAGAGAGCTTGTCAATCCCTGGAGACAACTGGTGGACAAAGGCGACCGAGCCAAACACATGAGTAAGTGAGGACAATTTCTTTTCAGGAAAAGCAAGAGAGAAGGGAATTTTCTCACCAAAATCGACGAGGGCATGTGATTAATAAGATAGCATGCCATAAGGACAACATCGCCCCAAAAAGAATGCGGAGCACGACTCTGAATGAGAAGAGTCCTTGTAACATCAAGCAAATGACGATGCTTCCTCTATGCAACCATGGCCTCAAATTTCAACGAAATTCGGTCGAATTTCTGTCGAATATCGATATCCAGTCGAAATCAAAATTCGACCGAAATGATCGAAATGATCGAAATATGAGAGTCCTAGTACAAAAAATGACCGAAATGATCGAAATTTCGATCGAAATTTGACCGAAATTCCATCGAAATTCTGTTTTGGTCGTCACCGAAATGGTGACCGAAACCGACATTTAAGGCCTTGCATGCAACACCATTTTGTTGGGAAGTATAGACACATGATGTCTGATGAATAATACCTTGGGTTGAAAAATAATTGAAAGAGTATGGGTACAGAATTCCATGGCATTACCAGTTCGCACATATTTCACAGAAGAAGAAAACACATTTTGTACTTCAGTGAGAAAAGTTTTGATAACATCTCCGGCTTCATATTTATTCTTTAATAAAAAAATCCAAGACAGACGAGAGAAATCATCCACTGCAACAAGATAAAACACGTGTCCCTAATGATCAGGAACACGACTCGAACCCCAAATATCTATATGAAACAACTCAAAAATGGAGCTACTGCTCTGACTCTAATGACTGGAAAAGGTAGACCGATGATGCTTTCCCAACTGACAAGCCTCACATTAAAAGGATGAGTGAGGAGAGATCTGAGGCAGAACACGACACATTTTCTGGAGCGGGAGAGGACCAAAGCGCATGTGCCACATGAAGGGAGAGACAGGTCCAGTGGAAAGGGAAGAAATGCCAGCATACGGAGTTCGAGTTAAGCGATAGAGGACACCTTGCTCACAGCCATACCCAATCACCTTATCTGTAAGGATGTCCTGAAATACAAGAGAAGATGGGTCAAAAATAGCTCGACAATGTAAATTCTTCGTAATCTGACTGATAGATAACAGGTTCATAGAGAAGTCAGGAGCATGCAACACATTTTGTAAATGCATGGAGGGTGTCAAACTAATCTCCCCCTCTCCAGTGATTGGGGAATGAGTCTCATCTGCAATAACCACAGTTCGTCCTGGAAAAACCTGTCTGTATGCTGTAAATTGACCCATGTCTCCACACAAGTGATGTGTGGCACTGGAGTCCATAATCCATTCTCTAACATCAGATCCACTATTGCTAGTGAGTGCATAAGTGTTACCTAATGTACTGGAAGAGGTTGAAGCAGCCACATCAGAGTGACTCCCAGAGGCTGAGGAAGACATAGCGGGACTGGTTAGAGGTATAATGCCCCTCAATCATGCTGCAAGGTCATCAAATCGTTGGTCCATAGAGGAGGCAGTCGGAGGCTCAATCTGCTCGGCCACTCGAGCAGAGGCAAGAAATCCATGCTTAGAGTAGCATGTATCTTCGGTATGTCCAGAACGATGGCAGAAGGTACAGGACTGACGAACACGACCTCCTCTGCTACGAGGTCCTCGTCCACGAAACTGAGAAGAGCCTTCTCGACCTCGGGAGGCCGCCATCGCTGAAGAAGTCTGACTGGCAGTAGAGGATGAAACATTGATCCGACTGAGCATGCGGAAGGCTTTCTTCATAGGAGTAATAGTAGAGTTTGCCAAAATCTAGGAACAGGCTGCCCCATACTCATGATCAAGGGGCTGCCAGGAACACACCAACCATGGTGGCATTCCTATAAGTCTTCTGTTGCTCAGAGGTAGATGTGAGAGGCATGAAGCTATAAAACTTCTCGAACATCCCACGCAAGGATGTATATAGGGAATGGAGAGGTCATCTATTCTGTTTGATAGTAAAGATATCATGCTGAAGTTGTAGAATCGTTTTCTCGTTCTTTGCCTGTGGATAAGTAGCAGCAAGAATATCCCACATCATCTTGGTTGTGGGCTGATGAAGCATATCATTGGTGATCTCTATTACCAATGTACATGAAAGCCAAACCTTGGCATATGCATCATCCGCCTCCCATGAGGCATTAACCCCAGTCTTCTCAGTCGGTTCTTCCTCGGTAAGGATGTGTTTCTTACCAGTAGACTTCATCATGCTCATGAACTGCATAGCCCACAGTTTATAGTTTGACCTATCCATCTTTACTATAGGCATAGGACCTCTGAAGACGCCTGTGGAGGGAATATCGGCCTTGCTTTCTGACATGACGGCTCGAGGAGACTAGGGTTGAAGACTAGACAGGGTCTTGTCTACACTGACATAGAGAGATTTGATTGCATGTGTAAATTCATGCAACCAAACTCATCAAAAAAGAGGACTCGGTGGCAGCGCTTCTAGAGGAGGGTGGCGGCACTCCTTTTGGAGTTACAGGAGGGTTGCGACGTGGGCCAGATGACGGGCTTAAGGCCCTAGAAGCGGGACCCTGGCGGCAGTGCGGTGCCAGCAGCGGCGACGTGGTGCAGTGCCAACAGTGGCGGCTGCAGGGCCGCGCAGCGTTCCACGTCGGAGGGAGGATCCCGCAACGTCTGCGGAGGCGCGCGTGGGGGTGGGAGGCTCGGGCGGAGGCACGCGTGGAGGTGGGAGACCGGATGGCGGTGCGTGGAGGGGAGGGTTGGGCCGGGCAGCGGGGCGCGCGTGGGAGAGATTTGAGGTGGGGCTAGGGTTAGGGTTTCGGAGCTCCGGTCTAGAACCGTTGCTCTAATACCATGTTGGGAAAATCAAAAGAGTTGTTTATTCCTTGGGCCCTAGGCTCTCTTATATAGGAATAGACCTATGGACAAATTACATAAAGTGGATAGAAGATCAAAAATATACATAAACGATACATAAATATGAAATATATCTCTACATAGATCCATCCAATCTGATAACGAGAAGGTGGGCAATCTGATAACGATACATAAGGCAATGTTGTAGAATGGGAATTCTGGCTAAGTCGATCCATCAATCAGTGTATCTATCTATATATATTCGACATCATCAAAAAAATAAAGAGAGAAACACTAAAATCTGGACATCTAATCAATAGTCTGATCAAGGATTAAAGACAAGAAACAAGAAGAATAGGAACTGCAAAGGAGAAAGAGAGGATCGGACGATTCACGAATCCATTCAAGCTCAATCTCAACCATCAAGGCTAGCTCGACCAAAGAAGGCCAAGAATGTGATATATAATCAAGAATATTTCCCCCATATTGGATTAAAATGAGTATACATGCATGGTAGCAAAAGAAGACTTAGCTTGTACCTTGGATCTCCTAAATGGAAGAAAATGGGTCTCAACAGTAGCAGCTTCAACAACAGAATTCCAGCAGAAGAAGAAAGAATTTGGGTTCTTCCTTGGGGAAAGAAGAGAGGAGGGGAAGGAGTGAGGAAGAAAAAAAGAGGGTAATTGGGTGGCATAAATAAGGAAGAAAGGAGGGCTTATGTGTCATTTTTTCAAGGGGCATGTGTAAAGAAATGGGGGAAAGATGTACACGTATTTGACCATTTTATTTTTATTACTTTCATTTCTATTTCTAATAGAACACTACAGCCATCATAACTATCACCTTTGATCTTTGATTTGGCGCATAAGGACTCATTTCGACCGTTTCAGAGTGATGGTCAAAATGAGTCTAATATTCATATTTTTCCGATAAGATGTATCCAGAATCGGAAAATACATTTTCAATTTATATTTAAAATTTACGATTAAAACCGGTCAAACGACCTCCGGTCAACAAACGGTCGATTTTGTTGGGCCCGGTTCGTCGAATCGGAATTAGTGATGGTCTTCGTTCATTTTGTCGTCCGAATCTCGTCACGGACTTTTTCTGTGACATGAAATTCAATGCGATTGGTTTTTAGTTGATCGTATCCAAACGGGATCCGATCCACGATTTGTGGATCGATCTAGATTTATTTAATATTAATTGAATTTTTCTTCGATCACGTGGACCCAAGTCAAGACGGATTCAGATTCGAATTTGGGTGGTTCGAACTCGAGCATTACATGTATCCACATTCCACTTATCACGGGAGTGGTAACAATCTTAAAAGAATCAGAAGTATCATAGTCGGTGATAATAATCTTATAAGGATCGACCCATATATGTTTAGCTTACTTTTAAATCCATGATCGTGTCTTACAATTCAATGTAATAATTGTTTCATTCATCAAAGCTCTCATGAATTCTCTCCGGTATTGTGAAGTAAACCGCGAATCTCTATTAGATATAACCTCCTTCAGTATCTCGTGCAATCTGATGGCATGTTGAGGTACAATCGAGCATTTGTTGCGCAAAGACATTCCCATACCTCCTTTTCCATAGAACAATGGGGGGAAATACGCTTGATATCTTCCTCGCTGAACCCACAAAGCGAGGAAGTAGTGTCGGCTGTGGGTCCCTCTGCCTTTTTCTCATATAACTGGTTGTACAAAGTGCTATTCTTGAAAAGTCACTCTCATTTTCCACATTCCCGGATTCCTGCCTATCCCAAGTTAATCAAAAATCAGTCTTGTCTTCCGTCAGATAGCATGGTTCACATTATCGCTAACACCCTTTATAGTACATTAACAGGCTCCTTAACTCATATGCCCTCCGGCCGGTATAACCCCGTGACACATTACCTATGGCACCTTATCAGCTGAAGTCCAACAAGTTTTTGCATCATCCTGAGATGCGTTCAAAGCAACATCCACCTAAATGCATCTTTAACGACTTCTTCTTTTCACCAAATTCACGAAAATACAAAGAAACAAATTATAGCAATTTTTTAACGAACTCATTGCTCAGGGACTTTTGAAAAAAATAATAGAATCAACTAAAGAAACAAGCTAACTACCAATGTCGTGTGCTTACCGGATTCCCGGAATCCGCATGATATCGCCTTCGAGACGAGCCACTGAGCGGCAGCGGCGTCCTCGCACTCCGCAGCGACGATGAGGGGTTCGAACCTGAACACGAGGTGGCCCGCAGGCCCTGCGGAGAAGACAAGCGCCGCAGTGGCCTCGGGGTCAGCGGGGTCGTGAGAAACGAGGAGCCAGGAGCCTCCGGCGGCCTTCTTCTTGGGATTTGGGCGGTGGGGGTGAGAGAGGATGGTGATGCGGCCGGAGCAAGAGCTGGTGGTGAAGAGGGAAGGGCGGCGGTTGATGGCGGCGACGAGTGGCGCTATGGGGGCGTCGAGGGAGCCCTTCGGTGACCGGTCCGGCAAGGATGAGTCGAGGGCTGCCATCGCCGCCGCCTTCCGCTGCTTGAACTCCATGCTCCGCCCAGAGAACGAAAGGGGAGGGAAAATGGAAAGGAAGCTCTTCTCTCTCGCTCAAAATTCTATGAAGTTAAACAATAAACACTAGTGCATACCCGTGCACGGGTGAATCAAATTGACACAGTAGCGTTTAACTGACATTTTAACATGCATAACATAAGTAGGGTAAATAATTCCGCAATAAACTGTATTTATTCATGTGAGTATATCATGATTTTTTTTTTGACGCTAGAGTATATCATGATATTATCAAGCTCTTTATAATCTTTGTTAGCATATCATATTCTTGTAATGTTACAAACTTTTGCACCACAACCATTTCATACGAGCATAATGATGTCCCACATGTTCGTAATGGACATGCATGCTGAAATGAATAGTTTACTTCCGATCACTTCTATTGTAATGCACACATGTAAGTTGTTACGTCATTATTTCATTACAGTGTTTCATTAATGTTTGCTACAATATTTAGGTTGTTAAAGCATAGTCTACTTCAATAAAACTTCTCGAACAACACCAAAACATTGTTGTTTGTATTCACATCTTCTACCTTTCATCAACTTTAAGTTTGGTAATGTTTTCTCCCTCTGTTATTTTTCTTTTTTATTTCAATGTTATTGCAGTCCTTCATGTTTAAAATAGTTTGTCTGCTTTACATATTTTTATTTTAGATGCAATCGGTTGTGTACAAATCCTTGCTTTATGTTGTAAACTAACATTGAAGTTTATCTTTAGATCATTTTCTGTTATATTCTCTCATTGATTTCATATCAAGCTAGAAAAGTTAAATAAATGTTCTCAGGTTGAGTCTGTAAATATATTTATCAGTTTATTCTTTAGTCTTAGCTTTGAATTTATCTTAGCCATGAAATTTGGTTTTATTTTATGAACCAATAGTTAAGATAAGTTAAGTTTTAGCTCAAGTTTTATTTTTGTTCTCTGGGTATGGAGTTGCATTCATTTACAAACTTTTTCTTTCAAGGGTTGTTTAAAATCATGTACAAAGTCCAGTGCATGTTAAGTTGGATTTTGTTATGTTGGGGTTTGTTTGTTAATTGTCAGTTTTTTAGCATCTGGATTACCATCTTGGTTCATGTTAAGTTAGTTTTTTTATTGCGGGGCGGATATTATTAAGTCTGATTTTGAGTCTCATTCTTATTTTACTTCAGTTCACGTTCATATATATTGGTGTTTCAATTTTGAGTTCATACTATTTTAAAAGTGGTGTGATCTGAGAATTTAAAATGCGAAAATTAGTTTGTCACAAATCTGGAGATAGTAGAAGATTACATTTTGTTAAGTTTGTAAAATCTGCTCACCTGATTGGAGCTGATGGACAGAAGCAAGAGGATTCCCATGCAGCAAATGATCACGGTAGGGTCCATCGGCAGAGGGAGCACATGTGGGTATTAAAAGGACTGAATAATCCATCTCTGCCACCTCTTGTTCTTCTTCTACATCCACCTCCTGCAGCGGTGCTAGGCCTTACGTCTCTTCACCTTCGCTAGGACCCGATGATGGGGTCTTGGTGGCTCGATGGAGTTCCGGCGAACCTGGGGCCCTCTTGCCAAACCCAAATAGCCTCTAACGTGGCATTTGCCCTCCAAAACATGCACTGAAAGCTCACACACAAGAAAACAAAGGGTCCTGGGGGATTCGCGGGGTGAAATGGGGTGTAGATGATTGTGGTAGAGGTCTCCGGTGGAGATGGCAGATTGGGGACTTGATCTCCCTGTCTAGGGTTGATCGAGGGGAATGAAATGGCTCGAGGTGTAGAAGAAGCGAAGGGACATATGATGGAGGTGTCGCGAAAGTCGGAGAAAAGTTGAATACGACAGAACGAAGGATCGGATTTGCCGGTGCGTCATTGGTGAAGATGTTGCAGACCTCGTCGGACTGGAGGAAAGCGTCAAAGACGGTATCAATAGTGGTGCCCCATCTTGAGGTCTTACGGTGGACGGAGTCGGAGTCCGTGACGGATGGCGACGCGCTCCAAGATGTAGCGGTTGGCGCAGGCGGCCTCCTTGAGGAGGTCGATGAGTTGGTCCCCCACCGAAGGGCTCCAGGAGCTTCCGAAGGCCTTGCGCTTGTCTTCCTCTACTTTATACGCGTCATCTTCCTTCTCGTTGCCATCTTCATCATCATCTTCTTCGACCTCTTCCCTGGATCTCCTAGGAGTTCTTTTAATGTTTGTGTGCGATGATGGGCGTCATCAGGTTAGCAAGGGGACAAAGCAGAGGGCTAAGGGCCATCGGTGGCCCTTCGATGTGGCAAGTTGGTAATTCCTTTGTTTGGTTAAGGGGCAAAAAGGAATGATAGATGGTGTCAGGAAGGGAAAAATGGGCATTTACGTGCAAGAAATTAATGTGTTGACACAATTTAATATATGTATAATGGATTCGTAGGTCCAAAGTAGGGTTTGGCTATTGAGTCACGGCTCAATGAGTCAGGTTTGGGCTCGGCTCGATAAAGGTTCATGAGCTTATCTCATTAGGTTATTGAGCCGAGTCCAAATCAGAATTTTGGATTCGATAGCTTAACGAACCGAGCTTGAATCGAACCTCGCTTGGCTCGATAACTCAATAAAAGGCTCGATAAGGAATATATACATATAATATTTATATATTTATATATAATACAAACAAAATAAAAGTATCACTTTGCAATTTTCCATTCATTAACTTCGTACCTCCCACGAGTCAGGAGTTATGGCCCAATTACCAAAATCCTATTGTTGCCCACACATCAGAAAATTGGTATTTTTTCTTCTTTTTTATAAGAAAATAGAATGTTACAATATATATTATAATTAATCTTTTGTATATAACTTGAACAGTGATCTACTGGTAAGGAGCAAAATCTTTATAGAGTAGATCGTGGGTTCGAAACTGTGCAGAACACTTTTCCACCAAAAAGTACTCAATTTACTTAACAAGCCTGACTTGGGCTCGAGCTCATACTAGACTCGATAAGGAGCTCAAGCTCGATAAGGGGCTCGCACTCATCGAGCCCGAGCCAGCTCGGCTGAGCTCGAATGAGCCCGAGCTCGAGCCAGGGGCTGGCTCGGCTCGTTGGGCTCGATAGCCAACCCTAGGTCCAAGGTCCATCTAATTGCATGGGTGTCGGCTCAAGTCATAGCCCACATTAGCAGATCACGGCCCCAGCTGACCCAAATAACATGGACTCGAGTTAGAGGCATATCGGCCTAATTAATTATTTTTATGCGTAGTTTGCTGGTGAGAATGGAATTTCCCAGAGAAATAGGATAACTAGGGAATCAAAGATTGAGACAGGAGCTAAGGAGTCGTTTGGTTGAACTGTTTATCTTATGGCAGATAAATTTTTTTTGAAAGTTTTATCCCCCCTTTTGTTTGGTTTGATGGTTGGTTTGTTGTTGGGAGATTTATCGTGATGTGATTTTTTTAGTTTGAAAAAATAATTAGATGTTGTTTATTTTATGTTTTTAGGCGAGAAAATGACGTACTATTTTTTTTGAGGGGGGGAGAGGTATCACTTGTATCCTTCTTAATTTCTACAATGTACTTCTCTCCTTTGTAATATCAGTTGTGCCTCTGACTTATTGCAAAATTCATTATTCTACCCTTTTGTATAATCAGTTTTGCCCCTATTTTACCTTAACAGAGGGGTAGAACTATGAGTTTTGTAAGAGGTTAGGGGCACAATCGATACACTAAAAAAAGGGATGGGCATGACTGATATTGCATAAATTAAAAAGAACACAAGTGATGAAAATAATTTTTCTGTTTAAATGAAGGAAGAGAAAGATAGAAAGTATATTATATGTATTAAATGAGGGAGAGAGATGAGTTATCGAGTGAGACCATGAGGTGGAGAGAGATGGGTAGGCGGTGGGTCCTTAATGAATTCGTGACTCATCAGTCTAATTAGCTAAAAATGGATCTTTGTCTTGAGAAATTGTATTCATTCATATGTTTATATCTCAAAATTAACACTCATGTACTTGTAAATATATTACATAAATTAGCATTTCATTCTGCATTCATATTCATTTGTAAATTTTCACCTAACTTCACCTATTTTCAAATAATTCATCCTAACTCAATTTGACTTAAAACTAACTCCATTGTATAAATATCACCAACATTAATCAATAAAAATTCTAAAAAGTACTAAATAGTATATATGTAAAATAAACTAAACTCCTAATTTCAGGGTAGAAAGTTGTAAAAATTGATATCTTTGACATACGGTGTCCAGATTCACTCTACTCGCTTTTGAATTAATGTACATTTAAGTGTCTACAAATCGAGATCAAATTCAAAAGATTAAGAATCCGTTTGTGAAATATGGATTTTGGGACCTAAATGTATATGTACATATTTACTGATCTTTAACTTGTTATTTCATCTGCACATTTGACTCTCTTTTTTTATTTCTTCCTTATTTTTATTTCATGTTTTAACAAACTACTTCAAAATCAAAATCCAAAAAAATCGGAAAAGTGATGAAAAAGACAAGTTCTAACTTGAGTGTCTTGACTTAATTCACATCACATGTATACAATCCACTTCCTTGATTTATTCTAACCTTTTATTAACTCATAAAAAATGATAAATACATTTGAGTCCATTACATTATTTTGCATCATAATTGATTATCGTATACATTTATATCTACAAAAGAACCAATAAAATTACAAAACCAAAAAATTGATATTATATATAATATCACCAAAAAATGCATATCTGATGGAAACCCTATTGTTAAAGGGGCATGGGAGATTATAAGACAGAAAGTGGACAAGATTAAATGGGGCAAAGGCATTTGGTATCCTGGGATACCTTCAAGGATTTCCATATTCCCATGGTGCCTTATGAAAAATATGGTCTTTTGATTCTGGTTTTAAGAAGAGGGAGTTTTCCTTCACTTCAAAATGTTGTTGTTGTATTGTGAAACAATCTGAAGACACCTATCATGTTATGTTTGAGAGTGATGTAGCACGTGTGAGATGGGATTGGTGCTTTAGTCACTATGGTCTACCTTCTACTAAGACTAGGGATTTCTGGGATTGCTCCCAACTAATCTTTTCCATACCTTCAACGGAGGCTCTCCTTCACAAAACTAGAAGAATTACTTTGGCTTGGCTCCTTTGGTCCATATGGATAGAGAGAAATAGAAGAAAATATTCAGATGAGTCTCTATCCATGAGATTTTTCTGTGCAAACTTAAATCTGATGTGAGGCTAACAATAACCAGATTAAATCCAAATACGTCAGAAATGAAAAGGAAAAAGTAGGTTTTACATTTATGGGGTTTAATGATTTGTATTTTGAATCGAAATGGAAAATCACCTGATGGATTAAACCTTTTGTTGGTTATTTCAAACTCAACATCGATGGTGCCTCAAAAGGGAATACGGGTTATGAAATTGGAGGAGGCCTTTGATGAAACTCTGAATGCATATGATAATAAGTATCCGTTATAGAATGGGCACTTAACGAATCATACAGAACCGAGAGAAGTATTTATGCGAAGAGTTAATCGACTTTAATTTTTACCTAGGAAGTCCAGGATCGAACACAAGGACACAAGAGAAATTCTATGATTTAATTCAAGTATCAAATATTTAATCCAGTGATTTAGAAAATGTTTATGATAAGTTGATGCAGAATACGAAGTAGTGCAGATTTTAAAGTTTTTTTATGTTTTTAAGTTAAATAAGAACAGTGATATGAAGACAATACATGATATTGCACATAACAACAAAGCTCCTGAATTTAACAATGAATCATTTAATCAATGATAAACAATCCAAGTAATAAGGTGAATATATCTCAATTCATCAAAGTGATCAAAGCTTGATTTTCTTGTACTTAATGGGAAGGTGACTCCAAGTAATTAATTATTGATGAAATAATCAAGAATAAAGATACTAGTCAATAGATTAATGATCCTACTCAATGGCTCAATCAATTCATGGCTTTAATGGATCAACTAATACACAAAAAATCAAGGGTTTTTATCAGTTGTGCCCCTATGAGATATTGCAATTTCAGTTATGCCTCTCTATTTTTTGAAATATCAGTTGTGCCCCTACCTTCTTGCAAAATTCATAGTTCTGCCCTTTTGTAATATCAGTTATGCCCCTACTTTACCTTAATAGCAGGGCAGAATTTGTAAGAAGATAGGGGCATAACTGATATTCCAAAAAAGGGAGGGCGTAATTGAAATTGCAATATCTCGGAAGGGAACAACTGATAAAAACCCAAAATCAATCTTCAATTCAATCAAGGAGCCAAAAATGTCAATAGCGTTCTCTAATAAGGAATGTTTGAAATAAGTGTCGAATAAGTCATTCAAATACACAATCATGTAGACAATTAAACAAGCTTTCCATCGAGATCAAAATCACTCAGTTGGGATAAAGGGATCAAAAATTATTAATTGTTTAGTCTAGGGTCACAGATGCAATAAAAATTAAATTCTGTTACAAATAAGTTAAAAAGAGGATTAAAATGCAAACTCAGAAATCCGCCCGGGTATAAATGTAAATCATCCTTAGCGGGGACTTATCTGTAATCTTAGGAAGTGATGAGGACGCCCCTGCAAATATTCCACTATAGCGTGCAAAGGGTACGTGTGATCTGGACTGAATTGCAATTATTGTAAGCAGCAAGGGTGTCGGTGCAAAATAACACACATCACGTGCAGGAAACACAAGATCGAGTTAGACTCGGGACTTCAGCTCGGGGATGACGTGTCTCGATCTACCGGTTCGTACTAGGTTTGGAAACTCCAAGGCTGGGGCTTGAAGCAATGCCTCGAGAATGAGACGTGGCACAATATCCACCATCTGATCATGCCCAAAATGGCATGATCTAATGGGTACTATAGTGTCTTCCCAACATAGCTCCAAAGCAGGCGACGGAGAGGATGTGCTCCGGCGGGTACTCGATTCCTCCTCTATGCATATCCTCTCGATTTAACTGTCAAAGCACCTTCATCTTGCTCTTGCGAAGAAGATGATGTTGTCAATAGTTATCGAAAGCTTCTACATCTCTATTTCAATGTTCGTTCGCCAGATAAAAGGATCTAGATCTGAGATCACCCTAACTTCCGATCATTAAGCGCTTGATATACCTACAAATGTTAGAATAATAGCTGAAGCAAACACAATCCTATTTGGGATGAAAAGGGAAGAAGAATAAAGGGCTCTCTGACGGTGAAAGATTTGGGCCCTAAATTGGGTTCTTGTTTTTACAGAACAAGAAGATGGTTCAAAGTGATCACATGATGGAGAATCGATCTAGAGAACAAGATATTGTGCATTGATCATGGAGTTGATGTAAATATTTTCAGATGTTCATATCATTGAAAGGCTAACTAAGTAAGTCTAGAAAACAGATGAAAACACAAGAGAAATAGAATTAAAAACATACCTGGAATCGAAGAAAAAAATCAATGGTGGATTGAAGAAGATTAAGGCCTTGAATCGAGGTTTCTAAGCTTTGATGATATTCGCTTCAAGATCTAGGTCAAGGATCTGAGCTTAAGCATCCAAATGTGTGTTGTAATTTGGCAACACTGTCAAGGACCACACCAGTGTTGCAGTCCCTTCATTGCTCACTCTAAAGTCCAATATCTGTCACATGTGGAACTTGATGGCTCGGGAGAACTCTCGCAAAGGGCGGCATGGCGATTGTGGTGATCAGCGAAGGAGTTTTAATGTGGAAGAGGATGGAAGAGAGCGACAACTGACGATGGTTTCAACCACCAACATTTAGCAGGGGAGTTAAGAATATGATAAGTGAAGTAGTTGGCAAGGATTAGGATGGATAGGCAAAGAATTTGGAAGTTGAAGTTGGCAGGTAGTTGATCGGAGGTCGCGAGGAAAAAGAGGAGAAGTTGGATTCAAATGAAGGGTTGCGACACCTGGATGAGATCTGTTGGAGGTTGAAGGTGATCCGAGCGCCATTGGATTGAGATCCAACGACCCTAGGTTGGGCATGTGCAGATGAACTAGAGCTGCTTGATCTTCTAATCATGCGGTCCTGATGGAGGTAGGAGGTGTTGGAATCATGGTCGTTTGATCTGAAGATAATCAGATGGTCTTGTTTGTGTGCGGGTACAAAAGAATAGCTGGCTATGTGGCTCACTGAGAGCGAGTCACGTGGTTCGATCAAAAATTATATAATTAGGAAATATTGTGTAAAATATAAAATAATTAGTTTTAGACAAAATCAGAACAAGTGGTAAACTTGAAAGTTGTATATCTCCATGAGATCTACAATTTTCATTAGAAGTCAAAGAGAGATGAGGTCATCTATACATAGATAGAAGTTAAATAAGTTATAAAAACATTTTTATTTTATTTTCTTTTCTCATTTTTTTGGATTTTCAAATTATATAACTTGTTATATTAGTTATGTACAAATTTATTCTAATTTTTATTTGATTTTTTAATATATATAATAATAGCAAAATAATATGTTATTTAATATAATATAATTAGGTTTAGTTATATACAACATATAATATATTAATTAATATTATTTGCTAATGAATCTTGGTGATATTCTTAAGCGTGAAAGATAGTATTTAATGAATAATGATGATAGATATGAGATTCATCACCCCCCTATACGTAGGCTAAGCTCATCATCATGCTAATAAATAAAGATTATTTAGAAAGTTAGATTAATTTAGTGAATTCCCTGACATGTGCATGTAAGTGTACAAGGCTTTAACTGACCTAGAACATTTTGGTTTTAGAAATCCCAAGACTCTAAGTTGAACCGTATACTAATCAAAAGGAATTCAACTCCTCTAATTATCAAGCTCTCAATGAATACATAAATATAAGAAGTATGACTTAGTGTTGACTGCTACCACAAGAGTAGAGTCAAGACTTCACCGAAAGTTCCAATCTTATAAGCTATCCTAAGGACCCAGCACTCAACACTAGGGGATAAATCTAGTCTTGCTTCAATCCACAATCTATTTAGTTTGTCGGACTTAAAAGGGTAGATGGTCGGCCAGATAATGGAGGTATTAGGACTGTATCACTTCTTTTCTCCCTCTCACTGGAACAAGGTTTCTCTAAAGTACCAATACTCAACACAATTGTATATTTTTAATGTCAATTAATGTGTCCATCAAAAGAGATTGAGCTGCATGTACTTGTTTCCTGAGAATACATTGGGGTGCTTCTTTTTTAAGTATCTAATATACTTGCACCCAGGCTTGTAGTGCTAATGATGCAGAGCACTCTTTGATGTACTAGCCCGGCTCATAAAAGCCTAAGACTTGGTCCAAGTAGACATGTAAAGATTGGGAGCGCTCGCCACTTATTTTTTACTTTTCATCATTTTTATGGGAACTTACCTTATTTTTGTCTGGCTCCACTACCTTTACCAAGGATTAGCGCACATTGATCAACTTATTAATTTTATATCACCACACCCTGACACTTGAGGTCAAAGTCAATAGATAGTATGAGAATCATGTCTCATGCTAACTAAGATGCTGACACTCAAGTTTCATGAAGCCGTCATTAATTTTATCCCATCCTCAAGCATCATCTAGATCAAGTCCAAACTCAGGCCTCAAATCTCAGTCCCTTAAGTGTCGACTCATCTCAACATGAATGTCGTTGTACATGTGTGTGAAAGTCAAATTCTTTTGAGGGAGATTAAGAATGCAATATAGCATATATATCTTCTAACTAAGGGAGTGTGAATTTTTAAGTCCAAGACCCTAATGATTAAGGTAGGTTAACTTTAAATCTCTGGACTTATTAAACCAAGTGTTAAAGAACCTCTTAAGCATTGAGTGAAAAGTGTAAGTGTCAGTGAAAGGCATCAAATCAAAAAATTAGCAGATTAAGAAGTTATAAGTTATTTAATGAATTTTTTTCTGAATAAAATAGAACAGGTACCCTTAAGATAGAACACAAAAGACTGGAACAACATTGGCATAAGGATACCTAAACACAACACAACTCACTTTAGTTCCTCAAGAACAACAATCTAGTTTGAATCTTTGAGGCTTGAAGTCACATGTTGCCTTATGCTTCACTTACTTTTTCCTGACAAAATAAATCTTTGAATCCGAATAAGAGAGATCTTCATCTAATTGGACAATGAATCACATAGAACGATGCCATTCTTCCTCAAATGTACTGTCCATGTCAATACGGGAAGATCTAAATTCTCCAAAGTAGAAGGAAGACATATCCAACCCTTATCTCTCGCAACAAACCTATGGGCTTTATTTAATAAAAAAAACTAGACTCAAGAGGATTACCTAACTTACAAACAAGGTGACACTCAGCTGACTGAACATCCTCGAAGAAAGGTAAAGGCTCCTCCATATCTAACTCCTCTAGTAAAGTGTTATATTCCTCAAGTGGCATCACTCTTCTCAAAGATCTCTTTATCGATTTGATCTTCTAGAATATAGAGTTTAGATCTAGATTCTCTACCGTGCTCAACTCTACGACAGATTAGAGGCTATACAACCTTATAAACACCAAAACCTGACGATTCAATGAACAATTACACCCTCTCAGATACTCAGAACATAAGGTATAAACTGAAGAGACACAAGGATTGGTCTTTAATTACAAGTTAGTCCCATTTGCCCCCTTAAAGTTTTGAAAATAATTTTGAAATTTTGTTACAAACCATGTCGCATAAGTATAGGTTTACCAAATAATTTACAAACATTTTCAAAATAAGTCAAACCATATTCTCACAAACATATGTAAAATATTTGGAAACCCATTCCATATAGCTATATAAAAGTTTTCAAAACATTTTTTCAAAAATAATTTGTTCAAAGCTTAGTTTCAAAATACTACGATACCCGTAGCCCCAAAAAGTTTGAAAAAGATGAAACCATGAGCTATGGCTAAAGTATATATGAAACATACACGATACACCTCCCTATACTTAGCTCATGCTATGACCTCATAGCACTAAGTGGTATGAAGCTATAGCTCATGCTAAATATAAAGAAATACACAAGAGCTGAAGTAATAATGTAGGTGTATAGAACAATGAAACGAATAATTAATAAAGAATAGAATGAAATGGCCCCCTGATACTTGGGATGAAAAATAGCCTAGGTATTAAGAAGAAATTAGAATAAAGATGGTGGACCAACATAAAAGCATATGAAGAATGTATAGCAAATGATCGGTTTCCCCCTAATTCTTAGGCTGAAAGTAGCCTAAATCAGGAATAATGGTCTGAAGATAGGAGAAACTAAACCCTGAAAGAATAAAGTCAGGAAGAATAAGAATCTATTTGATGTTGAATGTGAAAAATGTGAAACTTCTACTGTAACTTCATTCCATGTCTAAAATATTTACAAATGAGTCAATGTAATCGACCGTTCTCTGGATTCTACAAAATGCTTCAACAACTGCCCATTGACCAAAAAGGAAGGTGCACCATCTAAAAGATCTGTAGTTTTTGCACTACCATTGTCGTGCACTTCCTTAACTATATAAGGATCCATCCATTTGGATTTCAATTTCCCATGGAATTCGTAACTTAGCATTAAACAACCATACCTTTTGTTCCAGAACAAAGTTCTTGCATCTAATATGCAAATCATGCCACTCCTTACAGATCATGTTGTTGACATATGCTCTATTACAAATCTCCACTAACTCATTAAGGTTTAAGTCTCTACACAACTTTCCAAGGTGACAATTCTAATTGATCTTCTTTATTGCCCCTTCAGACTTATGGATTAATTCAGTGGACAAATGGCATGGTTTGCCATAAATAATCTTAAAAGCTGAAGTACCTAAAAGGATCTTGTAGTCCGTCCTGTAGGCCCATAGAACTTGTGTTAGTAATGTAAGCCCGAGGTGAACCATTCCTAAAATATTTGTTATTATAATGTTTGATACATCAATAAAACTTATTGGTTTATCTCACTCCCTTTCTGAGATTAAATTAATGAATGCATTACAAGCTCCCTTAGTACAATTAGGATTATGTACCATAACTATCTCAACGATCACACAATTGTTTATTCAATTGTTGAATCACAGAGGCTGGTGTTTGGATGAATATCTAAAGAGTTAGATTGAGGACTTATCAAGCACCGTCAAATGATTGTTAATACATGATCTCCAGCCTGAGTAGGAAATGGCATCCTTTCTCATTTGGTTGATATATGATCGATCTCTTGATGCATGCCATCTTCATAGGAATAGAGATTCAGAGGTGTCAGATAATTCAGGTTGAAGAGATGAGTTAGCGAGATCGAGATAACAAAGTCATGTGTCATATACTGTCACGACATAGGCATGCATCCCCTGACCGGAGAAAGATGCATTACTATATGTCTAAGCATGTATAGTTGGTAGACCGATAGGTTGATGGCCCAATCAAGGTCTATACACCAGCGAGCTGGTTTGCATGTAAGGGTATATGAGTAATACGATCTCTCAAAGGGATCATACACGTTCCCTTGTGAACCAGAAACTCATGAGGTATTGGGATCTATCAAATTCCATGTATGATTGTCCTGCTTTGGAAGCATGACAAGAATTTGTCGGTATGACATATGATTTTGAAAAGCACATGGTCGTTACCAACTCCCAATGACCGAATGAGAAGCTTAATGATAAAACCCTAAAAATGATAGTGTAAATTGATTTATACCTTTGGGTTTATTCTAGGTCTTCTAGTATGCATGATGTATATGCATAAGGAATACCTGATGGTGATATGATCATTAACGATTGTATAACCAAGATGCTTCCATTCTGAGGGAGTGATGAAACATGTCTGGATTTTAGTGACTCCTCTTATTAGAGAAGTGATCTGATCTTAGTCCAAGTGTTGGACATTGATCTGAATGTGATTCAGATGCAGTGCGAAGATTAGATCTACGACCTTGATTTAATCAAGCATCTATGAGAGGTCCCTGAGATCTTGAGTTGAGATGTGATCTTAATATCTAGGTCACTATACGTGGAACGTACAATCGCCTTGTCTTTATCTCCAAGTATCCGCGGAGAAAGCGCATTATTCTTAAAAGAGTTCAAGAATAGTTCCATTGTTGAATTATGCATTTGAGCATTGAGATGTTGATAACTAAATGTGATTTAATTATCATGAATAATGTGAATGCGATTCGTATTATTTAAACACATGAGAACGATGATCCAAGAAAATTAAATGTGATTTAATTATCGATGATGTGAATAATGTAGATAGTGCTATCCATATTATATATATATATATATTATAAATGTGATTTATAATATAGTAGAGAGAGCTTATTGTAAATATTATCTTCAAATTAATCGTTGATGCGAATTGGATTCACATTGGAAATTAATTGGAAATACAATTTACATTTATTTTTCTTTGTGAATATGATTCACAATTATTTAATGACATGATTGCAATATTCACAAAATCAATCTGGAATTATTTTTGTGAATTAATTTACAACAAAGTTGCTGTAAACAAATATGAAGGATTGGAGGAGCCACCACCATTCATTTAATGGATGGTGGACGACCACCATTTGACTTGGTCTCAGGGGTGATTGTCCCTTTTTTTAGGTAGGTATACGACCTCTTTCCTAATCCTTCTATGCAATTAAATTTAGTTCACATTAAATTATATTGATTATTCAATAGATATTTAAATTTATCTAAATTAATTGTTGTTATATTTTTACAACAAAATCATGACCACTGAATGGAAACACAAATCAATCTCAACCATTGGTTTTGTGTTTCACATGGATTGGAATCCATGGACTCCCAAAAATCTATAAAAGAAGAGGCTACCATATCTCTTCTTGTATACACAACAATTGAGGCATCTCTCTCTCATTCTCATACTACACGCCCCATCTCTCTCTCAGTGGTCGTCCAATCGCCGTCGTCTCCACGTCGTCATGCCGTCGCTTCGACCGCTCGTGGATCTTCGTCTCCTTCGGTGTGCTTCACTCGTGAAGAAGATATCGGATCTCATACGGTGAGATCAGGAGATTCGACACTTGGATCATCAACTAGGATTGCGAGGAGTACGAGTCTCATCAATGTGCTCGCAAGCGTCTCCTCCGTCGGATCGGATTTGAGACAGGAGGTCTCTTGGTTTACAGACTCGATCACAACCACACTTCAAGAGGTAATCCTACATATTACTTGTGGTTAGATGAAATGACCCGAGAAGTATTCTTGGACCATGCGGATTCATCATTTATTTTTTTTAAATTCTGTTGCATTGAGCAACCAGTGTGACTAGTCGCTCCGATCGCATACGATGTGATCATCATGCTTTCGTTATGCGCTTAAGGATTTTTCCATGTCCTTCAACTTTGTCTAACAACTGAGACCAATTCTTCCTATCAGGACGTATCAATTTCTGAAGAATGATCTTCACCACCCTATTGGAAACCTCTGCCATCTTGTTTGATTGTGGGTGGTAAGGACTAACAACTTTATGAGCAAAATGATAGTCCTTAGTTAATGATCACATCTCTCTATTCATAAAATGACCACCCCCATCAGAAATCAAAACCTTTGGTACCCCGAACCTTGAAATGATATGATCCTCGATAAACATACAGACAATCTTATTGTATGTGGCTCGAGTTGGGATAGCCTCAATCTACCTAGAAAGATAATATATTGCCAACAAGATGTACTCAAATCCATGACTATTGGGAAAGGGACCCATAAAAATCTATGCCTCATGCATCAAATACATCACAGAAAATCACAAGCCGCATGGGCATTTCATATCTATAACCAACTCTCCATCCCATCCTTTGGAAAACATGGAACAACCGTAAAAAATTAGTGGCATCTCTGAACAAGGTCGACCAAAATAAAACACATTGTAACACTTTGTGTGCAGTTTTTTCCCTGAATGTTGTCCTCCAGCCTCAAGCGAATGAAAATACATGAGGACACTCTAGTATTCCTCCCGAGGAATACACCTCACCTATATACAATCCGACCCTTCAAGGAAAAGGAACGGATCCTCCCAATGATATCTCCTCGAATCCGACCTCAGTCGGTCAATGCTACTCCTAGTCCATCCATGGGGAACCTGCTTGGAGACAAAAAAATTCATCACAAATTGACACATACGAAAAGGTCTCTCTGATCAGCTCAAAGCCAGGGGAATCTTTCAACTCAAGTCTATATAGATGATCAGCCACTACATTCATGACTCCAGGCTTACCCTTAATCCCCAAATTGATTTCTGGAGTAACAAAATCCACCTAAAAAGACGTGCCTTTACGTCATTCTTTTCCGTGAGATATCTAATGGATAAATGATATGTGTAGATACCTTTGATCCCAAGATGTAAGATCTAAACTTCTCTAAAGCCCAAACTAAGGCGAGCATTTCCTTTTCAGTTACTGTATAATATTTCCATGCTCAATCTAATATTTACTCATGTAGTAAATCACAAATGGGATCCGATCTCCCCTCTACCCCAATACGGCTCCTATAGCAAAATCCGATGCATTAGTCATGATCTCAAAGGGAAGAGACCAATCATGAGCTTATAGAATTGGCGAGTCGCAAATATTATTTTGAGAGCTCAAAGGCGTCTAGACACTTGTGACAATGAACTCAGTATATTTTTTTAAGATCTTAGTCAATGGTCAGGCAATTGATGAATCCCCATTTATTACTCTTTATTCTTTTATTTTAGCTACAAAACCTTTGCAAAACACCATGTAAATATATGTAAATAGAATAAATTACCAAAATGCATGCATTGTGTAGATAGCAATAATTAGCATGTTCTTGTGCATAAATAAAAGAATAAAGAAATAAAAGAAAAAGAGGGAAATATTTAGAATAAATATTGAGTGACCTAATCCCAAAGGAGGGCTCAGCATGGGCCTGACCGCAAAAGAATCCAAGTAGAGAGAGATAAGGTCAATCATGTGTGTATATAACCCTATGTATATAAATAATTTTATTTTCCTCTAAATAAAAATAAAAATGTGTTTTTGTTATTTTGTACATATTTATAAAAATAAAATAAAAATCATAAAAATCAAAATAAAAAGAAAAAAATAAATAAAAATCATTTCCCACCTTGTATATATATACCATGTACATATGTACATAAACCTATTTATTTAACCCATGTAAATACATCATAAAAATAAAATAAAAATACCTTATTATTCCAAATTTCATGTTATAAATAAATAAAATATAAATTTGGAATAATTGTGCAAAAATAAACAATTAAAAATAAAAATAAAAAATCCATATGTATATATACCTATATATAATAATATAATGTAAATACGTTATTTATATTTTCAAAAAAAATAATTAAAAATCACTAAAAAATACTTTGAAAATAAATAAACATTTTTTATGTTTTAACTTTTTCGAAACAATATCATTTAATAATTTTAATTGAATTTCCAAATAATTAATAAATGGAGAATTCTGAATGGTCCACAGGGGATTGTTGACCCCCGGTCAACTCCCCCCTGGACCACCAGACGCGGATCTTGCGCCCCGACCCGTTTTCTCCTAATTTCCCCCATCTGATCCGGTCTCCATTCGCCTAAACCCTGGGTCATGTTTACAGATGCATCATCCGAGATCCTCGCCCGAGGGTAATTCTAAGGATCCGTGCTTCGATGAACCTTGCCCGACTCCTTCTTGCCGGACCCTAACTTATATAAAGCCTCACCTCCGGCCGCAATTTCACATCATCTTTGGCTCCTCCCTTCCATCCCAGGACCTCCATCACCCTCCTTAGAGTGACAGCTATCCGAGGGCAGTGTTGCAGAGAGGAGAGAGCGGCCCAACCACTGATCCGGCGAGCTCTTTCACCGTACGCCGCCGCGAGGTGCGCCGAGCCTCGGACCCCGACGAATCCTTGAGGCGAAGACCCCCTAAGACCCAACGTCTCATCCACAGTCGACCTCGATCACTAGGTAGTCCCGATTCCCTCTAGTTTCGCTTAATTTCCATTTACGCCCAATCGCGCCGCCGGCCGTCGCCGGCTGATTCACCTCGTTCCAGTCACCCATTCGATCATACAACACCCGATTCACACTCAGGAGACTTCCCTCCACCTTCTTCGCACCTCCGATCATCCTGACTCGCCTCGGAGCAGGATCTCAGTCCTCCTCCTCCGCCGCTCGCCGGAGGACTACGCCGCAACTCATCCGACCATCCATTTCACCCCCTGACGGGTCGAGGCACTTTGCCCTCGACCCAGGAGTTTTGCTGTGCCATTTTGCAGGCCGAAGAGACCCATTTGAGGGTCCAAGAGTTCGAGCACAACCACTTCGAGCCTCCTTCGTCGACGGAGCTCCCTGAAGCCTCTCGGCCTCATCGGAAGAGAACACCGGCTGCGGAAGAGTCCGAGCTTCCTTCTCTTCATCTCAGCAGCCCAAGAGGAGGTCCCACGCGCACGGAGTGAGCCGGCGAAGTTCGCCGGAGCCGAGTCTTCCAGGACCTCCATCTACCATCAGATCAGCCCTCCGCTCCAGTTCTGATCCAGACCGTCCGTTCACACAAGATCTACACTGTCCGATCATCATCTGGGCTTGATCATGACCGATCATCGACGAAGAGGCGTCATCTATTCTCAGCCGTTCGATCTCCACGTGGTGCTTCCTCATCCATCAGATCATAACAAAGGGGTAATTTCCCTTAGACCCCCGTCTTTTTATTATTTCCATTCAGACATGTAAATATTTTAGTACGTTGTTTTTATTTTGGAACAATTGCAGTTAGGACCTTAGACTTTTTAGTATTTGCATTCTAGTCCTTATGTATGTGAGCCACGTGCATCGACACGTGAGGTCTATGGATATTCGCACTTTTTAGTCATGTGATTCTTTTGTGTTATTGTTTGGTATTTTATAAATAGGAATTACAGTTATGCCCCTCCGCGTCTGAATCACGTGCTATGCGCGTGCATTGTGGGCTTTTTGCATTCCAGGCCCTGTGCTTTCTTTATGTGTTACTGATTGGCCCTAGAAAAATGTTTTATTGCATGTAGGTCCCTGATTGTTGCGTGCCTTGATTTTATTAAATAAAATATCAAATTAAATTCAAATTAGGTGAAATTTGGATACGTGGCTCCTGCCACTGTGTAAAAATTTCCCTAAATTTTTGTGACATTTTCGAGTCTTTTTGATATTTATTAAAAATAAAAAATATGCATTTTGTTACTGTTTGAAAAAGAAAATCAAAGAAAAATATAAAAACTCCTTTAAAAATTCTAAAAAAATAGTAAAGTTAATTTTAGTTTTCTACCTTCTTTCCAATTTCGAGCTTATTTGGATTTATAAAACCTATAAAATTACAAAACCCTAAAAATCTTGTAAAAATTCTAAAAAAATCTAAAAAATCTGTAAAAAACAAAAAATATAAACTCTTTTCCTGTAGCTTAATATTTACATATTTTTTTCATAAAAATTGCCTCCAGACTTTTATAGATCAATTTTATATTTTTAATTGATCTTTCAAGTCTGGCTGCACAGTAGCCCATATTTTTCCTCTTTCTTGATTTTTAAAAAAATTAAATAAAAAATTGAAAAATTCTGAAAAATTTACCAAAGACATTTAAAAACATAAAAAACACAAAAACAATTTTATTTTAATTTTTGGAGTATTTTTGAGTGTTTAGATAATTGTTGTAGTTGCTTGTTTCTTACATTTTCTTATAAAATTTAAAACACGAAAAAATTTTTAAAAATATTAAAAATCCACCAAAAACATTTTCTCTTTATTTTATTCTTTTTGACTACTTCGTAGGATGTAAGGCCAACTCGTGCTCCCTGAATCTGACCCTGGTCGCTATACCAGGTTAATAAACTAGCGAGGACCGCTTGTGATTTTCATTGTTTTATTCATGTTTGGTGCTTCTTATATTTTCTTCTTGACTGAGTCTCTCTATTCGGGTCGCAACGACACCGAATATTTTTACCTTGGCCCGATAGGGAGATCGCTCGTCTAATTTTATTCGGTCATCAGAATAGCGCCGTTGCCGGGGAGCACGGCTTAGTAGTCCTTATTTATCCTTTTTATTTGATTTTGTTTTTTACGGTTTTCCGCAGCTTTTCTTCCGTCTGCGGCTTTCTATTTTCTCTGTTTTCTTTTTCTTTTCTTTTCTTTTATTTTGTTTGTGTTTGTTTTTATTTTGTGTGTTTATTTCCATTTTTGCATATAGTCATTTGATTTCATTTTATCTTGCTTATTTTTTTAATAATTGTGCTTGACACACTTCTCTCTGTTTTCTTGTGAGGGCCCGAGGATCGAGGCGGCTTTTTCGGAAGTCGAAGCAACCGCGGGAGTTGGAGGTGGCTCTCTTCTCTACGAAGCCGCAGGAGGACGCAAGAAGCCGAGTAGGAGTGCGGGAGCCGCAGAATAGCCGCGAAGATAGTTTAGATTAGATTAGATTTCTTTTCAGCGCTGCATTATAATTTGTAATAATACATTGACAGACGTAGACTTGGACTTGTGGTGATTGCGGGGTCTGTTTCTCACGCACCGGTATGCTCGGGGGACCTGATGAATACCCATTTAGCTACAAAACCCAAGCAAAACACATGTATATTTCTGTAAATACCAATAATTGTCAAAAAGCATGCATTGTGTAAAAATTAATAATTAGCATGTTTTTGTGCATAAATAAAAGAATAAAGAAATAAAAGAAAAAGAGGGAGATATTTAGAATAAATATTGAGCGACCTAATCCCAAGGGAGGGCTCAGCATGAGCCTGACCGCATAAAAACCCAAGTAGAGAGAGATAAGGAAGCTCATGTGTGTATATATACCTGTATATAAATAAAAATATTTTCCTCTTATAAAAATAAAAATGGTTTTGTATTTATATGTATATAT
Organism: Ottelia alismoides; assembly: GCA_037367405.1. NCBI lineage: Eukaryota > Viridiplantae > Streptophyta > Magnoliopsida > Alismatales > Hydrocharitaceae > Ottelia > Ottelia alismoides. Next base: position 145,506 of record JAZKJV010003156.1, on the reverse strand, counting down.
TTGTAAATATAAAATTAAAATAAAAATGAGAAAAATAAAAAGTAATAAAATTCATCCCTCATTGTCTATATTCACCATGTACATAGAACCCTTTATCTATTTATTTATCCCTATAAATAAATAAATAAAAATCCATAAAAAATATGTACATACTCTATATTTCATAATGTAAATAAATAAAATAAAAACCATAAAAATAAAAATAAAATAAAAAGAAATAAAAATACAATCAAAACCAATGTTGTACATATACCATATATGTATATAAATAAAAGCATTTATTTAGCCCTTGTAAATAAATAATAAAAATAAAATAAAAATACCAAATTATTCCAAATTTTATTCTATAAATAAATAAAATATAAAATTAGAATAAAATGTAAAAAGTAAAGAATTAAAAATCAAAAATAAAAAAATACAATATTGTATATACCTGTATATAATAATCATATTTTGTAAATACCTAATTTTTATTTCAAACAAATAAGTAAAAGTCACAAAAAAATAGTTTATAAATAAATAAACATTTTTTATGTTTTAACTTTTTCCAAATTCGGCCATTTACTATTTTATATTTAGTTTCCAATTCTTTAATGCGTGGCCGCACCTGATTGGTCCACGGGGGATGTTGACCCTCGGTCAACTCCCCCCCTTGAACCACCAACCCACGGATCTGAGTTATCAACCCGATTTCGCCCATTTATCTAAACCAGATCGGAGCCCCAAATAACTAAACCCTGGGTCCTGATTAAAGATGAATCAACCAAGATCCACGCTCGGTGGTCTTCCCTCGGGGTTCGAGCTCCAATATCCATGACCGACCCCTTCTTCTCGGACCCCTAGCCATATAAAGCTTCTGCTCTGCCGCACAATTCCTCTCATCTTTGGCTCCGCCTTCCCATCCCAGGATCTCCACTACCTTTCCTAGAGTGACAGCTAGCCGCGGGTCGTGTTGCAGTGAGGAGGAGGTGTCCCAGCCACTGATCCGGCATCTCATCGCCGTCGTACGCCGCCCAGGAGCAGCGCTCGAGCCTCGGGCCTCGACGACCCTCGAGGCGAAGACCAGGAGCTCCAGGAGCTCTCCCACAGTCGAATCCACCCATCCGGTAAGCCTGATTCTTTCTACATTTCTCGAATTTTCATTTACGCCCAAATCCATCTTTCACCGTCGACCATCGATTCCGACCATCTCAGTCACCTTCTCGATCATCGGACTCGACCCTCACACCCACGAGACTTCTCCGCACCTTCTGCACCTACTCGCACCCCCTGACTCGCTCCGGAGCAGGGACTTCGATCTTCACCGCCGACGCCTCGCCGGAGATCGAACATCTCGCCTCATCCGACCACCACACCGCCACTAACCGGGTCGAGGCACTTGCCCTCGACCCAACAAGCTTCCTGTGTCATTTTCCAGGTCAGAAGAGGCCCATCTGGGGGTCTTCACATTCAGCACAGGAGCCCCAGCTCCGCCTTCGTCGTCGGAGCTCTTCGAAGCCTCCCAGCATCATCGGAGGAGCTCGTCAGCTGCGGAGCGTCAAGGCGGAGCTCTTCCGCATCTTAGCAGCAGCAGGGGAGGTTCACCGTGCGAGTTTTGGGCCGACGAAGTTTGCTGGCCACCTGTTCTTGGAGGACCTTACCCAACCGTCCATCCAGCCTCGCCGCTCCAGTTGTGATCCGCGCCGTCCATTTAAGGAGCAGCAGACCACCGTTCGATCTTTGGAGGCTGGATCTGACCGCACGATCAGCGAGGATTTCCCCTTATTCCAGAGCGTCCGATCATCTGCGTGGCACCGCCTCCACCGTCAGATCAGAGCCGAGGCCCTTTGTTGAGGCGTCGCTACCCGCAGCCGTTGGATACCCCACGTGGCACGTCCTCAGCCCTCGGATAATAAGGGGTAAATATCACTTAGGCCCCCTTCTGTTTTGTTTTATCATTTAGTCCTGTAAATATCTTATAGAGTTCATTTTATTTTGGAACATTTGCACTTAGGACTTGTTGTTTATTTTAATTGCATTTCTACCCCTGTATATGTTGGACACGTGCATCGTCACGTGATGTTTTGGTGAATTTGCAAGACACGGGCTTGTAGTTTCTGTTTGTTATTGAATGAGAAATATTTTCTGTTAATTGCACTTATGCCCCTGTGAATGAAGTTATTCAACACGTGTTGAATTTGTTTGGCTTTTTACGACTTAGCCCCTGAACTTTTAGTACCTGTTGCTAATAAGTCTAGGGACTTAAGTTTCTTTACATTTGGGCCCCTCAGTGCCAGCCCACGTGCTGCGCGCGTGGGGTACCTGGAGAAATTGCACGAGGACCCCTAAGTTTCTGAGTTTGTTCCCTGCCAGCCCCAGAACTTTATTTAAATTGCAAACAGGTCCATGTGCACTATGGGCTCTTGTTTGATTTAAATAAAATAACAATTTTTATCCAAATTGAGTGAAAATTGGATACGTGGCTCCTACCACTGTGTAAAATTTTCACCAATTTTTGGGTACATTTTGAGCCCTTTTTCTTTTTAAAAATTCAAAACCCTTAATTTTGTCTTTGTTCAGATTAAAAATTCATAAAAAATATTAAAACCTTTTTTAAAATTTACAAAAAAATTGGTTGTCTGTTTTAGTGTGTTTGATTTTCTGACCATTTTTTGGTTATTTTTGGAGTTATAAAAATTATAAAAATTGAAAAACCCCTAAAAATTCATAAAATTCTAAAAATTCATAGAAAATTCAAAAATTCAAAATTCCCTTTCCTGAATTTTCCTTTTTGTTTATTTTTTTCCAGAAAAATACCTCCAGGCCTTGAAAAGACCATTTGATATTTTTAAATGGTCTTTGAAGCTTGATTGGACAGTTTTTCATCATTTCTGCCTTCTTTCATTTTTAGAAAATTCCATAAAAATCATAAAATTATCAAAAATTCACCAAAAAACAATAAAAAATCCACAAAACTTTAAAATATTTTTGTTTGAATTTTTGGAGCTTTTTAGAGTAGTTAAATAAATTGTTATTTGTGCTTGTTTTTACTTTTTATTATTTTTCTTCATATCTAAAAATACAAAAAAAATTTGTTTATATTTTCTTTATTTTTAGACTACTTCGTAGGCCGCAATGCCAATCCGCGCTCCCTGAGTCTGACCCTGGGTGCTACACCAGGCTAATCTCATAGCCAGGGCCACTAGTTGTTTTTCTACGATTTTATCTCTGTTTGGTGGTCTGTCCTTCATTTTTTCTTGTTGACTGAAACATCTCCGAGATCCGGGTCGCAACGACCCTAGTTTTATTTTATTCACCCGAGTCTCGGTAATTTTTCGGTCATCAGAATGGCGCCATTGCCGGGGAGCACGGCTTAGTAGTCAGTTTCATTTTCTTTTTATTTTGTTTTCTTTTTCTCGGCTTTCCGCGACTTTTTCGTCGTCCGTGGCTTTTCATGGCTTTTTGTTTATCTTTGTTTTCATTTTATTTCATTTTATTTTATTTTATTTTCTTTTGTTTTTGATTGTTCTTGCTTGTTTATTTTTATTTCTATTTTTACATATATCCCTGTTTTCTTTTATTTGCTTTATTTGCTTTATTTTATCGGGTTTGACACTTTGTTGCTTGCTTACGAGGGCCTGAGGACCGAGGCGGCAACTTTCGAGGAGCCGACGCAACCGCGGCAATCGGAGGCGGCTCCCTTCTGCACGGAGCCGTAGGGGAGCGCAAGGAAGCAGTGGAGTGTAGGATTAGCTTAGATTAGCTTAGATTTTATTTCCAGCATTATTTGAATTATTGTTGTAATAATACAGGGACAGGACACTCAGCCGAACACTTAGACTCTCGGGGTCTGTTTCGCCGAGCACCGGTGTGCTCGGGGGACCCCTCGGTTTTTCACGGTTTTTATGCAGTTTTGTTTATTTTCCTGCCTATTTGGTTTCTCGCGGTTTTCAGCCCCTAGCCTTAGGATTTTTGCTTGACTGTGATGTAATAAATAGGATCCAAACACCCTAATAAATCTGCTTGTACCTATAGATCGGTAATTGGACCAAGAATAAAAATCTAAAATAAAATAGTCGATCCACTACCTTCGAGCCTACGCGCCACAACCCACCCTGCCAAGCGCTGCTCCTGAACTCGATTTGTCGAGAGGAGGAGGGGTGAGCCTAGACTGGACTCTTGGATTGAAGGTTGGTGGTCGACTAGCCGTTCTTTCGAGTAGAATTGCTTGCTTAGGGCTCGGTTTTCCGCCTGCATCATTTAGGTAGTTTTATTTCAGTCGTTAAAATTCTGCGCGGATCATTTTGCATGTAGACTGCTGGAGTCAGGTACACATCTCTTACTCTGCATGCATCATTGATTTTCTCGCACATCGGCTTTTTCGACTTCTCCCCTCGTTTTGGACTTAATAACTAGGAGAATCAAAAAAATCGTTAGGCGATTTATTTGATTATTTGAAAAATACCTAAAAAGTTGAACCATGAAATTGGGACTGGTTAACTCTACTTGACCCTAAAAGACATTCACCTTAAAAATCTGTCTTGGGGAGAGCAACCCCCTCCTTGTCTGGTTTGCTTACGCGAGAGAGTGACCCGCACACTAGGCTAGAGCCATATCCGAGCCCCGATCAGAATACCGGCCTTTTATACGGGACAGTCTGGTTGGCGGATTGGATTCCTAACAGGTCACGTTAATCGCTCTGCTATCCTGACTTGATTACCTAATAAAATTGACAAGATAATTGACCGAACCTTTACGATCTTCAGCTCGCGTTGCTTAGGTGAGTCAGGGGTTTTCTTGTGATCAGTGTTGTTACCAGATCTCATCCGCCCGACTCGCCAGATCAAGATGATGGGCAGAAGATCTCTTAGGCAGCCTCTGGCTGCACCGCTTCCCATCACTTCTGCCCGCTCATCTAGGTTGGTTCGCGAGAGACGAGACCCGCTCTCCGAACCCGAGTTTGACTCCACCATGTTCCCCCTCGACCCCCTTCTTCTGAGTCTGAGATACCAGTGCCAGACGAGAGACTACCATCAAATGATTTATCGGCACCTGAGTTTGGGTCCTTTGCTTTTGCAGAGACCATGGCCGGCAGCAGTGACGACCGCACCACAGGTCCCCAGCCCCAGCAGACATTCATTATGGACCAGGGTGCAATCAACTCCACCCTGATTGGCTCCCTCGAGACAGTTCAGCAGCAGTTGAGGGATAAGGGAGCTTTCATGATAGAGATGAGGCATGAGATGGAGCATTTGAGAGCCGCCCGCGACCAACGCAGCCCGGGAGACGGGTCGAGGATACCCGATGATGCGGCAGCAGCTGCAGCAGCAGCAGCAGCCGCAGAGCCACCGAGACTGATGCGGGAGTTACACAACCCCGGATCGACTTTGACGCATCATTGGGTCGTTCTTCCAGCCATCGTGGGGGACTTCAAGTTCCCCCCGAACACTTTGCAGCTTCTTCCCTGGTTCCATGGGCTCGCACAAAGGAGCCCCAACTCCACCATCTCCACCTTCAGGAGTTCTTGATGTTCTGCATCACAGTCCATGATAGACAGGTGGACCAGGATACCATCCGCATGATTGCCTTCCCCTTCTCCTTAGCAGAGAGAGCAGCCACCTGGCTGAAGCACTTGGGGAATTTGTCTACACCTGGGAGCAGCTCCACACCGAGTACTTGAACAAGTACTATCCACTCAGGCAGACGAATGCCGCGAGAGCCCTAATCAGTAACTTCTCCATGCTCCCCAATGAGCAATTTCACGAGGCATGGGAGAGGTTCAGAGAGTTGACAGATAGATGCCCGCACCATGACATCTCGAAGCCGAACCTAGTTTAGAGCTTCTTCAGCTGGCTGACACCAGAGCTATAGGGCCTGGTGAATGCTTTTTATGACGGGTCCTATTTCGCCAAGGATCACAATCACGTTTGGTCCATCTACGAGGAGATGGACGAGAACTATATGGTGATGTCCCAGACCCGGCTCTACACACAGGGACGACCCCAGCCACAGACCATGCAGTACCAGAGGATAGAACGGGTTGATGCCGGTCCTTCCAGTTCGTCAGTGGCAGCAGCACAGGCCGAGTCCACAGTCGCTGACATGGGCATCATCAGCGAGAAGCTAGACCGGATGGAGATTATTGAGAAGAAGCAGTGCCAGGGCATTACGCAGATGGAGCAGATGGCACATACTCTGAGTGACCTGAAGACACAGCTCATGTTTCTCCAAGAGGCACAGACGGCTTCCCAGCCCCGTCTTCAGGCACGAGGCGATCCGAGTAGCAGCAGTAGCTCGTTCCAGCGCTCCAGCCACCAGCAGCCTAGACAGGTTCACCTTGTACAGGCGGAGCCGTACCAGCAGCCGCAGCCCACTTACCAGTCACCGCCATCTCCAGACACGCAGATGGTGGTATTCCAGCCGGATCAGCCTCTGGCAGTACTCCCACCAGCCCCTTACAAGTCAGAGCCGTTGATGGATGTCAACGGGATTTGGTACGACCGACCCCAGCCCGGTATCCAACGAGACCATTCCGGATTATGTTGGTCGGTCGGAGGTTCCAGCTCCCAACAGTAGCCGTCAGGACAGGGTGGCCAATACAACCATCAAAGAGATCACCACCAGCAGCAGCCCCCAGTGTACCAGCAGCAGCAGCAGTCACAACAGTATGGTCCTCGTCCCTATCAGCAGGGACAATCTTGGAGGCGTGATCAGCCTCAGCAGCAGCATCATCCACAGTCATACCCCTCTCACCCACAACAGCAGCAGTAGCCTCACTACCAGAGAGGCTACCCGTCAGATTCTCATGGGCCATCCTATGAGAACCCCGCCTTAGATGACATAGCCCGCCTCCTTACAGATCAACAGGATACCTTCAGATGGGAGATGGATGAGTTCCGCTAGGAGATGCAGGACATTGTGAGAGGGAAGGTCGCCATCCCTGCCCAGATAGAGCCCAATCCGAACAACCTCAAGAGGAAGTCTGAGCAGGTAGATTTCACAGAGTATGCCACTCCTAGTGATACATTTGGAGATATGTCTGCATATTTGTTTGTACTGATTTTGTCACACTTAGGAGCGGTAGGATGCCAGCAGGCGGTGCCTCGTCTGAGCGACACCCCGAGGATACTTCCAGAGCACCAGGCGAGCAGGAGAGCGGTGCTGATTCCGCTAGAGACGATGACGGTGGTACTGATGCCACCACGGATGCTGATCCCACCGACGGTACTGAGGCTGTCGTTTCACCAGATGAAGGAGGTGGTACTGAGGCCACCGATGTTGCCGAGCCAGAGCGCGGTGCTGATGCCGCGAGTCTACCAGCCGAGGGTGGTGCTGATGCCACCATTTTCACTTCTGAGAGTCCTGTAGTTTTTCCTTCTGTGCATGTATCTCAGAACTCTTCTGGCAATAAAGGAAAGGGTTTGTTTTCTTCTGGTCCACTTGTGGTGCTTGATGTATGTGTGGATCCTGCCGTCGAGCAGTCTAGACCCTCTCCTAGTCCTTCATCTGAGAAGGACCCTGTGATCCCCTTCCCTAGAGCACTTCACATGGGAAAGGGGAAGAAAATAGAAAATCCAAAAAAGGCAACAGGAAGAGTTCAACCAGCAGATGATTGACCATTTCCACATTCAGCTGACTCTTCAGGAGTCTTTGCAGCACATTCCTCTACTCCAGAGATCGCTCAGAGACAGGACTACAGTTAGGAGGAAGAGGAGGAACCACCAGTCCGAGATCCATGTGCTGACCGGAGCTACTTGTTTCGCGATCCAGAACCGTCTGCCGGCCAAGAGGCCAGACTCAGGAGCCCTGTATGTCAGATGCCATATCAGAGAGCAGAGGTTCGACCGTACTCTATTAGACAGCGGTTCATCAATCAACCTACTTCCGGCAGCCCTTCTCAACCGCTTTGAGTTGGGCACTCTACGACAGAGCAGGACAGTCCTTCTGTTTGCTGATCGATCTGTCAAGAGGCCGAAGGGGTTGTTGAGAGACGTTGTCGTCACGATTCAGGGCCTGCAATTCCCCGTGGACTTCGTAGTGTTGTACATGGAGATCCCTGAGTTGGGGACCGATACCCCCATCATTCTCGGTCGCCCGTTCTTGGCCACAGCCAAGGCAGTGACCGACCATGATAGCGGAAAGGTATACTTTCGCGTCGAGGGCGAAATTGTACAAATAGAGATGGTCGAGGACATCAGAGCCAGAGACACAACATGCTCAGAGACTACTTCCGATATAAAGCAGATGACAGATGCCGGGCCAGACATCCACCAGGACTGCGATTTCGTGATTACGGATGATGAGGCAGTTTGGGCAGATCCAGTCGCACAAGCCATCCTCTCACCTTCAGAGTTCGCTGATGTAGAGATGCCAACAAAGGAGAGCTTGGAGAGCGCATTCCTGGTCCAGGATACCATTCAGTCGTCAAAGCCGGTTCTCGACTGCGAGACAGATTTGTTTTGTGATGACGGTGGTACTGAGGCCACCATTGATGATATAGATCCCTCAGAGTCAGATTTTGTTTGGGCAGAGTTTGAGGATTTTATACCAGATCTGACTTCTACTGAGCCTGCAGCTAGGGAGGATGTAGATGCCGAGCAGAGCAGAGACAGTCCAGCAGGGCAGTCTTCTCCAGATTCAGAGTGTGATCGAGAGTTTCAGTTTTCCCATGCAGATTTGGCAGCTTTCGCGCAGAGTTTTCAGAGACCAGATCTACCAGCACCCAGTTGTCCAGAGCTGAAGCCACTTCCTGCATCGCTGAAGTATAGGTTCCTTGCGGGTGAGCATGAGATGCACCCAGTCATTATCTCCGTCGATTTGACTGGAGAGCAGGAATCCCGTCTGATGGGGGTTCTTGAAAAGAACCGCAAGGCGATTGGATGGAGCGTAGCCGATCTCCAGGGGATAAGTCCGGCCATGTGCTCCCACCATATCTATCTCGAGGATGAGGCGAAGTCATCGCATGAGTTCCAGCGGCGGTTGAACCAGAATCTGAGAGAGGTTGTCATGAAGGAGATTTCGAAATGGTGGAGCGCCGATTTTATCTACCCCATCTCCGACTCCAAGTGGGTCAGTCCGTTGCATGTGGTGCCCAAGAAGACGGGCATCACTACAGTTGTCAGCGAGTCTGGAGAGGAGATCGCTAACCGGGTACCCACTTCTTGGCGGATTTGTGTGGATTACAGACGACTCAACCAGGACACCAAGAAGGATCATTTCCCCCTACCCTTTATAGATCAGATCATTGAGAGACTAGCAGGGAAGAGCCACTACTGTTTTCTGAACAGGTACTCCAGCTACAACCAGGTGGCCATCGCTCCCGAGGACCGGGACAAGACTACCTTTACCTGTCCCTTCGGCACATACGCCTTCAGACGCATGCCATTTGGGCTATGCAATGCCCCTGTGACTTTTCAGAGATGCATGCTGTCTATTTTTTCGGACATGGTAGGGGAGTGCTTGGAGGTCTTCATGAATGATTTCTCGGTCTACGGTGACGGATTCGACTCCTGTCTTGACTGCCTAGACCGAGTCCTTCAGCGATGCATTGAGGTTCACCTTGTGCTGTCTTGGGAGACGAGTCACTTCATGGTGACTCAAGGGATGGTGCTTGGCCATATCATCTCCAACAGGGGAATGGAGGTTGATTCGGCCAAGGTAGATGTCATTAGAAAACTCGCACCACCGTCCAATTTGCGACAGTTACGGTCTTTTCTGGGGCACGTCGGTTTCTACCGGCGCTTCATTCATGATTTCAGTAGGATTGCCCGACTGTTGACTGATCTGCTGACGAAAGACATTGAGTTCCTTGTCGATGACAAGTGTCTTTCGTCGTTCGAGACTCTCAAGAGATGTGTTGTTGAGGCTCCTGTTCTCCAGCCGCCTGATTGGTCTCTCCCATTTGAGATCATGACGGATGCTTCCGACTTTGCCGTAGGGGTCGTGCTGGGACAGAGGAGGGATGGAGTCCCATTTGTCATTCACTACGCTAGCCGTACATTGGATGCCGCACATCGGAACTACACAGTCACTGAGAAGGAGATGATAGCTGTAGTTTTTGCCCTAGATAAGTTCAGATCGTACATTATTGGATCTAGAGTGACCTTGTACACTGATCATATGCCATCAGGTACCTCATGGCAAAGAACGATGCCAAAGACAGATTGACAAGATGGATCCTTCTACTCCAGGAGTTTGACATAGAGATTAAGGATAAGCATGGAGTCAAGAATGTGGTGGCGGATCATCTCTCCCGATTAGAGCATCTTGAGGATTCTGAGCAGACTGAGCCTATTTGTGAGACCTTCCCAGATGAGGCGATCCTTGCTATCGCCTCTCTCCTGTGGTACACTGATGAATACTCATTCATCACTCTTTATTCTTATATTTTAGCTACAAAAATCTTTGCAAATACATGTAGATATGTGTAAATACAAATAATTACCAAAAGACATGCATTGTGTAAAAACTAATAATTAGCATGTTTTTATGCAAAAATAAAAGAATAAAGAATTAAAAGAAAAAGAGAGAGATATTTAGAATAAATATTGAGCAACCTAATCCCAAGGGAGGGCTCGGCATGGGCCTGACCGCATAAAAGCCAAAGTAGAGAGAGATAGGGAGCTCTCTTCTAGGCGGTTGAGGGTAGTACTTCTAGGCGGAACCTCTCTTCTTCTTTTAGTGAAGGAAGTGCATCTCAACATGGTCTGGTTGCCATGAGGTCTAACGACGGGAGTTGTGGGTTGCAATAATGCTTCAAAAGAGGGATAGTCTACTGGCTCAAGAGGAAAAACTCCTTGTATATATGATGCACATGTATATGTTGTACAGATGCACTTGGAAAAAAATGCAAAAAGAAAATAACTCCAAAAAAGTGGTGGGTCTGATAGAAATGATAATCCCACCGGAGTATGTATATAGTGCAAATAAGCAAAGCTTGAGATTCATGTCCCACCTTATGTAGCTTGCAACAGGGAGACTTAGCTACACTGGTTGAGCTCCCAAGGATACATGGCTACACTGGCCATGGTCCATTCTTTTCTTCCCCCTCTTCTTGAGCCGGTTGAACTTGAACTTAGAAGGGAATACCCCGCTCCTCGAGGAAAGAGTGGCCAGATTGGGGTCATAGAGTTACCTTGTTGGGGAGGGTTGTCAAGTTGCCATTTCTGAGGTGGAGTGCTTATCTTTCACATTCACAGTACAAGGAAAGATTCACGGTCTTCAGGGTTTGTGTATGGTGACTTGTTCTGATCTGGATTGTTGAGGAGTCCTGGTTATAGATTAGTGGAACTTAGAAGCTGTTGAGTTTTAAACTTAAGTTCAAATAAGGTTCCGACACATTAATAATCCAAAGATCTGATCGAGCTCCATAATTCAATTTAATGAAGGCAAGTTTAATATTCAACCTTGATCCATGTACATTCTCCTCTTTTTCTTTTTCTTTCTCTTTTTCACTTCTTTTTCAAATAAGTGTTTGCTAAGGGACTAGCAAAGTTAAGTATAGGGGGGTGATGAATACTCATCACTCTTTATTCTTATATTTTAGCTACAAAAACCTTTGCAAATACATGTAGATATGTGTAAATACAAATAATAACCAAAAGACATGCATTGTGTAAAAACTAATAATTAGCATGTTTTTGTGCAAAAATAAAAAAATAAAGAATTAAAAGAAAAAAGAGGGAGATATTTAGAATAAATATTGAGCAACCTAATCCCAAGGGAGGGCTCAGCATGGGCCTGACCGCATAAAAGCCAAAGTAGAGAGAGATAGGGAGCTCATGTGTGTAAATATCCTTGTAAATATAATAAAAATATTTTCCTCTAAAAATAAAATGGGATTGTATATATTTATAAATATTTGTAAAGACAAAATCAAAATAAAAATAGAAAAATTAAAAAGAAAACAAAAATACCCTTCCTTGTACATATTCACCTTGTATATAAGACCACACTTATATTTATTTTACCTTGTAACTAAATAAACCAAAATTCCATAAAGCTTGTATATATTCTATATTTCATGTTGTAAATAAATAAAATAAAAACCATAAAAACAAAAATTAAATAAAAAGAATAAAAATAAAAATCAAAAGAAACTTTGTAAATATACCATGTATATAAATGTATATACCTATTTATTTTAGCCTTGTAAATAAATAATAAAAATAAAATAAAAATACCTATTTATTCCTAATTTTATGCTATAAATAAATAAAATATAAAATGGGAATAAAAATGTACAAAAATAATTAATTAAAAATCAAAAATTATAAACCAATATTGTGTATATACCTATATATAGCACTATATTGTAAATACCTTATTTTTATTTCGAAAAATTAATTAAAAATCACAAAAAATAGTTTAAAATAAAATAAACATTTTTCATGATTTGAGTTTTTAATAATTCAGCCATTTATTCTTTTATTTTCAATTTCCAAATAATTATGATTTGGCGGGCTCTGATTGGTCCACGGGGGACGTTGACTCCCCGGTCAACTCCCCCCCTTGGACCACAGCCCCGCGAATTCTGTGCCCGGACCCGTTTTCTCCCATTTATCCCCGCTTAACCCGATCGTCATTTCGCCAAATCACGGGTCCTAATCACTCTCCAGATATCCGGGAACCTCGTCCGACACCTTACCTAGGGGTCCGTGCTTCACCAAGCCGGACCCGACCCTTTCTTCCCGGACCTCCACGCGTATAAAGCATCAGCTCCGGCCGCATTTCACGCATCTTTGGATCGTTTCACTCCACCCTAGGACCTCCATAACCACCGCGAGAGTGACAGCTTGCGTTCGGCCATGTCGCAGCGAGGAGGGAGCGACCATACCACTAATCCGGTGACTTTGCGCCGCCGTGCGCCGCCCAGACGTGGTGCTCGAGCCTCGGGCACCGACGACCCTCGAGGCTAGGACCTGGAGCTTCCCCAGCTCTTCCCCAGTCGGTCTCATCCAGTAGGTAGCCTTCTTTCCTTTTCTATTTCTCTAATTTAGCTTTTCGCCCAAATCACCCTGTCGCCGACGAGCCCCGATTCCGACCACCCTAGCCCACCTTTCGACCATCGGAATCACCCATCACCTTCGCCTTTCCCCCGCGCACCTTCTGTGCCCATCCATCCAACCCAGTTCGCACAGGAACTCGGATTGGGGCTCCACCGCCGTTGCTTCGCCGGATCCCCTTCATCTCGACGCATCATCCACTTACACCACCGCCAACCGGGTCGAGGAACTTTGCCCTCGACCCAGGAGCTTGTTGCCGTGCTTTGCATGTCCAAGCGAGTCCATCTGAGGGCTCGTCGTTCTGGAGTAGCAGCTCAACCTCCGCCGGTGTTGCCTGAGCTCTTCGGAGCTCCGTTGCGTCATCGGAGGAGCTCTGTAGACGCGGGAGGCCCAGGCGTTCCTTCTCCGATCAGTAGCAGCCCGCGAGGAGGGTCACCGTGCGTGCACCGGGCCGGCGAAGTTCGCCGGCCACTTGTTCTTCGTGCACCCTCCAGGACCGTCCGTTGCACCTTCATGCTCCAGATCTTCCGAGGACCGTCCGATCAGAGGTTAAGAGGAGACCCAGCGACCATCATCTGATCGACGCGTGGCCCCCTCTTAGCCCTCCATCCAGTGGAAGGCCTTCAGCGCTTCACGACCGTCAGATCCAGCACGTGGCATCCATCTAGCCATCCGCTTAATAAAAGGGTAATTTACCCTTAGGCCCTTATCTTTTTAGTTGTTAATATTTAGTCTTGTAAATACGCTTTGTAGTTCTTTTATTTTTGTGAATATTGCATAGAGGACCCTGTGGTTTATTTGATTTGCATTTATAACCCTGTAAATGATGGACATGTGCTTCGCCACGTGAGCTTTTGGTGTATTTGCATTTCTTGCCTTGTGTTTTTCGTGTGTTACTATCTGCATTTTTTAAAATAAGATTGACAAGTATGCCCTTCTAGGTCTGAGTCACATGTATTGTGCGTGGGCCGCTGGGATTTTTACACTTTGGCCCCTCTATTTTCCTTGCGTGTTATCCAAGGGGCCCATGACTTTATTTTAATTGCAGATAGGTCCCTATGCACTGTGCCTTTGTTTTTATTTTTAATAAAATAGCAAAACTACTCCAAATTTGATGAAAAATGGATACATGGCTCCTGCCATGGTATAAAATTTTCTCTAAATTTTGGAGACATTTTTGACTCTTTTTACTATTTTTAAAAATTCAAAAAAAAAGCATTTTCTTTACTGTCTAGTTTTAAAAATCACAAAAAATATTAAAACACCTTTAAAAATTACAAAAAAATAGATATTGTTTGTTTTGTGTTGTTTGATTTTCTGACCAATTTTGGTCATTTTTGGACATATAAAGACTATAAAAATTTATAAACACTAAAAACTCCACAAAAATTCTAATAAATAATTGAAAAATCCAAAAATAATGAATCAAGTGCCTACTTTTTCCTTGTATTCCCTACTTTACAGGAAAATTACCTTTAGACCTTGATAGGGCCATTTTGCATTTTAATTTGGCCCTCCAAGTCTGACTAGGCAGTGCCTTTGTTTTTCATCCTTGTTTTATTTTTATAAAATTCCCTAAAAATCAGAAAAACCCCAAAAATTAACCAAAAACATAGAAAAATATAAAAAAACATAAAAACATTTTTGTTTGAATTTTTGGGTGAATTTTGAGTAGTTAAATAATTTGTCCAAGTTGCTTGTTTATTTGTTTTCTTATTTTCTTTATTAATTAAAAAATCCAAAAAATATTAAAAATATTAAAATTCCACCAAAAATCACTTCCTTTTATTTTATTTCATTTCTGACTACTTCGTAGGCCGCTAGGCCATTACGTGCTTCCCGAGTCCGACCCTGGTCGCTATACTAGGCTAATCTAATAGCCAGGGCCACTATTGAATTCCTTTGATTTTTATTATGTTTTGGTGGTCTGATCCCTTATTTTCTTGATTGAGCCGAGATTTCTATCGATCCGGGTCGTAACGACCCGAGTGTGATATTTTTACCTGATCCGGATTAGTAGAATTTTGGCTCATCAGAATGGCGCCGTTGCCGGGGAGCACGGCTTAGTAGTCTATTTTGATTTTCTTTTTATTTCGTTTTCTTTTCCGCGGCTTTCCGCGACTTTTTAGTTTTCTTTTATTTTTCTTTTCTTTTATTTTATTTTATTTTCTTTTATTTTTGTTTTTGTTTTTTTTGCTTATTTATCTTTCCTGCTATTTTTGCACATATACCCCTGTTTATTTTTCTTGTCTTTATTCGATTATTTTATATGGTTGATAACACTCTATTGTTTTCTTGCGAGGGCCCAAGGACCGAGGCGGCGACTCTCGAGTAGCCGACGCAACCGCGGGATTCGGAGGCAACTCCTTTCTGCACGGAGCCGTAAGAGAGCGTAAGAAGCAGCTGAGTGGGAGAGGAGTAGTTTCGGTTTTATTTCAGTTCATTTGATTTGTTGTAATAATACAGGGACAACTCTGCAGGACTTGGACACTTTCGGATCTGTTTCGCCGAGCACCGGTGTGCTCGGGGGACCCAGTAGCTAGTCGGTTTTCTTCGCGGCTTTTTACGCGGCTTTCTGTTTTTCACTGTCGTTTACAGTTTCTCACGGTTTTTATCGAGCCCCATAGCCTTAGAAATTTATGTTGATTGTGACGTAGCTAGTAGGATCCAAACACCTAATCTATCTGCTTGTGCCTATAGTTCGCTAATTGGACCTACTAATAAAAGATTAATAAAAATAGCTGACTCGCTTCCTTCGAGCCTATGTGCCGCAGCCTGCTCTGCCAAGCGCTACTCCTGAACCCGATTTGTCGGGAGGAGGAGGGGTAGACCGAGACCGGACCCTTTCGATCGGAGGCTGGTGACCAACTAGACAGTTCTTTCGAGTAGAAATTGCCTGTTTAGGGACTCAGTTTTCCGCCTGCACCATTTAGGTAGTTTTATTTCTGTCTTTCAATTCTGCGCGGATCATATTGCATGTAGACTGCTGGAGTCAGGTTCGCATTTCTTACTCTGCATGCATCATTGATTTCATCGCGCATCGGCTTTTTCGTCTTCTCCCCCTGTTGTTGACTTAATAATTAGAAGAACCAAAAAATTCGTTAGGCGTTTTTGTTTTTATTGAAAAATATCTAAAAAGAAAAACAATAAAATTTGGGACTGCTAACACTATCGACCCTAAAAGACACCTCACTTAAAAAAATCTGTCTTGGGGAGAGCAACCCCCTCATTGTCTGGTTTGATTGTGCGAGAGAGTGACCCCAAACACTAGGTAGAGCCCTCCGATATTCTTCCCGACTGATTACCGGCTATTTCTGTACGGGACAGTCGGTTGGGAAAATATCGGGTAACCTAACAGGTCACGTAATCGCTCTGACATCCTGACTGTTCACCAAAATAAATTTGACAAGATAATTGACCGAGCCTTTACGGTCTTCAGCTCGCGTTGCGTTGGTGAATTGGAGGTTTGATTGTGATCGTAGTTGTTTCCAGATCTCATCCGCCTTACTCACCACATCAAGATGATGGGCAGATGATCTCTTAGGCAGCCTCTGGCTGCACCGCTTTCGGGCTCATCTACTCGTTCATCTAGGTTGGTTCGCGAGAGCTGAGACCCGCTCTCCGAACCCGAGTACGACTCCACCCTGTTCCCCCTCGACCCCCTTCTTCGTCTGAGGCCGAGATACCAATGCCAGAGGAGAGATTGACAGATGATTTATCGGCACCTGAGTTGAGATGTTTTGATTTTGCAGAGACTATGGCCGGCAGTTCCGATGATCACACCAGAGGTCCACAGCATAAGCATTTTATCCTGGACCAGGGTGCGATCAACTCCACCCTGATCGCCTCCCTCGAGACAGTGCAGCAGCAGTTGAGGGATCAGGGAGCATTCATGTTAGATATGAGGCGCGAGATAGAGCAGATGAGAGCAGAGCGAGAGCAACATAGAGATGGGCCGAGGATACCCGATGAGGCCGCGGCAGCAGCAGCTGCAGCAGCCGCAATAGATCCACCGAGACCGATGCGGGAGTTACACAACCCCTGATCGACACTGATGCACCATTGGGTTGTTCTACCAGCCATCGTGGGGGACTTCAAGTTCCCCCCGAACACTTTGCAACTCCTCCCCCGTTTCCATGGGCTCGCCACTGAGGAGCCCCATCTCAACCTCCAGGAGTTTATGATGATCTGTAGCACCGTCCACGACCGTCAGGTGGACCAGGATACCATCAAGATGATTGACTTCCCCTTCTCCTTAGCAGACAGAGCAGCCACCTGGCTGAAGCATTTGGGGAAGTTCGTCTACACCTGAGAGCAGCTCCGCACCGAGTACTTGCATAAGTACTATCCATTCGGGCGGGCGAACGTCGCTAGAGCCCTGATCAGCAACTTCTCCATGCTCCCCAACGAGCAGTTTCACGAGGCATGGGAGAGGTTTCGAGAGCTGACCGACAGATGCCCGTACCACGACATTTCCAAGCCGAACCTTGTTCAGAGCTTTTTCAGTGGGCTGACACAAGAGCTTCAGGGCTTGGTGAACGCTTCTTGTGGCGGGTCTTACTTCGCCAAGGATCACGATCAGGTCTGGGCCATCTACGAGGAGATGGCTGAGAACTATATGGTGATGTCCCAGACCTGATTGTACACTCAAGGCAGACCCCAGCAGCCACAGACCGTGCAGTACCAGAGGATAGCATAGGTCGACGCCGGTCCTTCCAGTTCGTCCGCAGTAGCAGCAACACAGGCCGAGTCATCAGCCGCGGATATGGGGATTATCAGCGAGAAGCTGGACCGGATGGAGATTATCGAGAAGAACAGTGCCAGGACATCACGCAGATGGAGCAGATGGCACAGACTCTGAGTGACCTGAAGACACAGCTCATATGTCTCCAGGAGGCACAGACGGCTTCACAGTCTCGTCTTCAGGCACGAGGTGATCTGAGGAGCAGCAGCAGCTCGTCCCAGTGCTCCAGCTCTCACCAACAGCCTAGACAGGTTCATTATGTACAGGCAGAGCCGTACCGGCAGCCGTTGCCCACCTACCAGTCACCGCCATCTCTAGACATGCAGATGGTGGTATACCAGCCGGATCAGCCTCTGGCAGTGCTCCCGCCACCCCAGTACGATGCAGAGCCGTTGATGGATGTCAACGGGGTTTGGTATGACCGCCCCCAGCCCGGTATCCGACGAGACTATCCCGAATTCCGTTGGGGGACCGGAGGTACCCAGCCCCAGCAGCAGCCGTCAGGTCAGAGTGGCCAGTACGGCCATCAGAGAGATCACCAGCAGCAGCAGCCTCCAGTGTATCCACAACCACAGCAACAACAGTCACAGTATGGTCCTCGTCCCTATCAGCAGGGACAACCTTGGAGGCATGATCAGCCTCACCAGCCGCAGCATCAGCCACATTCTTACCCCTCTCAGCCACAGCACCAGCAGCCTCACTACCAGAGAGGCTACCCGTCGGGCTCTCATGAGAGCCCCGCCTTGGATGACATAGCCTGCCTTCTCACAGATCAGCAGGCTACTTTTCGACGGGAGATGGACGAGTTCCACCAGGAGATGCGGGACATCGTGAGAAGGAAGGCCGCCATCCCTGCCCAGATTGAGCCTAATCCCAACAACCTGAAGAGGAAATCTGAGCAGGTAGCTTGTACTGAGTACGCCACTCCGAGTGATACTTTTGGTGATATGTCTGCATATCTTTTTGATACTGATTTTGTCACACGTAGAAGCGGTAGGATGCCAGCAGGCGGTGACTCGTCTGAGCGACACCCTGAGGAAACATCCAGAGCGCCAGGCGAGGAGGAGAGCGGTACTGAGGCCGCTAGAGATGATGACGGTGGTACTGATGCCACCATGGATGCTGATCCCACCGGCAGTACTGAGGCCGCCGTTTCACCAGTTGGAGGAGGTGGTACTGAGGCCACCCATGTTGCCGAGACAGAGTGCGGTACTGAAGCCGCCTGTCTACCAGCCTATGGTGGTGCTGATGCCACCAAGTCTTCTGCGATTCCCGTTGTTTTTCCTGTTACTGATGTATCTCGGAACACTTCTGTGAATAAAGAAAAGGGTTTATTTTCTTCTGGTCCCACTGTGGTGCATGATGTATGTGTGGATCCGGTCGTCGAACTGTCTAGACCCTTTCCTAATCCTTCATCTGAGAAGGACCCTGTGATCCCCTTCCCTAGAGCCCTTCAGATGGGGATGGGGAAGAAAAAAGAAAATCCAAAAAAGAGAGAGCAGGAAGAGTTCAGTCAGTAGATGATAGATCATTTCCACATTCAGCTGACTCTTCCGGAGGCTTTGCAGCACATCCCTCTACTCCAGCGTTCACTGAGAGACAGGACCACAGTCAGGAGGAAGAGGAGGAACCATCACTCAGAGATCCATGTGCTGACGAGAGCCACTTGTTTCGCGATCCAGAACCATCTGCCGGCCAAGAGGCCAGATTCAGGAGCCCCTTATGTCAGATGCCACACCAGAGAGCAGAGGTTCGACCGCACTCTATTAGACAACAGATCGTCGATCAACCTCCTTCCGGCAGCCCTTCTCGACCGCTTCGAGTTGGGCACTCTTAGACAGAGCAGGACAGTCCTTCAGTTTGCTGATCGATCTGTCAAGAGGCCGAAGGGGTTGTTGCGAGACGTTGTCGTCATGATTCAGGGCCTGCAATTCCCCATGGACTTTGTAGTGTTGGACATGGAGATCCCTAAGTCCATGACCGATACCCCCATCATTCTCGGTCGTCCGTTCTTGGCCACAGCCAAGGCAGTGACTGACCATGATAGCGGGAAGGTATACTTTCGCGTCGAGGGCGAAAGTGTACAAATAGAGACGGTCGAGGACAGCAGAGCCAGAGACAGAGCATGCTCAGAGACCACTTCAGACACATAGCAGATGACAGATGCCGTGCTATACATCCACCAGGACTGTGACTTTGTGATTATAGACGATGAGGCAGTTTGGGCAGACCCAGCAACACAGGCCATCCTCTCACTTTCAGATTCCGCTGATGCAGATACGACATCAAAGGAGAGCACATTCCTGGTTCAGGATACTTTTGAGGCAGCAAAGCCGGTTCTCGACCGTGAGACAGATTCTTGTGATGATGGTGGTACTGATGCCACCTTGGATGACACATATCCCTCAGAGTTAGAGTCTGATTGGGCAGATTGTGATGATTACATGCCAAACCTGACTTCCACTGAGCCTGCAGATGGGGAGGAGGTAGATGCCGAGCCGAGCAGAGACAGTCCAACAGGGCAGCCTTCTCCAGTTTTTGAGAGTGACAAAGAGTTTCAGTTCTCCCATGTAGATTTGGCAGCTTTCACGCAGAGTTTTCAGAGGCCAGATCCACCAGCACCCAGTTGTCCAGAGCTTAAGCCGCTTCCTACGTCGCTGAAGTATAGGTTCCTTGCGGGTGAGCATGAGATGTACCCAGTCATTATCTCCGTCGATTTGACTGGAGAGCAGGAATCCCATCTGATGGGGGTTCTTGAAAAGAACCGCAAGGCGATAGGATGGAGCGTAGTAGATCTCCAGGGGATAAGTCCGGCCCTGTGCTCCCACCATATCTATCTCGAGGATGAGGCGAAGCCGTTGCGTGAGTTCCAGCGGCGGCTGAACTCGAATCTAAGAGAGGTTGTCATGAAGGAGATTTCGAAATGGTGGAGCGCCGATTTTATCTACCCCATCTCCGACTCCTAGTGGGTCAGCCCTTTGCATGTGGTGCCCAAGAAGACGGGCATCACTACAGTGGTCAGTGAGTCTGGAGAGGAGATTGCTACACGGGTACCCACTTCTTGGCGGGTCTGCGTTGATTACAGGAGACTCAACCAGGCCACCAAGAAGGATCACTTCCCCCTGCCCTTTATAGATCAGATCATTGAGAGACTGGCGGGGAAGAGCCACTACTGTTTTCTGGATGGGTACTCGGACTACAACCAGGTGTCCATCGCTCCCGAGGACCAGGACAAGACCACCTTTACCTGTCCCTTCGGCACATACGCCTTCCGACGCATGCCATTTGGGCTATGCAATGCCCCTGCGACCTTTCAGAGATGCACGTTGTCGATCTTTTCGGACATGGTAGGGGAGTGCTTGGAGGTCTTCATGGATGATTTCTCGATTTACGGTGATGGATTCGACTCCTATCTTGACTGCCTAGACCGAGTCCTTCAGCGATGTATAGAGGTTCACTTGGTGTTATCTTGGGAGAAGAGTCACTTCATGGTGACTCAAGGGACGGTGCTTGGCCATATCATCTCCAACAGGGGCATGGAGGTTGATCCGGCCAAGGTAGATGTCATTAGAAAACTTGCACTGCCGTCCAATTTGCGGCAGTTACAGTCATTCCTGGGGCACGTCGGTTTTTACCGACGATTCATTCATGATTTCAGCAGGATTGCCCGACCGTTGACTGACCTGCTGACGAAAGACACCGAGTTCCTTGTCGATGACAAGTGTTTTTGTCCTTCGAGACTCTCAAGAGATGTTGTTGAGGCTCCTGTTCTCCAGCCGCCTGATTGGTCTCTCCCATTCGAGATCATGACGGATGCCTCCGATTTTGCCGTGGGGCCGTGTTGGGACAGAGGAGGGATGGAGTCCCATTTGCTATCCACTACGCTAGCCGCACATTGGATTCCGCGTAGCGGAACTACACAGTCACACATAAAGAGATGCTAGCTGTAGTCTTCGCCCTAGATAAGTTCAGATCGTACATTATTGGATCTAGAGTGACCCTATTTACTGATCATACCGCCATCCGATACCTCAAGGCAAAGAAGGATGCCAAGGCCAGACTGACCAGATGGATCCTTCTACTCCAGGAGTTCGACATTGAGATCAAGGATAAGCCTGGAGTCAAGAATGTGGTTGATGAATACTCATTCATCACTCTTTATTCTTACAAAAACCTTTGCAAATGCATGTATATGTTTGTAAATACAAATAATTACCAAAAGGCATGCATGGTGTAAAAAGCAATAATTAGCATGTTTTTGTGAAAAAATAAAAGATTAAAGATTAAAAAGAAAAAGAGGGAAATATTTAGAATAAATATTGAGCAACCTAAACCAAAGGGAGGGCTCAGCATGGGCCTGACCGCATAAAAGCCAAAGTAGAGGGAAATAGGGGCTCATGTGTGTAAATATACCTATAAATATCAATGAAGATATTTTCCTCCAAAAATAAAATAAATGTGGCTTGTAAATACTTGTATATATTTATAAATATAAAATCAAGATAAAAATAGAAAAATCAAAAAGAAAATAAAAATAGATCACTTGTACATAGCCCACTTATCTATATTTATTTCTCCATATAAATAAATAAAATTAAAATTCCAAAAATTTTGTATATATTCTATATTTTATGGTGTAAATAAATAAAATAAAAACCACAAAAATAAAAACAAAATAAAAAGAATAAAATTAAAAACCAAAAATAACTTTGTAAATATACCATGTATATATTTGTATATAGCTATTTATTTAACCATTGTATATAAATAATAAAAATAAAATAAAAATACCTTTTTATTCCTAATTTTATGCTATAAATAAATAAAATATAAAATGGGAATAAAAATGCACAAAAATAACTAATTAAAAATCAAAAATAAAAATCCTATAGTGTATATATACCTATATATAGCCCTATTATGTAAATACCTTATTTTCATTTTGAAAAATTAATTAAAAATCACCAAAAAATAGAAAAAAATAAAACAAAAATATTTCATGTTTTAAGTTTTCTTTAATTCAGCCATTTGCTATTTTATTTTCAATTTACAAATATTTTGAACGTGGCCAGTCCCCATTGGTTCACGGGGGATGTTGACCGCCCGGTCAACTCCCCCCTGTGGACCACTTCACACGGGTCCTGGATGCCCGACCCGAGTTCTCAAATTTTTAGCGTCCAGACCCGAGCACCTCGCACCCAAACCCAGGGTCCAATCCGTCCACGCCAGATCCGACATCCTCGCCGGGATGCTCGCCTCAGGGTCCACACTCCGAGCTGCCCTACCCGATCGGGTTTAGCCGGACCCCTGGCAGTATAAGTTCCGAGCTCCGCCACCCATTTCCGCATCTTTGGCTCCCCACCTTTCATTCCCGTGACCTCCACTGCCTTCTCTGAGGTGACAGCTCTCTGTTGGTGGTGTCGAAGAGAGGAGAAGAGAAGGTGCCTGGACCTCTGATCCGGCGAGCTTGCGCCACCGTGCTCCGCCTGAAGGAGGAGCTCGAGCCTCGGGCCACGACGACCCGCGAGGCAACGACCCAGAGCAAGCCCAGCTCATCCACAGTCGACTCGTCCACCCAGGTAGACCTAGTTTTCCTTCCTTTTCTTTAATTTCTAGTTTCGCCCAAATCTCGCCGTCGCCGTTCACCTTCGATTCCGGACACCTCCGCCTTCGCCTCGATCATCAGACCATTCCATCTCGTTTGCCTTCTCCCCATGCACGTTCTCCACCCTTTCACTCAACCCAGCTCGCACAGGAGCTGGGGTTTCGAGCTCCACCGTCTACACCTCGCCGGAGCTCGACCGCCCCACCTCACCGATCACCGTCACCCCCTCTCACAGGGTCGAGGCACTTTGCCTTCGACCCACGAGTCTTCTGGTTCCCTTTTGCAGGTACAAAGAGGACTGTCTGAGGTCCTCTAACTCGAGCCCAGGAGCCTCCCCTCCACCGGAGTCGACCGAGCTCCGCAGAGCTCCGTTGCTCCATCGAAGACCGCCATTCGATGCGGAAGGCTAGCACGCATCTTCTCCGATCATCAGAGCCCCGCGTGGAGGACGTCAGAGCACACACGGCCCCGGCAAAAGTCGCTGGCCTCCAGTTCGTCCACCATCCTTCCTTGCCGTCCGATCGACCCCAGGCTCCAGTTTAAATCCTGACCGTCCATCTGAGGAGCTTGCAGCACCGTCCGATCTTTGGAGGAGCGATCTGGACCGGTCGATCGTCGAGGTTTAGCCACAGAGCCTCATGTCCGTTCGATCTCACACTTGGCGAAGCCCTGACCGTTCGATCAGTCCGAGGATTCTAGTGTTGGGCGCCGCCCCGTTCTCGTCCGTTCGATCAGCACACGTGGCGCCCATCCGACGACCTACTTAATAAAGGGTAAATATTCCCTTAGGCCCTTAGCTTTAGTTAGTTTAGTTTTAGTCCTGTAAATATTTTTAGCATTTTATTTACGTTAGGTAAATTGCATTTTGGACCTTGTCTTTTCTGCTATTGCATGTATACCCCTGCCTGTAGTGTGTCACGTGCATCGACACGTGTTCGTCTAGGATATTTGCATTGATAGCCTTGTAGTTCTGGGTTGTTATTGAATGAATGAAATGTTTTAGATAATTGCATTTATACCCCTGTGCGTGTTGAATTTGTGCATGTGCATTATATTTAGGGGTATTTTATGATAAGGCCCCTGGACTTTTAATACCTGTTATTAATTGGTCCAGAGACTTTACTTTCTTTGCAATTAGGTCCCTGTGTGCCCAAGACACGTGCCTTGCACGTGACTTCTTGGAATTTTTGCACCGGACCCCCTGGAACTTTTGGTATTTTCGTACAGGTCCCTGTGCACTGTACCTAGGTTTTGATTTTCAATAAAATAGCAAATTAACTCCAAATTCAACGAAAATTGGATACATGGCTCCTGCCATGTTGGTAAATTTTCGAGAATTTTCGGGGACATTTTTGTTTTTATTTGATATTTTTAAAAATTCAAAAACACACTGTTTTGTTACTGTCTAACTTAAAAATTCATAAAAAAATATTAAAATACCTTTAAAAATTACAAAAAAATTAGGTACTGTCTATTTTGCCTTGTTTGATTTTCTGACCAATTTTGGTCATTTTTCATTATATAAAACCCATAAAAATTGAAAACACCTAAAAACCTATAAAAATTCTAATAATTAATTGAAAAATCCAAAAATAATAATTCAGGTGCCTAAATTTTCCTTGTTTCTTCTTCTTCACAGGAAAATTATCTCTAGGCTTTTTAGGGACTTTTAGATATTTTATCTAAGTCCCCCAAGCTTGGCTGGACAGTACCCTTATTTTCTTGCATTGTTTTATTTTTATAAAATTAAATAAAAATCAGAAAAATACCAAAAATTCACTAAAAACAGTAAAAAACATAAAACACATAAAAACATTTTTATTTGAATTTTTGGTTGACTTTGAGTGCTTTAATAATTGTTTGAATTGGCTTGTTTTATTAGTTTCTTTATTTTCTTTATTAACTAAAAATCCGAAAAAAAATTCATAAAAATTAAAAATCCACCAAAAACACTTTGATTTTGTTTTATTCTTCTTTTTAGACTACTTTGTAGGCCGCAAGGCCATCACGTGCTCCCTGAGTCCGACCCTGGTCGCTATACCAGGCTAATCTAATAGCCAGGACCGCTATCGCATTTATTTGATTTTTATCTTATTTTGGTGGTCTGCTTTACATTTTCTTGATTGACCGAGAGACTTCCGGGAACCGGGTCGCAATGACCCTTGATCTATTTTCTTTCACCCGTGTCTTGGTGATTTCTTGGTCATCAGAATGGCGCCGTTGCCGGGGAGCACGGCTTAGTAGTTTTTCTTTATTTTTGTTTTTCTTTTTCGCGACTTTCCGCGGCTCTTCTGAGTCCGTGGCTTTTCGCGGCTTTTTGTTTTTCTTTTATTTTTCTTTTATTTTTCTTTTATTTTCTTTTATTTTCTTTTTGTTTTTGATTGATTTTGCTTGTTTATTTCTTTTGTCAGTTTTGCACATATACCCCTGTTTTATTTCTGGTTTATATTTGATTATCATTCTTGGTTTGACACTCTGTTTCTTTCTTGCGAGGGCCCGAGGACCGAGGCGGCAGCTTCTGAGAAGCCGGAGCAACCGCGGGATTCGGAGGCAGCTCCCTTCTGCACGGAGCCGCAGGAGAGCGTGAGAGAGAGGCTGAGTGGGAGAGGAGTAGCTAGATTAGCTTAGACTTTTATTTCTGTCATTTGATTAAACTATTGTAATAATACAGGGACAGACTGTGGACTTGGACTTGTTTAGCGGGTCTGTTTCGCCGAGCACCGGTGTGCTCGGGGGACCCTTAGGATTTTTCGCGCCTTTTTCTCGCGGTTTTGATTTTCTTCGCTGCCTTTTACGGTTTTACGTGGTTTTTCTCGAGCCTCTAGATTTAGGATTTTCTGCTTGACTGTGCCGTAATTAGTAGGATCCACACACTTAATTGATTGCATGTTCCTATAGTTCATTAATTGGATCTACTAATAAATCATTAATAAAAATAACTGACTCACTCCCTTCGAGCCTACGTGCCATAGCCTGCCCTGCCAAGCGCTGCTCCTGAACCCGATGTGTCGGGAGGAGGAGGGTAGATCGAGACTGGACCCTTTGGCTTGAAGGACCTGTGACCAGTTAGACGGTTCTGTCGAGTAGAAATTGCCTGTTTAGGACTCGGTTTTCACCGCTGCACCATATAGGTAGTTTCTTTCTTGTCTTTTAATTCTGCGCGGATCACTTTGCATGTAGAGTGCTGGAGACAGGTACACATTTCTATCTTTGCATGCATCATTGATTTTATCGCGCATCGGCTTTTTCGACTTCTCCCCCTGTTTTTGGCTTAATAATCAGGAGAACCGAAAAATTCGTTAGGCCTTTTGTTTTTATTGAAAAATATTAAAAAGAAAAACCATAAAATTGGGACTGTTTAAGCTATTGACCCTAAAAGATACCTGATCTAAAAATTTGTCTTGGGGAGAGCAACCCCCTCATTGGTTGGTTTGATTGTGCGAGAGAGTGACCCGTACACTAGGTAGAGCCCTCCGGTGCTATTCCCGACTGATTACCGACTCTTTCGTGCGGGACAGTCGGTTGGGGATAGTATCGGGTATCCCAGCAGGTCACGTAATCGCTCTGATATTTTGTTTGTTCACCAAAATAAATTAGACAAGATAATTTGACCGAGCCTTTATGGTCTTCAGCTCGCGTTGCGTTGGTGAACTAAGGGGTTTGTTTCTGATCATAGTTTCTCCAGATCCCATCCGCCTTACTCACTACATCATGATGATGGGTAGACGATCTCTTAGGCAGCCTCTGGCTGCTTCGCTTTCGGGCGCGTCTACCCGTTCATCTAGGTTGGCTCGCGAGAGCCGAGACCAGCTCTCCGAGCCCGAGTATGATCCCGCCCTGTTCCCCCTCGACCCCCTTTCTTTCGATTCCGAGAGACCAGTGCCAAAGGGAAGATTAGCAGATTTATCGGCACCTGAGTTTGGATCGTTTGGTTTTGCAAACACCATGGCCGATAGTTCAGATGATCGCAGTCGAGGTCCACAGCCTGAGCACTTTGTGTTGGACCAGGGTGCGATCAACTCCACCCTGATTGCTTCCCTCGAGACAGTTCAACAGCAGTTGAGGGATCAGGGAGCGTTCATGCTAGATTTGAGGAGAGAGATGGAGCCGATGAGAGCAGAGCGTGAGGAGCGCAGAGAGGGGCCGAGGATCCCGGATGATGCAGATGCAGTAGCCGCAACAGCAACTGCAGCAGCCACCGCAGCGGCAGCAGCCGCCGCAGCCGCGGTAGGAGGACCACCGAGACCGATGCGGGAGTTGCACAACCCCGGATCGACACTGATGCATCACTGGGTTGTGCTACCAGCGATCGTGGGGGACTTCAAGTCCCCCCCGAATACCTTGCAGCTTCTTCCCCGTTTCCACGAGCTCGCCACCGAGGAGCCCCATCTCCACCTCCAGGAGTTCCTTATGATATGCAGTACTGTCCACGACCGTCAGGTGGACCAGGACACCATCAGGATGATTGCCTTCCCCTTCTCTTTGGCAGATAGAGCAGCCACCTGGCTGAAGCATCTGGGGAAGTTCGTCTACACTTGGGAGCAGCTCCGCACCCAGTACTTGCATAAGTACTATCCACTCGGACGGACCAATGCCGCGAGAGCCCTTATCAGCAACTTCTCCATGCTCCCCAACGAGCAGTTCCATGAGGCATGGGAGAGGTTCCGAGAGCTGACTGATCGAAGCCGCACCACGACATCTCCAAGCCCAACCTTGTGCAGAGCTTTTTCAGCGGGCTGACACCAGAGCTTCAGGGCCTGGTGAACGCTTCTTGTGGCGGGTCTTACTTCGCCAAGGATCACGACCAGGTCTGGGCCATCTACAAGGAGATGGCCGAGAACTGCATGGTGATGTCCCAGACCCGGTTGTACACTCAGGGTAGACCCCAACAGCCAGGACCCGTGCAATACCAGAGGATAGCATGGGTCGACGCCGGTCCTTCCAGTTCGTCCGCAGTAGCAGCAGCACAGGCAGAGTCTTCAGCTGCGGACATGGGCATCATTAGCGAGAAGTTGGATCGGATGGAGCTGATAGAGAAGAAGCAGTGCCAGGGCATCACTCAGATGGAGCAGATGGCACAGACTCTGAGCGACATGAAGACCCAGCTCATGTGTCTCCAGGAGGCACAGACGGCTTCCCAGCCCCATCTTCAATCGCGAGGCGATCACGGCAGTAGCAGCAACTCGTCCCAGTGCTCCAGCTCTCACCAGCAGCCTAGACAGGTTCACCTTGTACAGGCGGAGCCGTACCAGCAGCCGCAACCCTCCTACCAGTCACCACCGTCTCCAGACTTGCAGATGGTGGTATACCAGCCTGATCAGCCTCTGGCAGTACTCCCGCCAGCCCAGTACGATGCAGAGCCGTTGATGGATGTCAACGGGATTTGGTATGACCGCCCTCAGCCCGGTATCCGACTAGACCATCCCGGATTCCGGTGGGGGACCGGAGGTACCCAGCCCCAACAGCAGCCGTCAGGACAGGGAGGTCAGTACGGCCATCAGAGAGATCACCAGCCGCAGCAGCAGCCCCCAGTGTACACACCACAGCAGCAACAGCAGTCGTCCTATGGTCCTCGTCCCTATCAGCGGGGACAGTCTTGGAGGCGTGAGCAGCCTCACCAACAACAACATCCCCCATACCCCTCTCAGCACCTGCAACAGTTCCAGCAGCCTTACTACCAGAGAGGCTACCCGTCGGGCTCCCATGAGAGCCCCGCTTTGGATGACATAGACCGCCTCCTCACGGATCAGCAGGCCACTTTCAGACGGGAGATGGACGAGTTCCGCCAGGAGATGCGGGACATTGTGAGAGGGGAGGCCGCCATCCCTGCCTAGATCGAGCCGAACCCCAACAGTCTGAAGCGGAAATCTGAGCAGGTAGCTTACACCGAGTATGCCACTCCTAATGATCCATTTGATGATATGTCTGCAGACCTTTTTGATGCTGATTTTGTCACACTTAGGAGCGGTAGGACACCAGCAGGCGGCGCCTCGTCTGAGCGACGCCATGAGGATACACTTAGAGCGCCAGATGAGGAGGAGGAGAGCGGTACTGAGGCTGCACGAGATGATGACGGTAGTACTGATGCCACCAAGGATGCTGACTCCACAGGCGGTGCTGAGGCCTCAATTTCACCAGTTCGAGGAGGTGGTACTGAGGCCACCCACTATGCCGAGCCAGAGAGCGGTACTGAGGCCGTGACTCTTCCAGTTCCAGTTGATCCAGCCGATGGTGGTACTGAGGCCACCCACACTTTTGTTGAGAGATCTGTTGTTTTTCCCACTTCTGATGTATCTCAGAACCATGTTGTGAATAAAAGAAAAGGTTTGGTTTTTTCTGGTCCCACTGTGGTGCATGATGTATGTGCGGATCCAGCCGTCGAGCCGTCTAGACCTTTTCCTAGCCTTTCATCTGAGAAGGACCCAGTGATCCCCTTCCCTAGATCCCTTCAGATGGGGAAGGGGAAGAAAACAGAAAATCCAAAAAAGAGAGATCAGGAGGAGTTCAGCCAGCAGATGATAGATAGATTTCACATACAACTGACTCTTCAGGAGGCTTTGCAGCACATTCCCCTTCTTCAGCGTTCATTGAGAGACAGGACCACAGTCAGGAGGAAGAGGAGGAACCACCACTCAAAGATCCTTGTGCTGACGAAAGCCACGTGTTTCGCGATCCAGAACCGTCTGCCGACCAAGAGGCCAGATTCAGGAGCCCCTTATGTCAGATGTCACATTAGAGAGCAGAGGTTCGACCGTACTCTATTAGATAGCGGATCGTCTATCAACCTCCTCCCGGCAGCCCTTCTCGACCGCTTCGAGTTGGGCACTCTTAGACAGAGCACGACAATCCTTCAGTTTGCTGATCGATCTATCAAGAGGCCGAAGGGGTTGTTGCGAGATGTTGTCGTCACTATTCAGGGCCTGCAATTCCCCGTGGACTTCGTAGTGTTGGACATGGAGATTCCTGATTCAGTGACCGATACCCCCATCATTCTCGGTCGTCCGTTCTTGGCCACAGCCAAGGCGGTGACTGACCATGATAGCAGGAAGGTATACTTTCGCGTCGAGGGCGAAAGTGTACAAATAGAGACGGTCGAGGACAGCAGAGCCAGAGACAGATCATGCTCGGAGACCACTTCAGACACAGAGCAGCTGACAGATGCCGGGCTAGACATCCACCGGGACTGTGACTGTGTGATCACAGACGATGAGGCAGTTTGGGCAGACCCCGCAATACAGGCCATCCTCTCATTTTCAGATCTCGCTGATGCAGAGATGACAGCAGAGGAGAGCCTGGAGAGCACTTTCCTGGTTCAGGATACCTTAGAGGCAGCAGAGCAGGTTCTTGACCGCGACACAGATTTTTATGATGATGGTGGTACTGATGCCACCTTGTGTGATGCAGATCCCTCGGAGTCAGAGTCTGATTGGGTAGATTGTGATGATTACATGCCAGACCTAACTCCCACTGAGCCTACAGTTGAGGAGGAGGCAGATGCCGAGCAGAGGAGAGACAGTTCAGTTGAGCATCCTTCTTCAGATCCAGTTTGCGAGAGTACGTTCTCATTCTCCCGGGCAGATTTGGCAGCATACACGCGGCTTCTTTCGAAGCCAGATTTGCCAGCACCCAGCTGTCCAGAGCTAAAGCCGCTCCCTACTTCACTGAAGTATCGATTCCTTGCGGGTGAGCCTGAGATGTACCCAATCATCATCTCCGCCGATCTGACTGGAGAGCAAGAATCCCGTTTGATGGGGGTTCTTGAAAAGAACCGCAAGGCAATCGGATGGAGCGTAACAGATCTCCAGGGGATTAGTCCGGCCCAGTGCTCCCACCATATCTATCTCGAGGATGGGGCGAAGCCGTCGCGTGAGTTCCAACGGTGGCTGAACCCCAATCTGAGAGAGGTTGTCATGAAGGAAATCTGGAAATGGTGGAGCACCGATTTTATCTATCCCATCTCCGACTCCAAGTGGGTCAGCCCCTTGCATGTGGTGCCCAAGAAGACGGGCATCACGACTGTGATCAGTGAGTCGGGAGAGGAGATTGCTACACGAGTTCCCACTTCTTGGCGGGTCTGTGTTGACTACAGGAGACTCAACCAGGCCACCAAGAAGGATCATTTCCCCCTGCCCTTTATTGACCAGATCATTGAGAGACTGGCAGGGAAGAGCCACCATTGTTTTCTGGATGGGTACTCGGGCTACAACCAGGTGGCCATCGCTCCTGAGGACAAGGAGAAGACCACCTTTACCTGTCCCTTCGGCACATACGCCTTCCGACGCATGCCATTTGGGCTATGCAATGCCCCTGCGACCTTTCAGAGATGCATGCTGTCGATCTTTTCGGACATGGTAGGGGATTGCTTGGAGGTCTTCATGGATGATTTCTCGGTTTACGGCGACGGATTCGACTCCTGTCTTGACTGCCTAGACCGAGTACTTCAGCGATGTATAGAGGTCCACTTGGTGCTTTCTTGGGAGAAGAGTCACTTCATGGTGACTCAAGGGACGGTGCTTGGGCATATCATCTCCAACAGGGGCATGGAGGTTGATCCGGCCAAGGTTGATGTCATTAGAAAACTCGCACCGCCGTCCAATTTGAGGCAGTTACGGTCATTCCTGGGGCACGTCGGTTTCTACCGACGATTTATTCATGATTTCAGTAGGATTGCCCGGCCATTGACTGACTTACTGACGAAAGACACCGAGTTCCTTGTCGATGACAAGTGTCTTTCATCCTTTGAGACTCTCAAGCAGTGTGTTGTAGAGGCTCCTGTTCTCCAGCCGCCTGATTAGTCTCTCCCATTCAAGATCATGACGGATCCCTCCCGATTTTGCTGTGGGGGCCGTGCTGGGACAGAGGAGGGATGGAGTCCCCTTTGCTATCCACTACGCTAGCCGCACATTGGATTCCGCGCAGCGGAATTATACAGTTACAGAGAAGGAGATGCTAGCTGTTGTGTTCGCCCTAGATAAGTTCAGATCTTACGTCATTGGATCTAGAGTGACCCTGTATACTGATCACACCGCCATCCGATACCTCATGGCAAAGAAGGATGCCAAAGCCAGACTGACTAGATGGATCATTCTACTCCAGAAGTTCGACATTGAGATCAAGGATAAGCCTGGAGTCAAGAATGTGGTGGCGGATCATCTCTCCCGTTTAGAGCAGCCTGAGGAGTCTGAGCATATTGATCCCATTTGTGAGACCTTCCCAGATGAGGCGATCCTTGCTATCGCCTCACTCCCGTGGTATGCCGACATTGTGAACTTTCTTGTTGCTAAGAAAGTCCCACAAGGTTGGCCCAGGCAGAGGCTTGAGACCTTCCTCGCGAAGGCCAAGTCCTACCACTGGGAGGATCCCATCTTTTACCACGAAGGAGGGGATAGCGTCTGGCGTAGGTGCATTCCTCAGGAGGAGCACCATAACGTCCTCACTTACTGCCACAAGCTTGAGGCAGGAGGACATCATTCTGGGAGGAGAACGGCACAGAAAGTGCTCCAATCCGGCTTGTGGTGGCCTACCCTCTTCAAGGACTCTGATGAGTTCGTGAAGAGGTGTACTGACTTTTAGAGGATGGGCACTTGTGGACAGCGTGATATGATGCCGATGCAGCCCATTCACTTCTGTGAGGTTTTTGACGCATGGGGCATCGATTTCATGGGTCCATTCCCTAAGAGTCAGGGATTTGAGTACATGCTGTTGGCCGTAGACTATGTTAGTCGTTGGATTGAGGCTATCCCCGCCCGAGCCGCTAATGCGAGGACAGTTTGCAGATTTTTGAGGAAACACATCATCACGCGGTTCGGGGTACCTCGAGTATTGATTTCAGATGGGGGGTCTCATTTCATCAACGACCAGGTGAAGGCCCTTGCTAGCGAGTTCGGCATAGACCATCGTGTTGCTACACCTTACCATCCACAGACGAATGGTCTAGCCGAGGTGTCGAACATGGAGATCAAGACTATATTGCAGAAAGTCGTCCGCCCTGACCGAAAGGATTGGTCACAACTTTTGGACTCGGTCTTGTGGGCATATAGGACGTCTTTCAAGATACCATTGGGCACATCTCCCTTTCGCCTCGTATATGGAAAGTCGTGCCATTTACCTGTTGAGCTGAGGCACAGGTCACTTTGGGCAGTCACTGAGATACTTATGGATCCAGATGGTGTGGGAGACCAGAGGAGGGCAGAGTTAGCAGCCTTGGAGGAGCTTAGAGATACCACCTTCTCAAACAACCTACAGTATAAGGAGAGAGTGAAGGAGTGGCATGATTCTCATCTCAAACAGCCTACAGTATAAGGAGAGAGTGAAGGAGTGGCATGATTCTCATATCAGACACAAACATTTTGAGCCTGGATAGAGAGTATGGCTGTTTGATGCGAGGCTTCGATTATTTCCAGGGAAGCTACAGAACAAATGGAAGGGACCCTACTTGGTGAGAAAGGTACACGACAACGGTAGCATTGATATATCCGAGTTGTCTTCTGAGAGTACCTTTCGAGTGAACGGCCAGCGGCTCAAGACATTTCTAGATCATGAGCCGCGGGTCGTTGATGTCGCCCCTATTCATTTTGCGTGAGATGTGGTCATTGACTCACATCTAATGCATCTCACGCCTGATTTTCACCGTTCTTCCGACCTGTATAGATCCAGATGTCCATATCATCGCATTCTTTAGTCCCACATCCCTTTCTTCATCTTTTGATTATGCTATACTTAGGGTGTACTTTACACTAAGTATGGGGGGGATGTAGGACCTTTGGGTATTTCTTTTGTTTCTGTCTACCCCTGTTTTTGCTGCCTATACTTAGGGATATTTTACCCTAAGTATGGGGGGGGGTAGACCCTGTACATCCTCCGCTCGGTTTTCCCTTTGTGTACAGCCTGCTATACTTAGGATTATTTGATCCTAAGTATAGGGGGAAAAGCCGAGATCTTCTTGATCTTTTATTTCATTCATTCGTCTTTGTATATAGCCTTCCTTTTCACTTTCCTATACATAGCACGAGTTATGTCTTCTTCATCGCTCTTGACTCTGAGGACATCGTTCGTGCTAAGTATAGGGGTGTGTGTATATATTTCATATATACTTTAGCCATAACTCGAACTTTGTGTGAGTGTGTTAATAAATAAAATGGCTAAAAACCCTAAAAACCACAAAAATTAAAAATTTTTTCCTGTAAATAATCATTCTTTTATGACACATACATAGCTAGTGTATATATTATTTTTGTAAAAATGATTTCAAAAGTCTTTTTGTAAAGCTTGTGTAAATATTTTCTTATCAAAATTATGTATATAGTACAAAATTTTTCCAAAATGTTTTGAAAATCAAAAGTTTGGAAAAATCTTGTGTAAATGTGTGTAAATACTTTTGCAAAACTTGCACTTCATGCATTCATCCATTCATGATTTTCAAAACATTTTTCAAAAATTTTGCATGTTTGTAAAAAAATTGTGTAAATAGCATCTTTGTATATATGTATATAGTTTTTCCTGGATTATAGTTGACATTTAAACTAGCCTAGAATTAAATTGGGAAATGGATCTTGATTAAGATCCTAATCCGCCTACTTTCTAAGAGGAACCTTAGAGGGCTTAGGTTTAAGGCTTTTCAGGTCCATGGTGACTTAATTCTTTGAGTCCACTAGGCTATAATCACATGTCATCTCAATGAGCCTAAGAAGAGCACTTAACAACAACACATGACTCATAGGGACAATGGCTTTACTTGGACACCAGCACTTTGCACCGAGCTCTCTACGGATGAGGTGGTGAGGAGGCAGTCTTCCTTGACTTGGGGTAGCATATGAGGTAGTACTTCTAGGCGGAACCTCTCTTCTTTTTTTAGTGAAGGAAGTGCGTCTCAACTTGGTCTGGTTACCATGAGGTCTAACGACAGGAGTTGTGGGTTGCAATAAAGCTTCAAAAGAGGGATAGTCTACTGGCTCAAGAGGAAAAACTCCTTGTATATATGCTGCACATGTATATGTTGTATAGATGCACTTGAAAAAAAATGCAAAAAGAAAATAACTCCAAAAAAGTGGTGGGTCTGAGAGAAAATGATAATCCCACCGGAGTATGTATATAGAGTGCAATAAGCAAAGCTAGAGATTCATGTCCCACCTTATGTAGCTTGCAGCAGGGAGACTTGGCTACACTGGTCAGGCTCCCAAGGATACATGGCTACACTGGCCATGGTCCATTCTCTTTTTCCTCCTCTTCTTGAGCCGGTTGAACTTGAACTTAGAAGGGAATACCCCGCTCCTCGAGGAAAGAGTGGCCAGATTGAGGTCATAGAGTTACCTTGTTTGGGAGGGTTGTCACGTTGCAATTTTTGAGGTGGGGAGCTTATACCTCACATTCACAGGACAAGGAAAGATTCATGGTCTTCAGGGTTTGTGATTGATGACTTGTTCTGATCTGGGTTATTGAGGAGTCCTGATTAGAGATTAGTGGAACTTAGAGGCTGTTGAGTTTTAAGCTTAAGTCCAAATAAGGTTCCGACACATTAATAATCTAAAGATCTGCTCGAGCTCCATACCTCAATTTAATGAAGGCAAGTTTAATAATCAACCTTGATCCATGTGCATTCTCCTCCTTTTCTTTTTCTTTCTTTCTTTTTCACTTCTTTTTCAAATAAGTGTTTGCTAAGGGACTAGCAAAGTTAAGTATAGGGGGGTGATGAATACTCATTCATCACTCTTTATTCTTATATTTTAGCTACAAAAACCTTTGCAAATGCATGTATATGTTTGTAAATACAAATAATTATCAAAAGGCATGCATGGTGTAAAAAGCAATAATTAGCATATTTTTGTGTAAAAATAAAAGAATAAAGATTAAAAACTAAAAGAGGGAAATATTTAGAACAAATATTGAGCAACCTAAACCCAAGGGAGGGCTCAGCATGGGCCTGACCGCATAAAAGCCAAAGTAGAGGGAGATAGGGGCTCATGTGTGTAAATATACCTGTAAATATCAATAAAGATATTTTCCTCCAAAAATAAAATAAAAGTGGCTTGTAAATACTTGTATATATTTATAAATATAAAATCAAGATAAAAATAGAAAATCAAAAAGAAAATAAAAATAGATCACTTGTACATAGCCCACTTATCTATATTTATTTCTCCTTATAAATAAATAAAATTAAAATTCCAAAAATTTTGTATATATTCTATCTTTTATGGTGTAAATAAATAAAATAAAAACCACAAAAAATAAAAACAAAATAAAAAGAACAAAATTAAAAACCAAAAATAACTTTGTAAATATACCATGTATATATTTGTATATAGCTATTTATTTAACCATTGTATATAAATAATAAAAATAAAATAAAAATACATTTTTATTCCTAATTTTATGCTATAAATAAATAAAATATAAAATGGGAATAAAAATGCACAAAAATAACTAATTAAAAATCAAAAATAAAAATCCTATAGTGTATATATACCTATATATAGCCCTATTATGTAAATACCTTATTTTCATTTTGAAAAATTAATTAAAAATCATCAAAAAATAGAAAAAATTAAAATAAAAATATTTCATGTTTTAAGTTTTCTTTAATTCGGCCATTTGCTATTTTATTTTCAATTTACAAATATTTTCCGCGTGGCTAGTCCCCATTGGTCCACGGGGGATGTTGGCCGCCCGATCAACTCCCACCTGTGGACCACTTCACACGGGTCCTGGATGCCCGACTTGAGTTCTCAAATTTTTAGCGTCCAGACCCGAGCACCTCGCACCCAAACCCAGGGTCCAATCCGTCCACACCAGATCCGACATCCTCGCCGGGATGCCCGCCTCGGGGTCCGCGCTCCCTACCCGATCGGGTTTAGCCGGACCCCTGGTAGTATAAGTTCCGAGCTCCGCCACCCATTTCCGCATCTTTGGCTCCCCACCTTTCATTCCCGTGACCTCCACTGCCTTTCCTGAGGTGACAGCTCTCTGTTGGTGGTGTCGAAGAGAGGAGAAGAGAAGGTGCCTGGACCTCTGATCCGGCGAGCTTGCGCCGCCGTGCTCCGCCTGAAGGAGGAGCTCGAGCCTCGGGCCACGACGACCTGCGAGGCAACGACCCAGAGCAAGCCCAGCTCATCCACAGTCGACTCGTCCACCCAGGTAGACCTAGTTTTCCTTCCTTTTCTTTAATTTCTAGTTTCGCCCAAATCTCGCCGTCGCCGTTCACCTTCGATTCCGGCCACCTCCGCCTTCGCCTCGATCATCGGACCATTCCATCTCGTTCGCCTTCTCCCCACGCACGTTCTCCACCCTTTCACTCAACCCAGCTCGCACAGGAGCTGGGGTTTCAAGCTCCACCGTCTACACCTCGTCGGAGCTCGACCGCCCCGCCTCACCGATCACCGTCACCCCCTCTCACAGGGTCGAGGCACTTTGCCTTCGACCCGTGAGTCTTCTGGCGCCCTTTTGCAGGTACAAAGAGGACTGTTTGAGGTCCTCTAACTCGAGCCCAGGAGCCTCCCCTCCGCCGGAGTCGACCGAGCTCCGTAGAGCTCCGTTGCTCCATCGGAGACCGCCATTCGACGCGGAAGGCCAGCACGCATCTTCTCCGATCATCAGAGCCCCGCGAGGAGGATGCCAGAGCACACACGGCCCCGGCGAAAGTCGCCGGCATCCAGTTCGTCCACCATCCTTCCCTGACGTACGATCGACCCCAGGCTCCAGTTTAGATCCTGACCGTCCATCTGAGGAGCTTCCAGCACCGTCCGATCTTTGGAGGAGCGATCTGGACCGGTCGATCGTCGAGGTTTAGCCACAGAGCCTCACGCCCGTTCGATCTCACACGTGGCGAAGCCCTGGCCGTTCGATCAGCCCGAGGATTCCAGTGTTGGGCGCCTCCCCGTTCTCGTCCGTTCGATCAGCACACGTGGCGCCCATCCGACGGCCTACTTAATAAAGGGTAAATATTCCCTTAGGCCCTTAGCTTTAGTTGAGTTTAGTTTTAGTCCTGTAAATATTTTTAGCATTTTATTTACGTTAGGTAAATTGCATTTTGGACCTTGTCTTTTCTGCTATTGCATGTATACCCCTACCTGTAGTGTGTCACGTGCATCGACACGTGTTCGTCTGGGATATTTGCATTGATAGCCTTGTAGTTTTGGGTTGTTATTGAATGAATGAAATGTTTTAGATAATTTCATTTATACCCCTGTGCGTGTTGAATTTGTGCACGTGCGTTATATTTGGGGGTATTTTATGATAAGGCCCCTGGACTTTTAATACCTGTTATTAATTGGTCCAGGGACTTTACTTTCTTTGTAATTAGGTCCCTGTGTGCCCAAGATACGCGCCTCGTGCGTGACTTCTTGGAATTTTTGCACCGGACCCCCTAGAACTTTTGGTATTTACGTACAGGTCCTTGTGCACTACACCTAGGTTTTGATTTTCAATAAAATAGCAAATTAACTCCAAATTCAACGAAAATTGGATACATGGCTCCTGCCATGTTGCAAAATTTTCGAGAATTTTCGGGGACATTTTTGGTTTTATTTGATATTTTTAAAAATTCAAAAACACACTGTTTTATTACTGTCTAACTTAAAAATTCACAAAAAATATTAAATATCTTTAAAAATTACAAAAAAATTAGGTATTGTCTATTTTGCCTTGTTTGATTTTCTGACCAATTTTGGTCATTTTTCATTATATAAAACCCATAAAAATTGAAAAACACCTAAAAACCTATAAAAATTCTAATAATTAATTGAAAAGTCCCAAAAATAATAATTCAGATGTCTAAATTTTCCTTGTTTCTTCTTCTTCACAGAAAAATTATCTCCAGGCTTTTTAGGGACTTTTATATATTTTATCTAAGTCTCCCAAGCTTGGCTGGACAATACCCTTGTTTTCTTGCATTGTTTTATTTTTTTATAAAATTAAATAAAAATTAGAAAATACCAAAAATTCACTAAAAACAATAAAAAACATAAAACACATAAAAACATTTTTATTGAATTTTTTGTTGATTTTTGAGTGCTTTAATAATTGTTTGAATTGGCTTGTTTTATTAATTTCTTTATTTTCTTTATTAACTAAAAATCCGAAAAAAAAATCATAAAAATTAAAAATCCACCAAAAACACTTTGATTTTGTTTTATTCTTCTTTTTAGACTACTTCGTAGGCCGCAAGGCCATCACGCACTCCCTGAGTCCGACCCTGGTCGCTATACCAGGCTAATCTAATAGCCAGGACCGCTATCGCATTTATTTGATTTTTATCTTATTTTGGTGGTCTACTTTACATTTTCTTGATTGACCGAGAGACTTCCGGGAACCGGGTCGTAATGACCCTTGATCTATTTTCTTTCACCCGTGCCTTGGTGATTTCTCGGTCATCAGTGGTGGCAGATCATCTCTCCCGATTAGAGCATCTTGAGGATTCAGAGCAGATTGACCCTATTTGTGAGACCTTCCCAGATGAGGCGATCCTTGCTATCGCCTCTCTCCCGTGGTACGTCGATATTGTGAACTTTCTTGTTGATAAGAAAGTCCCACAAGGTTGGCCCTGGCAGAGGCTTGAGACCTTCCTCGCGAAGGCCAAGTCCTACCACTGGGAGGATCCCATCCTTTACCACGAAGGAGGGGATAGCATCTGGCAAAGGTGCATTCCTCAGGAGGAGCACCATAGCGTCCTCACTTACTGCCACAAGCTTGAGGCAGGAGGACATCACTCTGGGAGGAGAACGGCACAGAAAGTGCTCCAATCCGGCTTGTGGTGGCCTACCCTCTTCAAGGACTCTGATGAGTTCGTGAAGAGGTGTACTGACTGTCAGAGGATGGGCACTTGTGGACAGCGTGATATGATGCCGATGCAGCCCATTCACTTCTGTGAGGTTTTTGACGCATGGGGCATCGATTTCATGGGTCCATTCCCTAAGAGTCAGGGATTTGAGTACATTCTGTTGGCCGTTGATTATGTAAGTCGTTGGGTTGAGGCTATCCCCGCCCGAACCGCTGATGCCAGGACAGTTTGCAGATTTTTGAGGAAGCACATCATCACACAGTTCGGGGTACCTCGAGTATTGATTTCAGACGGGGGGTCTCATTTCATCAACGACCAGGTGAAGGCCCTTGCTAGCGAGTTCAGCATAGACCATCGAGTTGCCACTCCATACCGTCCACCGACGAATGGTCTAGCCGAGGTGTCGAATAGGGAGATCAAGACTATTTTGCAGAAAGTCGTCCGCCCTGACCGAAAGGATTGGTCACAGCTTTTGGACTCGGTCTTGTGGGCTTATAGGACATCTTTCAAGACACCTTTGGGCACATCTCCCTTTCGCCTCGTATATGGCAAGCCGTGCCATTTACCTGTTGAGCTGAGACACAGGTCACTTTGGGCAGTCACGGATATTCTTTTGGATCCAGATAGTGTAGGAGACCAGAGGAGGGCAGAGTTAGCAGCCTTGGAGGAGCTTAGAGATACCGCCTTCTCAAACAGCCTACAGTACAAGGAGAGAGTGAAGGAGTGGCATGATTCCCACATCAGCCACAAGCATTTTGAGCCTGGACAGAGAGTATGGCTGTTTGATGCTAGGCTTCGTCTATTTCCAGGGAAGCTACAGAGCAAATGGAAGGGCCCATATCTAGTGAGAAAGGTACATGACAACAGTAGCATTGACATATCCGAGTTGTCTTCTGAGAGTACCTTTCGAGTGAACGGCCAGCGGCTCAAGCCATTTCTAGATCATGAGCCGCGGGTCGTTGATGTTGCCCCTATTCACTTTGCATGAGATGTGGTCTTTTGACTCACATCTATTGCATCTCACGCCTGATTATCACTGTTCTTCTGACCTGTATAGATCCAGATGTTCATATCATCACATTCTTTAGTCCCACATCCCTTTCTTCATCTTTTGATTATGCTATACTTAGGGTGTACTTTACCCTAAGTATAGGGGGGATGTAGGACCTTTGGGTATTTCTTTTGATTCTTTCTATCCCTGTTTTGCTGCCTATACTTAGGGATATTTTACCCTAAGTATAGGGGGGGTAGACCCTGTACATTCTCCACTCGGTTTTCCCTTTGTATACAGCCTGCTATACTTAGGATTATTTGATCCTAAGTATAGGGGGAAAAGCCGAGATCTTCTTAATTTTCTATTCATTCATTCGTCTTTGTATAGAGCCTTACTTTTCACTTCCCTATATTAAGCACGAGTTATGTCTTCTTCATCGCTCTTGACTCTGAGGACATCGTTCGAGCTAAGTATAGGGGTGTGTGTATATATTTCATATATACTTTAGCCATAACTCATACTTTGTGTGAGTGTGTCAATAAATAAAAATGGCTAAAAACCCTAAAATTCACAAAAATTAAAAAATTTTTTCCTGTAAATAAACATTCTTTTATTGCACATACATAGCTATTGTACAAATTATTTTTGTAAAATTGTTTTCAAAAACTTTTTGTGTAAAGTTTGTGTAAATATGTGTATATCAAAATTATGTATATAGTACAAAATTTTTCCAAAATATTTTGAAAATCAAAAGTTTGCAAAAATCTTGTGTAAATGAGTGTAAATATTTTGCAAAACTTGCATTCACGCATACATTCTTGATTTCAAAACATTTTTCAAAATTTTTTTGCATGTTTGTAAAAATTGTGTAAATAGCATCTTTGTATACTTGTATATAGTTTTTCCTGGATTATAGTTGACATTTAAACTAGCCTGGAATTAAAGTGGAAAATGGAGCTTGATTAAGATCTTAATCCACCTAATTCTAAGAAAAACCTTATAGGGCTTAGGGTTAAGGCTTTTCAGGTCCATGGTGACTTAATTCTTTGAGTCCACTGGGCTATGATCACATGTCATCTCAATGAGCCTAAGTAGAGCACTTAACAACACACACATGACTCATATAGACAATGTCTTTACTTAGACACCGCACTTAGCACCGAGCTCTCTACGGATGAGGTGGTGAGGAGGCAGTCTTCCTCGACTTGGGGTAGCATATGAGGGTAGTACTTCTAGGCGGAACCCCTCTTCTTCTTTTAGTGAAGGAAGTGCATCTCAACTTGGTCTGGTTGCCATGAGGTCTAACGACGGGAGTTGTGGGTTGCAATAATGCTTCAAAAGAGGGATAGTCTACTGGCTCAAGAGGAAAAACTCCTTGTATATATGATGCACATGTATATGTTGTACAGATGCACTTGGAAAAAAGATGCAAAAAGAAAATAACTCCAAAAAAGTGGTGGGTCTGATAGAAATGATAATCCCACCGGAGTATGTATATAGTGCAAATAAGCAAAGCTTGAGATTCATGTCCCACCTTATGTAGCTTGCAACAGGGAGACTTAGCTACACTGGTTGAGCTCCCAAGGATACATGGCTACACTGGCCATGGTCCATTCTTTTCTTCCCCCTCTTCTTGAGCCGGTTGAACTTAAACTTAGAAGGGAATACCCCGCTCCTCAAGGAAAGAGTGGCCAGATTGGGGTCATAGAGTTACCTTGTTGGGGAGGGTTGTCAAGTTGCCATTTCTGAGGTGGAGAGCTTATCTTTCACATTCACAGTACAAGGAAAGATTCATGGTCTTCAGGGTTTGTGTATGGTGACTTGTTCTGATCTGGATTGTTGAGGAGTCCTGGTTATAGATTAGTGGAACTTAGAGGCTGTTGAGTTTTAAACTTAAGTTCAAATAAGGTTCTGACACATTAATAATCCAAAGATCTGATCGAGCTCCATAATTCAATTTAATGAAGGCAAGTTTAATATTCAACCTTGATCCATGTACATTCTCCTCTTTTTCTTTTTCTTTCTCTTTTTCACTTCTTTTTCAAATAAGTGTTTGCTAAGGGACTAGCAAAGTTAAGTATATGGGGGTGATGAATACTCGTCACTCTTTATTCTTATATTTTAGCTACAAAAACCTCTGCAAATACATGTAGATATGTGTAAATACAAATAATTACCATAAGACATGCATTGTGTAAAAACTAATAATTAGCATGTTTTTGTGCAAAAATAAAAGAATAAAGAATTAAAAGAAAATGAGGGAGATATTTAGAATAAATATTGAGCAACCTAATCCCAAGGGAGGGCTCAGCATGGGCCTGACCGCATAAAAGCCAAAGTAGAGAGAGATAGTGAGCTCATGTGTGTAAATATCCTTGTAAATATAATAAAAATATTTTCCTCTAAAAATAAAATAAAATGGTCTTGTATATATTTGTAAATATTTGTAAAGACAAAATCAAAATAAAAATAGAAAAATTAAAAATAAAACAAAAATACCCTTCCTTGTACATATTCACCATGTACATAAGACCACACTTATATTTATTTTACCTTGTAAATAAATAAACCAAAATTCCATAAAGCTTGTATATATTCTATATTTCATGTTGTAAATAAATAAAATAAAAACCATAAAAACAAAAATTAAATAAAAAGAATAAAAATAAAAATCAAAAGAAACTTTGTAAATATACCATGTATATAAATGTATATACCTATTTATTTTACCCTTGTAAATAAATAATAAAAATAAAATAAAAATACCTTTTTATTCCTAATGTTATGCTATAAATAAATAAAATATAAAATGGGAATAAAAATGTACAAAAATAATTAATTGAAAATCAAAAATCAAAAACCAATATTGTGTATATACCTATATATAACACTATATTGTAAATACCTTATTTTTATTTCAAAAAATTAATTAAAAATCACAAAAAAATAGTTTAAAAATAAAATAGACATTTTTCATGTTTTGATTTTTTAATAAGTCAGCCATTTATTATTTTATTTTCAATTTCCAAATAACTATGATTTGGCGGGCTCTAATTGGTCCATGGGGGACGTTGACCCCTCGGTAAACTCCCCCCCTTGGACCACAGACCTGCGGATCCTGTGCCCGGACCCGTTTTCTCCCATTTATCCCCGCTTGACCCGATCGTCATTTCGCCAAATCACGTGTCCTAATCACTCTCCAGATATCCGGGAACCTCGCCCGACACCTTGCCTAGGGGTCCGTGCTTCACCAAGCCGGACCCGACCCTTTCTTCCCGGACCTCCACACGTATAAAGCATCTGCTCCGGCCGCATTTCACTCATCTTTGGATCGTTTCACTCCACCCTAGGACCTCCATAGCCACCGCGAGAGTGACAGCTTGCGTTCGGCTGTGTCGCAGCGAGGAGGGAGCGACCAGACCACTGATCCGGCAACTTTGCGCCGCTGTGCGCCGCCCAGACGTGGTGCTCGAGCCTCGGGCACCGACGGCCCTTGAGGCTAGGACCTGGAGCTTCCCCAGCTCTTCCCCAGTCGGTCTCATCCAGTAGGTAGCTTTCTTTCCTTTTCTATTTCTCTAATTTACCTTTTCGCCCAAATCGCCCCGTCGCCGACGAGCCCCGATTCCGACTACCCTAGCCCACCTTTCGACCATCGGAATCACCCATCACCTTCGCCTTTCCCCCGTGCACCTTCTGCACCCATCCATCCAACCCAGTTTGCACAGGAACTGGGATTGGGGCTCCACCTCCGTCGCTTCACCGGAGCCCCTTCATCTCGACGCATCGTCCACCTACACCACCGCTAACCGGGTCGAGGCACTTTGCCCTCGACCCAGGAGCTTGTTGTCGTGCTTTTCAGGTCCAAGCGAGTCCATCTGAGGGCTCGTCGT
This sequence comes from Ottelia alismoides, assembly GCA_037367405.1. NCBI lineage: Eukaryota > Viridiplantae > Streptophyta > Magnoliopsida > Alismatales > Hydrocharitaceae > Ottelia > Ottelia alismoides. Next base: position 100,516 of record JAZKJV010003156.1, on the reverse strand, counting down.
TCTAGAGCAGCAGCTCAACCTCCGCCGGTGTCATCTGAGCTCTCCGGAGCTCCGTTGCATCATCGGAGGAGCTCTGTGGATGCGGGAGGCCCAGGCGTTCCTTCTCCGATCATTAGCAGCCCGTGAGGAGGGTCACCGTACGTGCACCGGGCCGGTGAACTTGTTCTTCGTGCACCCTCCAGGACCGTCCGTTGCACCTTCACGCTCCAGATCTTCCGAGGACCGTCCGATCAGAGGTTAAGAGGAGACCCAGCGACCCCCATCTGATCGACGCGTGGCCCCCTCTTAGCCCTCCATCCAGCGGAAGGCCTTCAGCGCTTCACGACCGTTAGATCCAGCACGTGGCATCCATCTAGCCATCCGCTTAATAAAAGGGTAATATACCCTTAGGCCCTTATCTTTTTAGTTGTTAATATTTAGTCTTGTAAATAGGCTTTGTAGTTCTTTTATTTTTGTGAATATTGCATAGAGGACCCTATGGTTTGTTTGATTTGCATTTATAAACCTGTAAATGATGGACACGTGCTTCGCCACGTGAGCTTTTGGTGTATTTGCATTTCTTGCGCTGTGTTTTTCGTGTGTTACTGTCTGCATTTTTTAAAATAGGACTGACAAGTATGCCCTTCCAGGCCTGAGTCACGTGTATCGTGCGTGGGCCGCTGGGAATTTTACACTTTGGCCCCTCTATTTTCATTGCATGTTATCCAAGGGGCCCAGGACTTTATTTTAATTGCAGATAGGTCCCTGTGCACTATGCCTTTGTTTTTATTTTTAATAAAATAGCAAAACTACTCCAAATTTGATGAAAATTGGCCATGGCTCCTGCCATGGTGTAAAATTTTCTCTAAATTTTGGAGACATTTTTGACTCTTTTTACTATTTTTAAAAATTCAAAAACACACATTTTCTTTACTGTCTAGTTTTAAAAATCACGAAAAATATTAAAACACCTTTAAAAATTACAAAAAATTAGATATTGTTTGTTTTGTGTTATTTGATTTTCTGACCAGTTTTGGTCATTTTTGGACATATAAAGACTATAAAAATTTAAAAACACTAAAAACTCCACAAAATTCTAATAAAGAATTGAAAAATCCAAAAATAATAAATCCAGGGCCTAATTTTTCCTTGTATTCCCTACTTTACAGGAAAATTCCCTTCAAACCTTGATAGGGCCATTTTGCATTTTAATTTGGCCCTCTAAGTCTGACTAGACAGTGCCTTTGTTTTTCAGCCTTGTTTTATTTTTATAAAATTCCCTAAAAATCAGAAAAACCCCAAAAATAATCAAAAACATAGAAAAATATAAAAAACATAAAAACATTTTTGTTTGAATTTTTGGGTGAATTTTGAGTAGTTAAATAATTTGTCCAAGTTGCTTGTTTATTTGTTTTCTTATTTTCTTTAATAATTAAAAAATCCAAAAAATATTAAAAATATTAAAATTCCACCAAAAATCACTTCCTTTTATTTTATTTCATTTCTAACTACTTCGTAGGCCGCAAGGCCATTACGTGCTCCCTGAGTCCGACCCTGGTCTCTATACCAGACTAATCTAATAACCATGCCACTATTGAATTCCTTTGATTTTTATTCTGTTTTGGTGGTCTGATCCCTTATTTTCTTGATTGAGCCGAGATTTCTATCGATCCGTGTCGCAACAACCCGAGTGTGATATTTTTACCTGATCCAGATTAGTAGAAGTTTGGCTCATCATACGCCGATATTGTGAACTTTCTTGTTGCTAAGAAAGTTCCACAAGATTGGTCCAGGCAGAGGCTTGAGACCTTCCTCGCGAAGGCCAAGTCTTATCACTGGGAGGATCCCATCCTTTATCATGAAGGAGGGGATAGCGTCTGGCGTAGGTGCATTCCTCAGGAGGAGCACCATAGCGTCCTCACTTACTGCCACAAGCTTGAGGCAGGAGGACATCACTCTAGGAGGAGAACGACACAAAAAGTACTCCAATCCGGCCTATGGTGGCCTACCCTCTTCAAGGACTCTGATGAGTTCGTGAAGAGGTGTACTGACTGTCAGAGGATGGGCACTTGTGGACAACGTGATATGATGTCGATGCAGCCCATTCACTTCTGTGAGGTTTTTGACGCATGGGGCATCGATTTCATGGCTCCATTCCCTAAGAGTTAGGGATTCAAGTACATTCTGTTGGCCGTGGATTATGTTAGTCATTGGGTTGAGGCCATCCCCGCCCGAACCGCAGATGCTAGGACTGTTTGCAGATTTTTGAGGAAGCATATCATTTCACGGTTCGGGGTTCCTCGAGTGTTGATATCTGACGGGGGATCTCATTTCGTCAATGACCAGGTAAAGGCCCTTGCTAGCGAGTTCGGCATAGACCATCGAGTTGCCACTCCATACCACCCTCAGACGAATGGTCTTGCCGAAGTATCAAATAGGGAGATCATGACTATATTGCAGAAAGTCATCCGCCCTGACCGAAAGGATTGGTCACAGCTTTTGGACTCGGACTTGTGGGCATATAGGACGTCTTTCAAGACACCTTTGGGCACATCTCCCTTTCGCCTTATTTATGGCAAGCCGTGCCATTTACCTGTTGAGTTGAGACATAGGTCACTTTGGACAGTCATATACTTTTGGATCCATATAGTGTAGGAGATCAGAGGAGGGCAGAGTTAGCCGCCTTGAAGGAGCTTCGTGATACCGCCTTCTCAAACAGCCTACAGTACAAGGAGAGAGTGAAGGAGTGGCATGATTCTCATATCAGCCACAAGCATTTGAGCCTGGACAAAGAGTATGGTTGTTTGATGCTAGGCTTTGTCTATTTCCAGGGAAGCTACATAGCAAATGGAAGGGACCATATTTAGTGAGAAAGGTACACGACAATGGGAGTATTGACATATCTGAGTTGTCTTCTGAGAGTACCTTTCGAGTGAACGGCCAGCGGCTTAAGCCATTTCTAGATCATGAGCCGCAGGTCGTTGATGTTGCACCTATTCACTTTGCGTGAGATGTGGCCTTTGACTCACATCTATTGCATCTCACGCCTGATTATCACTGTTCTCCCGACTTGTATAGATCCAGTTGTCCATATCATTCCATTCTTTAGTTCCACATCCCTTTCCTCATTTTTGATTATGCTATACTTAGGGTGTACTTTACCCTAAGTATAGGGGGGATGTAGGACTCTCAAGTATTTCTTTTGACTCATTTAACCCCTATTTTTGCTGCCTATACTTAGGGATATTTTACCCTAAGTATAGGGGGGGTAGACCCTATACATTCTTCACTCGGTTTTCCCTTCGTGTATAACCTGCTATACTTAGGATTATTTGATCCTATGTATAGGGGGAAAAGCTGAGACCCTCTTGATTTCTATTCTTTCATTCGTCTTTGTAAATAGCCTTCCTTTTCACTTCCCTATACTAAGCACGAGTTATGTCTTCTTCATCGCTCTTGACTCTGAGGACATCGTTCGAACTAAGTATAGGGGGGTGTGTATATATTTCATATATACTTTAGCCATAACTCGTACTTTGTGTGAGTGTGTAAATAAATAAAAATGGCTAAAAACCCAAAAATCCATAAAAATAAAAAATTTTCCTGAAAATAAACATTCTTTTATTTGCACATACATAGCTATTGTACAGAATTATTTTTGTAAAAATGTTTTCAAAAACTTTTTATGTAAAGATTGTGTAAATAATTTCATATCCAAACTATGTATATAGTACAAAATTTTTCCAAAATGTTTTGAAAATCAAAAGTTTGCAAAAACATTGTGTAAATTTGTGTAAATATTTTGCAAAACTTGCATTCATGCACACATTCATAATTTCAAAACATTTTTAAAAAATTTTGCATGTTTGTAAATATTGTGTAAATAGCATCCTTGTATATATTTGTATAGTTTTTCCTGGATTATAGTTGACATTTAAACTAGCCTGGAATTAAATTGGGAAATGGAGCTTGATTAAGATCTTAATCCACCTAATTATAAGAGGAACCTTATAGGGCTTAGGGTTAAGGCTTTTCAGGTCCATGGTGACTTAATTCTTTGAGTCCACTAGGCTACGATCACATGTCATCTCAACGAGCCTAAGTAGAGTATTTAACAACACACACATGACTCATATAGACAATGGCTTTACTTGGACCCGCACTTTACACCGAGCTCTCTACGGATGAGGTGGTGAGGAGGCAGTCTTCCTTGACTCGGGGTAGCATATGAGGGTAGTACTTCTAGGCGGAACCTCTCTTCTTCTTTTAGTGAAGGAAGTGCGTCTCAACTTGGTCTGGTCTCCATGAGGTCTAACGACAGGAGTTGTGGGTTGCAATAATGCTTCAAAAGAGGGATAGTCTACTGGCTCAAGAGGAAAAACTCCTTATGTATATATGCTGCACATTGTAAATATGTTGTACAGATGCACTTTAAAAAAAATGCAAAAAGAAAATAACTCCAAAAAAAGTGGTGGGTCTGATAGAAAATGATAATCCCACCGGAGTATGTATATAGTGCAAATAAGCAAAGCTTGAGATTCATGTCCCACCTTATGTAGCTTGCAGCAGGGAGACTTAGCTACACTGGTTGAGCTCCCAAGGATACATGGCTACACTGGCCATGGTCCATTCTCTTCTTCCCCCTCTTCTTAAGCCGGTTGAACTTGAACTTAGAAGGGAATACCCCGCTCCTCGAGGAAAGAGTGGCCAGACTAGGGTCATAGAGTTACCTTGTTGGGGAGGGTTGTCAAGTCACTACTTCTGAGGTGGAGAGCTAAAACTCACATACACTGTACAAGGAAAGATTCATAGTCTTCAGGGTTTTTGTATGTAGACTTGTTCTGATCGGGATTGTTGAGGAGTCTTGATTATAGATTAGTGGATCTTAGAGGCTGTTGAGTTTTAAACTTAAGTCCAAATAAGGTTCTGACACATTAATAATCCAAAGATCTGATCGAGCTCCATATTTCAATTTAATGAAGGCAAGTTTAATATTCAGCATTGATCCATGCATTTTCTCCTCTTTTTCTTTTTCACTTCTTTTTCAAATAAGTGTTTGCTAAGGGACTAGCAAAGTTAAGTATAGGGGGTGATGAATACCCATTCATCACTCTTTATTCTTTTATTTTACCTACAAAACCCATGCAAAACACATGTATATTTCTGTAAATACCAATAATAGTCAAAAAGCATGCATTGTGTAAAAATGAATAATTAGCATGTTTTTGTGCATAAATAAAAGAATAAAGAAATAAAAGAAAAAAGAAGGAGATATTTAGAATAAATATTGAGCGACCTAATCCCAAGGGAGGGCTCAGCATGGGCTTGACCGCATAAAATCCCAAGTAGAGAGAGATAAGGAAGCTCATGTGTGTACATATATACCTGTATATAAATAAAAATATTTTCCTCTTATAAAAATAAAAATGGGTTTGTATTTATATGTATATATTTGTAAATATAAAATTAAAATAAAAATGAGAAAAATAAAAAGAAATAAAATTGATCCCTCATTGTCTATATTCACCATGTACATAGAACCCTTTATCTATTTATTTATCCCTATAAATAAATAAATAAAAATCCATAAAAAATATGTACATACTCTATATTTCATAATGTAAATAAATAAAATAAAAACCATAAAAATAAAAATAAAATAAAAAGAAATAAAAATAAAATCAAAACCAATATTGTACATATACCATATATGTATATAATAAAAGCATTTATTTAGCCCATGTAAATAAATAATAAAAATAAATAAAATACCAAATTATTCCAAATTTTATTCTATAAACAAATAAAATATAAAATTGGAATAAAACGTACAAAAATAAAGAATTAAAAATCAAAAATCAAAAATACAATACTGTATATACCTGTATATAATAATCATATTTTGTAAATACCTAATTTTTATTTCAAAAAAATAAATAAAAATCACAAAAAATAGTTTATAAATAAATAAACATTTTTTATGTTTAAACTTTTTCCAAATTCGGCCATTTACTATTTTATATTTAGTTTCCAATTCTTTAATGCGTGGCCGCACCTGATTGGTCCACGGGGGATGTTGACCCCCGGTCAACTCCCCCCTTGGACCACCAACCCGCGGATCTGAGTTATGAACCCAATTTCGCCCATTTATCTAAACCAGATCCGAGCCCCAAATAACTAAACCACGGGTCCTGATTAAAGATGAATCAACCAAGATCCACGCCCGATGGTCTTCCCTCGGGGTCCGAGCTCCGATATCCATGACCGACCCCTTCTTCTCGGACCCCTAGCCATATAAAGCTTCTGCTCCGCCGCACAATTCCTCTCATCTTTGGCTCCGCCTTCCCATCCCAGGATCTCCACTACCTTCCCTAGAGTGACAGCTAGCCGCGGGTCGTGTTGCAGTGAGGAGGAGATGTCCCAGCCACTAATCCGGCAGCTCATCGTCGCCGTGCGCCGCCCAGGAGCAGCGCTCGAGCCTCGGGCCTCGACGACCCTAGAGGCAAAGACGAGGAGGTCTAGGAGCTCTCCACAGTCGAATCCACCCATCTGATAAGCCTGATTCTTTCTACATTTCTCGAATTTTCATTTACGCCCAAATCCATCTTTCGCCGTCGACCATCAATTCCGACCATCTCAGTCACCTTCTCGATCATCGGACTCGACCCTCACACCCACGAGACTTCTCCGCACCTTCTGCACCCACTCGCACCCCCTGACTCGCCCTGGAGCAGGGACTTCGATCTTCACCGTTGACGCCTCGCCGGAGATCGAACATCTCGCCTCATCCGACCACCATACCGCTGCTAACCGGGTCGAGGCACTTTGCCCTCGACCCGGCAAGCTTCCTATGTCATTTTCCAGGTCAGACGAGGCCCATCTGGGGATATTCACGTTCAGCACAGAAGCCCCAGCTCCGCCTTCGTCGCCGGAGCTCTTCGGAGCCTCCCGGCATCATCGGAGGAGCTCGTCAGCTGCTGAGCGTCAAGGTGGAGCTCTTCCGCATCTTAGTAGCAACAGGGGAGGTTCACCGTGCGAGTTTTGGGCCGGCGAAGTTCACCGGCCACCTGTTCTTGGAGGACCTTACCCAGCCATCCATCCAGCCTCGCCGCTCCAGTTGTGATCCACGCCGTCCATTTGAGGAGCAACAGACCACCGTTCGATCTTCGGAGGCTGGATCTGGACCGCACGATCAACGAGGAGGTGCCCTTGATTCCAGAGCGCCCGATCAGCTACGTGGCACCGCCTCCACCGTCAGATCAGAGCCGAGGCCCTTCGTTGAGGCGCCGCTACCCGCAGCCGTTGGATACCCCACGTGACGCGTCCTCAACCCTCGGATAATAAGGGGTAAATATCACTTAGGCCCCCTTCTGTTTTGTTTTATCATTTAGTCTTGTAAATATTTTATAGAGTTCATTTTATTTTGGAACATTTGCACTTAGGACCTTGTTGTTTATTTTAATTGCATTTCTACCCCTGTATATGTTGGACACGTGCATCGTCACGTGATGTTTTGGTGAATTTGCAAGACATGGGCTTGTAGTTTCTATTTGTTATTGAATGAGAAATATTTTCTGTTAATTGCACTTATGCCCCTGTGAATGAAGTTATTCGACGTGTTGAATTTGTTGGGCTTTTTACGACTTAGCCCCTGAACTTTTAGCACCTATTGCTAATAAGTCTGGGGACTTAAGTTTCTTTACATTTGGGTCCCTCAGTGCCACACCCACGTGCCGCGCGCATGGGGTACCTAGAGAAATTGCATGAGGACCTCCTGAGTTTTTGATTTTGTTCCTTACCAGCCCCAGAACTTTATTTAAATTGCAAACAGGTCCCTGTGCACTGTGGGCTCTTGTTTGATTTAAATAAAATAGCAATTTTTATCCAAATTGAGTGAAAATTGGAAACGTGGCTCCTGCCACTGTGTAAAATTTTCACCAATTTTTGGGTACATTTTTGAGCCCTTTTGTTATTTTTAAAAATTCAAAAACCCTTAATTTTGTCTCTGTTCAGATTGAAAATTCATAAAAAATATTAAAACCTTTTTAAAAATTACAAAAAATTAGGTTTTGTGTGTTTTAGTGTGTTTGATTTTCTGACCATTTTTGGTTATTTTTGGAGTTATAAAAATTATAAAAATTGAAAAACCCCTAAAATCATAAAAATTCTAAAAATTCATAGAAAATTCAAAAATTCAAAATCCCTTTCCCTGAATTTTCCTTTTTGTTTATATTTTTCCAGAAAAATACCTCCAGGCCTTGAAAAGACCATTTGAAATTTTTAAATGATCTTTGAAGCTTGATTGGATAGTTTTTCATTATTTCTGCCTTCTTTCATTTTTAGAAAATTCCATAAAAATCATAAAATTACCAAAAACAGTAAAAAATCCATAAAACTTAAAAATATTATTGTTTGAATTTTTGGAGCTTTTTAGAGTAGTTAAATAAATTGTTGTTTGTGCTTGTTTTTACCTTTTTATTATTTTTCTTCATATCTAAAAATCCAAAAAAATATAAAAATGATAAAAATCCAAAAAATATTTGTTTATATTTTCTTTATTTTTAGACTACTTCGTAGGCCACAAGGCCAATCCGTGCTCCCTGAGTCCGACCCTGGGTGCTACACCAGGCTAATCTCATAGCCAGGGCCACTAGTTGTTTTTCTCCGATTTTATCTCTGTTTGGTGGTCTGTACTTCATTTTTTCTTGTTGACTGAGACATCTCCGAGATCCGGGTCGCAACAACCCTAGTTTTATTTTATTCACCCGAGTCTAGGTAATTTTTCGGTCATCAGGACCTCACCGCGGTTTTCGCCGGTTTTTGTTTTCCGACCGTTTATTTACCGCTTATTTGATTTTCACGATTTTTGGCCTTAGCTTAGGATTTTCTGTGATTGCGTCGTAATAATTAGGGTCCACACACTTAACTATCTGCCTGTACCTATTAGATCGTAACTGGACCTAAATAAAAAATAATAAAGAAAAGGCTACTTGGTCACTTGAGGGGTCCCGAGCCGCTAGAGGTCGTATACAACACTGGCAGGACCCGTTGTGGCGGGCACCGATCGGCATCCGAGACCGGACACCGACCCCTCCTGTTGACCACTTAGTCATCGGTTCTTCACATTTAGAAATTGCTCTGCTTAAGGCCGATTCTCATGCATCATATATGCAGTTTATATTCTGTCTTTATTTTATACGCAGATCATTTTGCATGTAGACTGCTGGAGTCAGGTACGCATCTCTTACTCTGCATGCATCATCGATTTCCTGCACATCGGCTTTTTCATCTTATCCCCCCGGTTTTTGGACTTAAAATAATAAGGAGAACCGTAAAATTCGTTAGGCATTGTTTGATCTGAAAAAAAATCTAAAAACAAAAACCATAAAATTTGAGACTGCTAAATAAACTCGACCCTAAAAGACACTTCACCTAAAAATCTATCTTGAGGAGAGAAACCCCCGCATTGTCTGGTTTGTATGCGCGAGAGAGTGACCCACACACTAAACTAGAACCACATCTGAGCCCTGACCAGACTACCGGCCTTTTATACGGGACAGTCTGGTAGGCGGATTGGATTCCTATCAGGTCACGTAACCACTCTGATATCCTGACATGATCACCTAATAAAATTGACAAGATAATTGACCGAGCTCTTACGGTCTTCAGCTCAGCGTGGAGTAGGTGAACCTTGTTTGCTCATCTTGTTTGTTTTCCAGATCTCATCCGCCCGACTTGCCAGATCAAGATGATGGGCAGGAGGTCTCTTAGGCAGCCTCTGGCTGCACCGCTTTTTAGCACTCCAGCCCACTCATCTAGGTTGGTTCGTGATAGCTCATACCCGCTCTCCGAACCTGAGTTCGATTCCGCCTTGTTCCCCCTTGACCACCCTTTTCTATTCCTGAGATGCCAGTGCCAGATGCGAGACAACAGACGGTTGATATTTCGGCACCTGAGTTTGGATCTTTTGCCTTTACAGAGACCATGGTCAACAGCGAGGAGCGCACCGATGGTCCGAGGCCAGAGACGACCACATACGTTCTGGACCAGGGTGCGATCAACACCACCATGTTAGCTTCCCTCGAGACCATGCAGAGACAGATACGAGATCAGGGAGCTTTGATGGTAGAGATGAGGAGAGAGATGAAGCAGATGAGAGCCGTCCGCGAGCAGCTCAGGCCCGGAGGAGACAGACCATGGAGACCCGATGAGCTGGCAGCAGCCGCCGCAGCCGCAACAGCAGAAGAAGAGCTGAGACCGATGCGGGAGTTGCACAACCTCGGATCGACACTGACACACGGGTGGGTGGTACTTCCAACGATCGTAGGGGACTTCAAGTTCCCCCCGAACACACTTCAGCTACTCCCCCGCTTCCACAGACTCGCCACTGAGGAGCCCCATCTACATCTTCAGGAGTTCGAGATGATCTGCAGTACAGTCCATGATTGGTAGGTAGACGAGGACACCATTAGGATGATTGCTTTTCCTTTCTCTCTAGCAGACAGAGCAGCCAACTGGCTGAAGCACTTAGGGAGATTCGTATACAACTGGGAGCAGCTCCGCACCAAGTACTTGAACAAGTACTATCCACTCGGGCAGACCAATGCAACAAGGGCCCTGATCAGCAACTTCTCCATGCTCCCCAACGAGCAGTTCCACGAGGCATGGGAGAGGTTTCGTGAGCTTACCGAGAGATGCCCGCACCACGACATCACGAAGCCGAACCTAGTTCAGAGCTTCTTCCGCGGGTTGACACCAGAGCTGCAGGGCATGGTGAACGCTTCTTGTGGCGGTTCCTACTTCGCCAAGGATGAGGATCAGGTCTGGGCCATCTACGAGGAGATGACCGAGAACTATACAGTGATGTCCCAGACCAGACTCTACACTCAGGGACGCCCACAGCCACAACCACAGACCGTGCAGTACCAGAGGATAGCACGAGTCGATGTAGATCCTTTCACTTCGTCCGCGGCAGCCGCACATGCCGAGTCCATTGCCGCAGACATGGGCATCATCAACGAGAAGCTGGATCAGATCGAGTTGATAGAGAAGAAGCAGTGCCAGGGCATATCTCAGATGGATCAGATGGCACAGACGTTGAGTGACCTGAAGACACAGATCATGTGTCTCAAGGAGGCACGGACGGCTTCTCAGCCCCATCTTCAGGCACAAGGAGATCCGAGCAGTAGTGGTAGCTCGTCCCAGCGCTCCAGTCAACCTAGACAGGTTCACCTTGTACAGGCAGAGCCCTACCAGCAGCCACAACCGTATTACCAGTCACCACCATCCCCAGACACTCAGATGGTGGTCTACCAGCCGGATCAGCCCCTGGCAGTACTCCCGCCACCCCCCTACGAGCAAGAGCCGTTGATGGATGTCAATGGGATTTGATATGACCGACCCCAGCCCGATATCCGACGAGACCATCCCGGATTCCGCTGGTCGGACAGAGGCACCAGTTCCCAGCAGCAACCTCTAGTTCAGGGTGGCCAGTACGACCAGCAGCGTGAGTAGCCCCAGCCCCCAGTTCACCACCAGCAGCAATCACCCCAGCACCACCAGCAGTATGGTCCTCGTACCTATCAGCAGGGACAAACTTGGAGGCGAGAGCAGCCTCAACAGTATCATCAGCAGTACCCCTCTCACTCGCACCAACAACATCAGCCTCACTATCAGTGAGGCCACCCGTCAGGTTCTCATGGGCCAGCCTATGAGAACCCCGCCTTAGACGACCTAGCCCGCCTCATGACAAAGCAACATGTTACCTTTAGACGGGAGATGGATGAGTTCCGCCAGGAGATGCGGGAGATCGTGAGAGGGAAGGCCGCCATCCCTGCCCAGATTGAGCCGAACGCGAACAATCTGAAGAGGAAGTCTGAGCAGGTAGAGTCCACAGAGATTACCACTCCTAGTGATTCATTTGGTGATTTGTCTGCATACATGTTTGATGCTGATTTTGTTACACTTAGGAGCGGTAGGATGACAGCAGGCAACGCCTCGTATGAGCGACGTCCCCATGCCACTTCTAGAGCGCCAGGCAAGGAAGAGCACGGTGTTGATGCCGTGAGAGATGATGACGGTGGCGTTGACGCCACCATGGATGTTGATCCAGCGACGGTACTGAGGCCGTCATTTCACCAGTTGGAGGAGGTGGTATTGACGCCACCCGTGCAGTTGCTGAGCCAGAGCACAGTACTGATGCCGCGAGTCGACATGCCGAGGGTGGTACTGAGGCCACCGTTTCTACTTCTGCTAGTCTTGTTGTCTTTCCGTCTGTACATGTATCTCAGGACGTTTCTGTGAATAAAGGAAAGGGTTTATTTTACTCTGATCTACCTGTGGTGCTTGATGATGTATGTGTGGATTCTGCCAGATTTGAGCAACCTAGACCCTCTCCTAGTCCTTCATCTGAGAAGGACCCTGTGATCCCCTTTCCACGAGCACTTCATATGGCAAAGGGGAAGAAAACATAAAATCAGAAAAAGAATCACCAGATAGAGTTCAGCCAGCAGATGATAGATAGATTCCATATACAGCTGACTCTTCAGGAGGCCTTGGAGCACATCCCTCTACTCCAGAGATCACGCAGAGACAGGACCACAGTCAGGAGGAAGAGGAGGAACCATCAGTCTGAGATCCATGTGCTTACCCGAGCCACTTGTTTTGCGATACAGAACCGTCTGCCAGCCAAGAGGCCAGATGCAGGAGCCCCGTATGTCAGATGCCACATCCATGAGCAGAGGTTCGACCGCACTCTATTAGACAGTGGTTCTTCGATCAACCTACTTCCGGCAGTCCTTCTCGACCGCTTCGAGTTGGGCACTCTACGACAGAGCATGACGGTCCTTAAGTTTGCTGATGTCAAGAGGCCAAAGGGGTTGCTGAAGGACGTTGTCGTCACGATTCAGGGCATGAAATTCCCCGTAGACTTCGTTGTGTTGGACATGGAGATCCCTGAATCCATGACCGTTACCCCGATCATTCTAGGACACCCGTTGTTGGCCACAGCCAAGGCAGTGTCCGACCATAATAGCGGGAAGGTATACTTTTGCGTCGAGGGCAAGAGTTTACAAATAGAGACGGTCGAGGAGACTAGAGCCAGAGATTCAGCTTGCTCAGAGCCGACTTCCGATTCAGAGCAGATGACAGAGGTAGGGCAAGACATCCACCAGGTCTGTGATTTTGTGATCACAGATGACGAGGCAGTTTGGGCAGATCCAGTCGCACAGGTCATCCTCTCACCTTCAGAGTTCGCTGATGCAGAGACGCCAGCAGAGGAGAGATTGGAAAGTGCATCCCTGGTCCAGGATACTTCTCAGGCAGCAGAGCCGGTTCCCGACCGCGAGACAGATTTTTGTGAGTCTGATACAGATCCCTCGGAGTCAGATATTGATTGGGCAGAGTTTGTTGATTTTATACCATGTCTGATTTCCACTGATCCTACAGCTAGGGAGGAGGTTGATTCCATGCAGAGCAGAGACAAACCAGCAGAGCAGCCTTTTCCAGATACAGATTGCGAGAGAGAGTTTCCGTTCTCCTATGCATATTTGGCAGCATTCACTTAGACCTTTCAGAGGCCAGATCCGCCAGCACCTACTTGTCCAGAGCTGAAGCCGCTACCATCGTCGCTGAAGTATAGGTTCCTTGCGGGTGAGCATGAGATGTACCCAGTCATTATCTCAACAGATTTGACTGGAGAGCAGGAATCCCGTCTGATGGGGGTTCTTGAAAAGAACTGCAAGGCAATAGGATGGAGTGTAGCCGATCTCCAGGGGATAAGTCCGGCCCTGTGCTCCCACCATATCTATCTCGAGGATGAGGCAAAGCCATCGCGTGAGTTCCAGCGGTGGCTGAACCTGAATCTTAGAGATGTTGTCATGAAGGAGATCTCAAAATGGTGGAGCGCCGATTTTATCTACCCCATCTCCGACTCCAAGTGGGTCAGTCTGTTGCATGTGGTGCCCAAGAAGACGGGCATCACTACAGTTGTCAGCGAGTCTGGAGAGGAGATCGCTACCCGGGTACCCACTTCTTGGCGAGTCTGCATGGATTACAGACGACTCAACCAAGCCACCAAGAAGGATCATTTCCCCTGCCCTTTATTGATCAGATCATTGAGAGACTGGCATGGAAGAGCCATTACTGCTTCTTAGATGGGTACTCCGGCTATAATTAGGTGGCCATCGCGCCCGAGGACTAGGACAAGACCACCTTCACTTGTCCCTTCGGGACATATGCTTTCAGACACATGCCATTTGGATTGTGCAGCGCTCCGGCGACATTCCAGAGATGCATGCTGTCCATCTTTTCGGAAATGGTGGGGGAGTGCTTGGAGGCCTTCATGGATGATTTCTCGGTCTACGGCGACGGATTCGATTCTTGTCTTAACTGCCTAGACCGAGTCCTTCAGCGATGCATTGAGGTTCACCTTGTGTTGCCTTGGGAGAAGAGTCACTTCATGGTGACTCAAGGGACGGTGCTTGGCCATATCATCTACAACAGGGGCATGGAGGTTGATCTGGCCAAGGTGGATGTCATTAGAAAACTCAATCCACCGTCCAACTTGCGGCAGTTACGGTCTTTTCTGGGGCACGTCGGTTTCTACCGACGCTTCATTCATGATTTCAGCATGATTGCCCGACCGTTGACTGATCTGCTGATGAAAGACACCAAGTTCCTTGTAGATGATAAGTGTCTATCGTCATTTGAGACTCTCAAGAGCTGTGTTGTAGAGGCTCCTGTTCTCCAGGCACCCGATTGGTCTCTCCCATTCGAGATCATGACGGATGCCTCCGATTTTGCCGTAGGGGCTGTGCTGGGACAGAGGAGGGGTGGAGTCCCATTTGCCATTCACTACACTAGCCGTACATTGGATTCCGCGCAACGGAATTATACCATCACTGAGAAGGAGATGCTGGCCATAGTTTTCGCACAAGATAAGTTCAGATCGTACATCATTGGATCTAGAGTGACCATCTACACTGATCACACCGTCATCGGATACCTCATGGCAAAGAAGGATGCCAAAGCTAGATTGACCAGATGGATCCTTCTACTCCAGGAGTTTGATATAGAGATTAAGGACAAGCCTAGAGTCAAGAATGTGGTGGCGGATCATCTCTCTCGATTATAGCATCTTGAGGATTCTGAGCAGACCGAGCCTATTTGTGAGACCTTCCCAAATGGGGCGATCCTTGCTATCGCCTCTCTCCCGTGGTACACCGATATTGTGAACTTTCTTGTTGCCAAGAAAGTCCCACAGGATTGGCCCAGGCAGAGACTTGAGACCTTACTTGCGAAGGCCAAGTTCTACTACTGGGAGGATTCCATCCTTTATCATGAAGGAGGGGATAGCGTCTGGCGTAGGTGCATTCCTCAGGAGGAGCACCACAACGTCCTCACTTACTGCCACAAGCTTGAGGCAGGAGGACATCACTCTGGGAGGAGAACGGTACAGAAAGTGCTCCAATCTGGCCTATGGTGGCCTACCCTCTTCAAGGACTCTGATGAGTTCGTGAAGAGGTGTACTGACTGTCAGAGGATGGGCACTTGTGGACAGCGTGATATGATGCCAATGCAGCCCATTTACTTCTGTGAGGTTTTTGACGCATGGGGCATCGATTTCATGGGTCCATTCCCTAGGAGTCAAGGATTCGAGTACATTCTGTTGGTCGTGGATTATGTGAGTCGTTGGGTTGAGGCCATCCCCGCCCGAACCGCAGATGCTAGGACTGTTTGCTGATTTTTAGGAAGCATATCATTTCACGGTTCGGTGTCCCTCGAGTGTTGATATTTGACGGGGGGTCTCATTTCGTCAACGATAAGGTAAAGGCCCTTGCTAGCGAGTTCAGCATAGACCATCGAGTTGCTACTCCATACCACCCTCAGACGAATGGTCTTGTTGAAGTGTCGAACAGGGAGATCAAGACTATATTGTAGAAAGTCATCCGTCCTAACCGAAAGGATTGGTCACAGCTTTTGGACTCGGTTTTGTGGGCATATAGGACGTCTTTCAAGACTCATTTGGGTACATCTCCCTTTCGCCTCGTTTATGGCAAGCCTGCCATTTACCTGTTGAGCTGAGACACATGTCACTTTAGGCTGTTACAGATATACTTTTGGATCCAGAGAGTGTAGGAGATCAGAGGAGGGCAGAGTCAGCAGCCCTGGAGGAGCTTCGTGATACCGCCTTCTCAAACAGCCTACAGTATAAGGAGAGAGTGAAGGAGTGGCATGATTCTCATATCAGCCACAAGCATTTTGAGCCAGGACAGAGAGTATGGCTGTTTGATGCTAGGCTTCGTCTATTTTCAGGGAAGCTACAGAGCAAATGGAAGGGACCTTACTTGGTTAGAAAGGTACTCGACAATGGGAGTATCGATATATCTGAGTTGTCTTCTGAGAGTACCTTTTGTGTTAACGGTCAGCGGCTCAAGCCATATCTAGATCATGAGCCGCGGGTCGTCGACGTTGCCCCGATTCACTTTGCGTGAGATGTGGTCTCTTGACTCACATCTATTGTATCTCACGCCTGATTATCACTATTTCCACGACCTGTATAGATCCAGTCGTCCATACCACACCATTCTTCAGTCCAACACCCCATCTACATCTTCGACGTTGCTATACTTAGGGTGCACTTTACCCTAAGTATGGGGGGGTGTGAGACTTTTGAGTTGCTTTTGATTCATTTTTACCTCTGTTTTGCTGCCTATACTTAGGGGCATTTTACCCTAAGTATAGGGGAGGAAGACCCTGTACATTCTCACTCGGATTTCCCTTTGTGTATAGCCTGCTATACTTAGGATTATTTGATCCTAAGTATAGGGGGAAACCCCGAGATCCTCTTGCATTTCTATTCTTTCATTCGTCTTTGTATATAACCTTCCTTTTCACTTCCTGATACTAAGCACGAGTTATGTCTTCTTCATCGCTCTTGACTCTGAGGACATCGCTCGAGCTAAGTATAGGGGTGTGTGTATATATTTCATATATACTTTAGCCAGAACTCGTACTTTGTGTGAGTGTGTTAATAAATAAAAAATGGCTAAAAACCCAAAAATCCATAAAAATTTAAATTTTTTTGTAAACAAAAACTCTTTTATTGCACATACATAGCTAGTGTACAAATTATTTTTGTAAAAATGTTTGTAAAAACTTTTTGTGTAAATAGTTTGTAAATATTTTAATGTCAAAATTATTTATATAGTACAAAATTTTTGTAAAATGTTTTGAAAATCAAAAGTTTGTAAAAACCTTGTGTAAATTTTTGTAAATATTTTGCAAAACTTGCATTCATGCACACATCCATGTTTTCAAAACATTTTTCAAAAATTTTGCATATGTGTAAATAGTTTGTAAATTGCATCTTTGTAAATACTTGTACAGTTTTTCCTGGATCATAGTTGACATTTAAACTAGCCTGGAATTAAATTGGAAAATGGAGCTTGGTTAAGATCTTAATCCACCTAATTATAAGAGGAACCTTATAGGGCTTAGGGTTGAGATTGTTCAGGTCCATGGTGACTTAATTCTTTGAGTCCACTAGGCTACGATCATATGTCATCTCGATGAGCCTAAGTAGAGCACTTAACAACACACATGTGACTCAAATAGACAATGGCTTAACTTAGACCCGCACTTTACACCGAGCTCTCTACGGATGAGGTGGTGAGGAGGCAGTCTTTCTTGACTTGGGGTAGCATATGAGGGTAGTACTTCTAGGCGGAACCTCTCTTCTTCTTATAATGAAGGAAGTGCATCTCAACTTGGTCTGGTTGCCATGAGGTCTAACGACAGCAGTTGTGGGTTGCAATAATGCTTCAAAAGAGGGATAATCTACTGGCTCAAGAGGAAAAACTCCTTATGTATATATGCTGCAGTTTGTATATATGTTATACAGATGCACATCAAAAAAATGCAAAAAGAAAGAACTCCAAAAAAGTGGTGGGTCTGAGAGAAAATGATAATCCCACCGGAGTGTATATAGTGCAATAAGAAAAGCTTGAGACTCATGTTCCATCTTATGTAGCTTGCAGCAGGGAGACTTAGCTACACTAGTTGAGCTCCCAAGGATACATGGCTACACTGGCCATGGTCCATTCTCTTTTTCCCCCTCTTCTTGACTTGAGCCGGTTGAACTTGAACTTAGAAGGTAATACCCCGCTCCTCGAGGAAAGAGTGGCCAGACTAGGGTCATAGAGTTACCTTGTTGGGGAGGGTTGTCATTTTGCTACTTCTGAGGTGGAGAGCTATACCTCACTTACACTGTACAAGGAAAGATTCATGGTCTTCAGGGTTTGTGTATGTAGACTTGTTCTGATCTGGATTATTGAGGAGTCTTGACTATAGATTAGTGGATCTCAGAGGCTGTTAAGTTTTAAACCTAAGTCCAAATAAGGTTCCGACACATTAATAATCCAAGGATCTGACCGAGCTCCATATTTCAATGTAATGAAGGCAAGTTTAATAATCAGCATTGATCCATGCATTTTCCCTTCTTTTTCTTTTTCCTTTCGTTTTCACTTCTTTTTCAAATAAGTGTTTGCTAAGGGACTAGCAAAGTTAAGTATAGGGGGTGATGAATCCCCATTCATCACTCTTTATTCTTTTATTTTAGCTACAAAACCTTTGCAAAACACCATGTAAATATATGTAAATAGAATAAATTACCAAAATGCATGCATTGTGTAGATAGCAATAATTAGCATGCTCTTGTGCATAAATAAAAGAATAAAGAAATAAAAGAAAAAGAGGGAAATATTTAGAATAAATATTGAGTGACCTAGTCCCAAGGGATGGCTCAGCATGGGCCTGACCGCAAAAGAATCCAAGTAGAGAGAGATAAGGTCAATCATGTGTGTATATAACCCTATGTATATAAATAATTTTATTTTCCTCTAAATAAAAATAAAAATGTGTTTTTGTTATTTTGTATATATTTATAAAAATAAAATAAAATCATAAAAATCAAAATAAAAAAAATAAATAAAAATAATTTCCCACCTTGTATATATATACCATGTACATATGTACATAAACCTATTTATTTAACCCATGTAAATACATCATAAAAATAAAATAAAAATACCTTATTATTCCAAATTTCATGTTATAAAATAATAAAATATAAATTTGGAATAATTATACAAAAATAAACAACTAAAAATAAAAATCAAAAATCGATATGTATATATACCTATATATAATAATAATATAATGTAAATACATTATTTATTTTTCAAAAAACTAATTAAAAATCACTAAAAAGTACTTTGAAAATAAATAAACATTTTTTGTTTAACTTTTTCGAAATAAAATCATTTAATAATTTTAATTGAATTTCCAAATAATTAATAAATGGAGAAATCTGATTGGTCCACGGGGGATTGTTGACCCCCAATCAACTCACCCCATGGACCACCAGACACGGATCTTGCTCCCCGACCCGTTTTCTCCTAATTTCCCCATCTGATCCGGTCTCCATTCGCCTAAACCCCAGGTCCTGTTTACAGATGCATCATCCGAGATCCTCGCCCGAGGGTAATTCTAGGGATCCGTGCTTCGATGAACCTTTCCCAGCTCCTTCTTGCTGGACCCTAACTTGTATAAACCTCACCTTCGGCCACAATTTCATGTCATCTTTGGCTCCGCCCTTCCATCCCAGGACCTCCATCACCCTCCTTAGAGTGACAGCTATCCGAGGGCAGTGTTGCAGAGAGGAGAGAGCGGCTCAGCCACTAATCCGGCAAGCTCTTTCACCGTGCACCGCTGCGAGGCGCACCGAGCCTCGAACCCCGACGAATCCTTGAGGCGAAGACCCCCTGAGACCCAGCGTCTCATCCACAATCAACCTCGATCACTAGGTAGTCCTGATTCCCTCTAGTTTCGCTTAATTTCCATTTACGCCCAATCGCGCCGCCGGCCGTCGCCGGCTGATTCACCTCGTTCCTGTCACCCATTCGATCATTCAACACCCGATTCACACTCACGAGACTTCCCTCCACCTTCTCCACACCTCCGATCAACCTGACTCGCCTCGGAGCAGGATCTCAGTCCTCCTCCTCCGCCGCTCGCTGGAGGACTACGCCGCGACTCATCTGGCCATCCATTTCACCCCCTGACGGGTCGAGGCACGTTGCCCTTGACCCAGGAGTTTTGCTGTGCCGTTTTGCAGGCCGAAGAGACCCATCTGAGGGTCCAAGAGTTCGAGCACAACCACTTCGAGGCTCCTTCATCGCCGGAGCCTCTCGGCCTCATCGGAGGAGCCCATCAGCTGTGGAAGAGTCCGAGCTTCCTTCTCCCCATCTCAGCAGCCCTAGAGGGGGTCCCACACGCACAGAGTGAGCTGGCGAAGTTCGCCGGAGCCGAGTTCTTCCAGGACCTCCAGCTACCGTCAGATCAGCCCCTCCGCTCCAGTTCTGATCCGGACCGTCCGTTCACGCGAGATCTACACCGTCCGATCATTATTTGGGCTTGATCAAGACCGATCATCGATGAAGAGGCGTCATCTATTCTCAGTCGTTCGATCTCCACGTGGCGCTTCCTCATCCATCAGATCATAATAAAGGGGTAATTTACCTTAGGCCCCCGTCTTTTTGGTATTTCCATTCAGTCCTGTAAATATTTTAGTACGTTGTTTTTATTTTGGAACAATTGCAGTTATGAACTTAGACTTTTTAGTATTTGCATTCTAGTCCTTGTGTATGTGAGCTACGTGCATCGACACGTGAGGTCTAGGGATATTTGCACTTTTAGTCATGTGATTCTTGTGTGTTACTGTTTGGTATTTTATAAATAGGAATTACAGTTATGCCCCTCCGTGTCTGAATCACGTGCTACGCACGTGCATTGTGGGCTTTTTGCATTCCAGGCCCTGGGCTTTCTTTATGTGTTACTGATTGGCCCTGGAAATATGTTTTATTGCATGTAGGTCCCTGATTGATGTATGCCTTGATTGTATTAAATAAAATATCAAATTAAATCCAAATTAGGTGAAATTTGGATACGTGGCTCCTGCCACTGTGTAAAAATTTCCCTAAATTTTTGGGATATTTTCGAGGCTTTTTTGATATTTTTAAAAAATCAAAATTATGCATATTTGTTACTGTTTGAAACGAAAATCAAAGAAAAATATAAAAAACTCCTTTAAAAATTCTAAAAAAATTAATGATAGTTAATTTTAGTTTTTTCTACCTTCTATCCAATTTTGAGCTTATTTGGATTTATAAAACCCATAAAAATTGCAAAAACCTAAAAATCTTATAAAAATTCTAAAAAAATCTTTAAAAATAAAAAATAAACTCTTTTCCTGTAGCTTAGTTTTTACATATATTTTTCATAAAAATTTCCTCCAGACTTTTATAGATCAATTTTGTATTTTTAATTGATCTTTCAAGTCTGGTTGCACAGTAGCCCATATTTTTCCTCTTTCTTGATTTTTAGAAAATTAAATAAAATTTGAAAAATTCTGAAAAATTTACCAAAAATATTTAAAAATATAAAAAACACAAAAACAATTTTATTTTAATTTTTGGAATATTTTTGAGTGTTTAGATAATTATTGTAGTTTCATGTTTCTTACATTTTCTTATAAAATTAAAACAACAACAACAACAAAGCCTTTTCCCACAATTAAGTAGGGTCGGCTACATGGATTCTTCGCCTCCATTCAGATCTATCTTGGGTCAATCCCGGACTTATATCCAAAAAGCTAAGATCCCTTCGTATAGTCTCTTTCCAACACTTCTTGGGCCGTCCTCGCCCTCTCTTAGCCGGCTCAACATCCCAACACTCGCATCTCCTAACCGGTGCATCAGTTGACCTTCTTTGCAAATGACCAAACCATCTTAAGCGGTTTTCTCGCATCTTATCCTCGATCGGAGCTACACCAACTTTCTTTCTAATTGCATCATTCCGAATCCGATCTTTATGTGTATGTCCACACATCCATCTTAGCATTTTCATTTCTGCTACAGCCATTCTCTGCACATGTCTATGGTTCACAGGCCAACATTCAGAACCATAAAGCATAGCAGGTCTCACGGCTGCTTTGTAAAACTTTCCTTTAATTTTTAAAGGAATTTTCTTATCACAGAGAACAACGGAGGCTCCTCTCCACTTTAGCCAGCCTGCATTTATTCTATTAGTAACATCTCCATCAATTTCCCCATCATGTTGCAAAATAGATCCCAGATATATAAAAGAATCTCTCTTCTGAATGTTATCGTCACACATCTTCACCTCGATTCCTTCACCATTGCTTCCATCAAAGGTGCATTCCATATATTCCGTCTTAGCCCTACTTATACGAAAGCCTTTAGTCTCCAATGCATGTCTCCAAACCTCAAGCTTCTCATTTACTCCATCTCTAGTCTCGTCAATCAACACAATATCATCAGCAAATAACATACACCAAGGTAACTCATCCTGAATGTGACTTGTCAACTCGTCCATAATCAAAGTAAAAAGAAATGGACTCAAAGCTGAACCTTGATGTAAACCAATGTTGATATCAAAATAGTCAGTCTTCCCCGTCGGGGTCCTTACACAAGATAAAGCCCTATCATACATATCCTTTATGAGATTAATGTATAGGACATGTATTTGTATCTTCTCCAAAACTCTCCATAGTACCTCTCGTGGGATGGAATCATAAGCCTTCTCCAAATCAATAAAGATCATATGGATATTCTTCCTTTTAGCTCTATAAATCTCCATTGTTCTCCTCAGCAAATGGATGGCTTCAATAGTTGAGCGACCTGGCATGAATCCGAATTGGTTTTCTTTTACTTGGGAAACTTGCCTCAACCTTCTTTCGATCACATGTTCCCAAATTTTCATAGTGTGACTCATTAGCTTGATACCTCTGTAATTTGAACAATTTTGAATGTCTCCTTTGTTCTTATAAAGAGGCACCACGATACTCCTCCTCCAATCTTCAGGCATTTTCTTGCTTCGCCAAATAACATTGAATAGATTCGTAAGCCAAGTCAAACCACACTCACCTAAAACTTTCCATACTTCTACAGGGATGTCATCCGGTCCAACACCTTTCCCAGGTCTCATAGACTTCAAAGCCTCCTCTACTTCTTTTCTTTGTATTCGTCTATAGCATGCACGATTCAAGTAACTTTCACTACTAGCTAGATCACCCAAAGTGATCTCTCTACTTCCTTCTCCAATGAAAAGTTTATGGAAGTACTGCTCCCATCTAGTCTCTATATCCTTCTGAGTAACAAGCACGTGACCTTCCTCGTCCTTAATGCATCTCACTTGAGAAAGGTCTTTGGTCTTTCTTTCTCTTGCTTTGGCCAACCTGAATATATCCTTCTGGCCCTCCTTAGAGTTGAGATTTTTATACAAAACCTCATAAGCTTTTGACTTAGCTTCGCTTACAGCCTTCTTTGCTTCCTTCTTCGCTATTTTATAGTTTGTGATAGTTTCCTCTGTTCTATCCTTAGACATAGCTTTAAAGCAAGCTCTTTTAATTTTTAGCTTCTCTTGCACCCCTTCACTCCACCACCAAGCCTCCTTTTGACCCGGAGCTCCTCCTTTTGACTCGCCTAGCATCTCTTTGGCTACCTTTCGAATACAAGATGCTACCGCCTCCCACATCTCATTTGCACTACCGCTATAATCCCAAGATAAGTCTTCTAAAACCTTCTCCCTGAAGCTTGATTGCTTCAGCGGAAGATTCCACCACCTAGTTCTAGTGATCTTAGGAACCTTCCTTTTCTTTACCAGTCCTTTTATTTGTAAATCCAAGACTAACAAGCGATGTTGGGTTGTCAAACTCTCTCCAGGGATTACTTTGCAATCTTTGCAACACAACCGATCTCTTCTCCTCAACACAAAGTAATCTATCTGTGTTCTAGTTGAGCCACTCTTATAAGTAATTAAATGCTCCTCCCTCTTCTTAAAAAGAGTGTTTGCTATGAAAAGATCATATGCAGTTACAAAATCCAGAATGACTTTTCCCTCTTCGTTTCTATCCCCAAAACCATGTCCTCCATGCACACTTGCATACCCTGAAACATCTTTTCCCACATGTCCATTAAGATCTCCACATATGCAAACCATCTCTCTTTGTGGGATTCCTTGTAAAATCTTATCCAGATCCTCCTAAAAAGCTTGTTTAGTCCTTTCATCTAAACCAATTTGCGGTGCATAAACTGAGATGATATTTAGAATTTCTTCTTCGAGCACCAACTTTAGCAAAATAATCCGATCCCCAAATCTTTGCATCTCAACCACACAATCCTTCAAATCTTTATGAACAACCACTCCAACACCGTTTCTGCCCTTATCTTTACCTGAATACCAAAGTTTAAAGCCTGTCTTCTCGATCTCCCTTGCTTTCTCTCCAACCCATTTAGTCTCTTGAAGACAAAATATATGAATTTTCCTTCTTTCCATTGTATCCACTATCTCCATCAATTTTCCAGTTAAAGTACCGATATTCCAACTACCAATCCGTAACTTCCTTTGCAATCTCTTTTGGACTAACTTCTTTACTCGCATGCGTCCATTATGCGAGAACCCTTGTAAATTTTGGACTGCATCCGGGCGGTGATGCAGCGGAACTAGCTTATTTACCCGCATGCGTTCCTCATGCGAGAACCCTTGTAAATTTTGAACTACATCCAGGCTGCGATATAGCGGCCCTTGCCAATTTTTCATTGCATTCGGGCGATGCAACGCGTCGCAAGTAGGGAACGCCCCAACGAAATCTGTATGTTTGCTTAAATCCATGTTTAAAAGATCCGAACGGTTTCGAGATAAATTCATAAATAGTGTTCTTAGAAGAACTTTAAGAACACTATTTACGAATTTATCTCTCCTGCGCTGGCTGTCGGCTACCTAACGCGCAACCCTCCTCATTTACCCGGGCTTGGGACCGGCCATGGCTGAGTTTTCTTATAAAATTAAAAGCAAAAAAAAATTAAAAATATTAAAAATCCACCAAAAACATTTTCTCTTTATTTTATTCTTTTTGACTACTTCGTAGGTCGTAAGGCCAACTCGTGCTCCCTGAGTCCGACCCTGGTCGCTATACTAGGTTAATAAACTAGCGAGGACCGCTTGTGATTTTCATTGTTTTATCCCCTGTTTGGTGGTTCTTATATTTTATTGTTGACCGAGTCTCTCTATTCGGGTCGCAACGACACCGAATATTTTTACCTTGGCCCGATAGGGAGATCGCTCATCGAATTTTTTTTGGTCATCAGCAATCTTTGAAAAATCTTGAATGAATCGTCTATAAAATCCCACATGCCCTAAAAATGACCTCGCTGACTTGATGCTGGTTAGTGGATCAAGTTTCTTGATCACATCCACCTTGGCAAGTCGACCTCCATTCTCTTCTTGGAGATGATGTGTCCCAACACGATACCCTCCTTAACCATAAAATGACTTTTCTCCCATAAGAGTACCGGATTCACCTCTCTACACATCTAAAAAACATGATCCAAGTGCGCTAAGCATGTATCAAATGAATTACCATGGATCGAGAAATCATCTATGAAAACCTCTAGGAAATTCCCTACCATTTCGGTAAATACAACAATTATGCACCGTTAAAAAGTACACGGGGCATTGCATAGCCCAAAAGGCATGCGTCTAAATGCTATGTACCAAAAGGGCGCGTAAAGTGGTCTTTTCATGGTCCTCAGGGGCGATGGTTACTTGATTGTAGCCTGAGTACCCGTCAAGAAAATAGAAGAAGTCATTCATGCTAATCTCTCCCAAAACTGATCAATAAAAGGAAAGGGAAAGTGATATTTCTTGGTCACGGCATTCAGATGTTTGTAATCCATGTAGACACACCACGAAGTGGGTACTCGTGTCACTATCTCAACTCCCTCCTTGTTGGTGACTATCTGAATCCCTAACTTCTTCATGAGAACATATAGGGGGCACACACTTAGAGTCAGAGTTCGGGTAAATAAATCCCGCTCCACACCACCTCTCAATATCTTTGTTGACTACTTCATGTAGGTCAGGATTAAGTCTCTTCTGGAACTCACGGGAAGGTCCGACATTATCCTCAACAATGGTGTGAATGGAGTACAGGGTTTATACCTATAAGATCTGACACAATCTATCCTATTGCCTTGTGATTCTTCTCTAACACTTAAAGCAACCTAGACTCCTATTCTAAAGTCAACCTAAAACAAATGATGACATGAAATCTCTTCTTGGGTCTCACGAGAAAAGAATACTTCAGTGTAGAAGGTAGTGGCTTCAGCTCTGGTAACGTGGCATCATCAATAAAATCTGGCTGAACTAAAGTTGAATCTAGTTCTGTGCTGCATGAAGGTGGTGCTAACTCTATAATGCTGGCCACCAATAGAACTGAAGAAGAAGAAGGAGTCAAATCGTTAAAGAAATGCGGTAGTTCGACCAAAGCCGCATCCGATTCTAAATCTAATTCCTTTGATTGTTCCTCAGAGATAGGAACTGGCAATTACAAGTCATCAAAGGAATAGATGGATGATCCATCACCCAAGAAACCAAGCATAACCTCGTAAACTGCATCTTGTACACTATCATCTCTAGATGAGAGGGTCTCTCTCAATCTTGTCAGATTTGCTTCCATATCCCAACCGTGCTAACAACTCTGCAATCTACCTCAAATGAAGAAGAGAAATATGTATTCGACTCGGAGTCAGGTCGTTGCCATTTTGTCTGCTTCATATGTAACTCCACTTCTCCACTAGGATAACATAACTTCTTCATCACTATATGATAATCAAAAAAAGCACCAACGATCCTAAAGAAAGGTCGCCCAAGGATGATATGTGAATCTTTCCACCAACTGGGGATATCTATACCAAGGACTATAAAGTCCACACTGTAATCATGTCCCTCAATTTATATAATAGTGTTATTGATCTCTCCCTTTGCCTTCTTTGTGGACTTATCATCAACTGAAGTAATGCTCAGATCTACGAAGTGGACCCAACTCTAGTTTCTCATATAAGGAAAATGGAAGCAGGTTGATCAAAGAATCATTATTTAAAAGAGTGCTTGCAAACGCGATGTCATCAATATGACTCACCACATAATGTGCCCCTAGATCTCTCTTCTTCCTTGGTAGATGCTGATTCTTGATACAAAAAGTAGCAAAAACCAACAAAATATGTGTCTTCACGTAGATATTCGGTTCATTTTTACTAACCGTGCCAGGTGTATAACGAAGTTTCATATATTTCTGGAAGGCGTGGTTATTTGCCACGTACCCATCAAATGGCACTTTCACCATGATATTATCTTTTCAAAATCATATCATATCTGGATCATCTTTTTGAATCGTCTTAATGTTGCGCTTTCCTGCTGTAAGAGCACGAGGGAAAGGGATAACATAAATAGAAGGAGATTGTGAAGAATCAGAATCATAAACAGAAACATGCTTTTTATTACTAGAAAGCGAGTTCTTCACAACTGAATCTTTTACATTAAATTTGGAATCTAACAATGAATCATCTACTAAAGTTTGGGGAATGTCTGCTGAATGTGCGTTCTCCTCAACCGAATGTGTAAAATCCTATGTAGAATCTAAATATTCCTTGTGTTGTCGTGATGACCTTGTACTCTGAATCTTCCTCTGTCTTCTCTTGGACGTCTCCGCTCCATGCTGAAGATATTGTTAAAAATGCCTCATCTCATCATCTTCTGAAGTCTCCTCATGATGAGCTTTAGAATCGATCCTCTCTATGTCCCTCGCCGATCAGGTACGACCACAATCCGTCTGCTCATGAGAGACATATGATTCACACAATCAAACGGAAAGATCTCATGCTCAGATTTGTGTGAATATGAGTAGTGTACCTGATCAAAAGAAATGATACTGCTCCTGAGTCTTGTTCAGTTTGTTAGGATTAGCCTGAACCTGGGTAGAAATGGATGTAGAAGGGACAATACGCCCATCATGAGAACGTGATAAATGGTTGAGATAAACCCTCAAATCATGTACTTCATTCCTGTAGGAACACGACTCCTCAAGAATCTGCCTCTGAAAATCCATGGAACTTGAAGATGAATGCTGCTGTTGTGAAGAAGGATACGAAGAACATGAAGACTGACCCCGGTGGTTGTGGTACTACTGTTACTGCTGCCTCGGTGCCTGGGAAGGATGGGATCTAGAGATCTATGGTGCTGGAAGAGGTGTAGGAGTAAATGATGTATTATAGAAGGTCTGGGGATGCTGGTAGGAGAAGCGGTATCCAGAACTCCCTTACCTGGCAGGGTCATTGGTTACCACACATCATTTACCTCCCACACCTGGGAAGGCTCCTTAGTGACTGTCTCTATAGAAGGTGGTTGATGCAGACACAAAAGGGCAAGAGGCTGGACCTCTACCCATAGCTGGGGCGACCTTGATATATGTTGCTCCTGAATACGGTGAACACAGTACACTGGAGCAGCAAATGCAATCGGCAAGTATCCTCATCTCGGATACCTTCTCAGAAAGTTTCACCATCTGCTCAGGCAGTTTGGATAAGTTGTTGTCCAACTCATTCATCAGCCTATCAATCCTAAACTACTGTAAGTTTGTCGGCTATAATGCCCATGTCAAAAGGAACAATTGTAGTCTCCGCTCCCCTATTGATATGAATGGTACGGGGGCTTCTAACTGAGCTCTACTCATGGTCTGTGCTCTACTCGTCTTTTCCATTCGCTCGTACACCTTCCAAATGGTGTCCTCACCTCGTGAAGTATAACTGCCTCCACAAGCAGCACTAACTAAACCCTGAACCTCAGGGTATAGACCGCAATAAACATATTGAACCAGGATGGTGGGCTCTAAGTTGTGGCAAGGAAACTTCTGTAAGAGATCTTGAACCTCTCCCGTGTATCATAGAACGCTTCATTGGGAAGTTGGGAGAAACTCGTGATGCGTGAGTGCATCAAATTAGTTATACTCAAATGATAGAACTTCTTCAAAAAGAGGTCCTTTAACTGCACAAAGGTAGTTATAACTACCCCCAGGTTCTTCATCCAATAGTAAGCCTTATCCTTTAAGGCAAAAGGAAGGGCTTTGAGCATAATGTAGTATTGGCTAACCCTAGGATGCTCAAGGTTAGTGCAAACTAACTCAAAGTCCCTAAGGAATGCATATGGATCCTCGTGTGCATTCCCATGAAAATGAGGCAGTAAACTCAGAAACTGCGGTTTCAACTCGTATTCTACTTCTGTCTCAACTAAACTCAACTAATTAGTCATTTGGTATTGCCCAGGGTTGTATGCCACATCCATAGGTGCATCTCTACCCAAATTCAATTGGCCAATCCGCGCTCCCATAAGTGCTTGGTTTTTCTCAGATTCTGCTAGCCTAGTCAATGCTGCATGCGTTGAGTCCTCTCGCTCTTCCTCCATTCCATTCTGTCTCTTAGGAGGCATCGTGAAAAAATCTTTTAAACCTTCAGCAATAAAAGGATTGGAGTGAGATTGTGACGAAGACATGGAAATAAATTCGATCTCACCAAGGAAATGGTCTTCCTAGGTGAGAAGAGATGAAAGAAAAGGATTAGTTGGGATGTAACCACACCCTAAGGATAGATCATGATACACCATATCAAAAAAGGGTTATTTTGAATCTGGGCAGGTCCAATGGAATGAGGTGGTTGGACCTGTGAAGATGTGATATTTGGACGGTTCAATGAGAGATTCACAAAATCCGAACAAAAATACGACCAGTTATCCATCCTCGAAGTGAAAGAGAATACATAATTGAGCATGCTCCATTCAAGAATGAAACCTAGTACTATTGTGCACGTAAATGCGCAGAATCAACTCACACAATACAATACAAACAAACCTCTTTGAATATATTCACCAACTCAACACATGAAAGCCGTAAGAGTTTAACCTAATTATCTTGTCTGTTTTAGTTGGTGGTAAAATAATCTTTTAATCCATTACTCACATGTGTAGTCTTCTAAGGTAGTTCATGTTCAAGCTAGCAAAACACACCAACTTGAAGCAAGACTACTTCTTTAGTGGTCAAATGTAAGTGCTTGCAGCAATAACATGACCCTAAGAGTGAGTCCAAGCGCTTAGGGATAAGTATAGGGATTTGGACTCTAATCCTTCGGGCTATGTCCTTACCCACTCTGTTTGAGGGTAAGTACATGCAAACAATGAGAGTTTTACACCCCATAATACAAGGATGATTTTATTCCAAATTTTTCAGGTCAATTTTCATCAATTCAATCCAATTTTAGAGTTGGTTATCACTTTGAATTATGTGACCACAAGCATCGCTTAACTTACAATCTCTTTTCTTTTTTTTGGAAAAAACTGAGGGAGAAAGTGAAAAACAGAATGCAATCGTAAATCAATGATGCATGCAGTTGTTAGGAATTCTTACAGTGATTCCCAGCTCTCTCCATGTGGATGCAAAAGTAAATTTGTAAAGATTACTATACATGATGGAAATCGAGAAAATCTGTACCTAAACACTAATTCTACTAGCGATGAGGAAATCAATTTTGTTTGGCTAGGTAGAAAGTTGTTTATCTATGTCTTATGAATCTCCTATGATTTTTTCAATTGTGAATCTTATAAGATCAGTTGTGTGTAAGTTATGATGGAGATCAAACAATAAATGACCTAAGATCTGTCTATTTGGTGTAGTGCATGAACTTAAATCGCCACTTAAATTGGAGAATTACTCTCAACACAACCAAACAAAATAAAAATAAATAATGCCCTTCTTTTACACGTGCGAGATCTTGACAAGCCGTGTTTTCATCTCTCTAATATCGTCGTCTTAACAGTAGCACAGAAGGCGAAAACGGAAGGGCATCAAAGACTACCCTTTCGAATAGGTGGAGAATTTGTTTTACTTGGTAAGTGTACCAAGGTCAAACTCAGCGACACGAGCCTCTTAAGTGGTTATTCAGAATCTTAATACTTTGATCAAGTGATTAATTAATAACTAATTAGGTCAAAACATAGAGAAACGGGATGCAACCGATGAAGACAAATGATGCATGAATAGAAGACACTTTTTATTTGGTTTTTATAATGCAACATGATACAAATGCAAAATTGGGCAATTATGCCCTACATAAATAAAATCATCGAGTAATAAATGTGTGATCAATTTCAGGATCAATTCATGAAGCAAATTTAATTGATATGCTAACAAATGGAAACGAAATTCGTTAAACAGATGGCACTATATAACTATGCTCTAACAATTTTGATTCAAGTATCAAAATAGGAAATAATTAATGATAATGGATATACAAGGAAGCATGCTTCAAAATGAAACTGAAAGCAACCTAAACAGAGATCATATGCTCAAGATATTCACAAAATAGTCCAAGGGCATAAACGTAAAGAAAAAAATCAAAATAATTAGAAAATTCCTACAAACAAGTTCCTGGAAGGTTATAAATGTAATTAAAATTAACTGTGAGGCCTTTCCTATAAATTTCCCATACATGTAGGGGTTATTTTGCAATTATTAAATCCCGAAGGGGTTAGTTTGCAAATAACCCCAGATGCGCATGCATTGCACGTGCCTGGAGGGACCTGTATGTAATATGGAGAAGAAGAAGGGGCACCGATGCAATTTAACCACCCCTCACGTGACCCGAGCACGTGAGGGCTAGGCTCGGATGGAGGCTCGGGCTCGGTGCTTGGCTCGGTGTCGCGTGCAGGAGGCTCGAGCTACGTGGCGTCTCATGGAGCTCTGGCGATGTTCGGACGGCCCGAGCCTGGAGGTATGTGCGGAGGCTCGGGGGGGGGGGGGGGGAGGGGGGCACACGACTTTCTAAGGTCCGTTCGATCTTAAGGATCGTGCGAAAACAATACGTTGTGTTCTTCTTCACCGCCGCCTCCTGCGACAGACTTGGTGGGTCTTAGACAATGGGATAAATGCTCCCCCTCCTCCCTATAGGTGTCCTGAAGGTCGAGGAATAATACTTGACCTTGGATATGGAGATAGAGGAGCAAAGGAGGTGCATGACCTTCTGCATCAGGCCAGCCATGGATGTTCGTCGGAGGACCTACTTTTGAATGGAGCAGGGAATGCAGCTACGACCATTGAAGGAGACGGGTAACCTGCAATTGTTAGCAAATAGCCAAAGCGTGCAAGTGTTGTGCAAAGGTGAAACGAGGTAAGATGGAAGACTTTGCGGGTGGAGAAGGCAGAGGCTCATCAGGTTCCTCCGTCGTAAAGGCGGAGAAAATGGACGACGTGGCATGATGTTGTGGAAGATCGAGAAGGTGGTCGAAGTGTAGCGTGAAGACAGTGAATGTGAGAAGAAGCTTGCGAGGTGGTTAATTGAGGGAGAAAGAGCATGCACAAGTCTAATTAATTAAGAGAAACACGAAGGGAAAGAAGAGGAGCTTACCTGGAGATCGAGGCGGAGGAGGTTGGCTTGGGTTGAGCACCTGAGGATGCTCCGGTCATCGCTGAACCCTTCAAGCCTTGAAGAGCAGCTTGCCGACTTGATTAAGGCCGTGTCATGGCCTACAATGGCCAAGGGTTGACACCGGGGCCAATCGGTCATCGTTGCATCGTCGATTTCCCCTTCTCCTATCATCGGACGGGGAAGAGACACTGGGCCTTGGCCCTCATAAAGGTGGACCTCAAAGGAGAGCGGGGGCTGTGTATTTAAAGAAGGACGGGTAGTGGTGCAGGTGGTGGAAGTTGAGTTTATTAAACGTGGTATGGAACAAGAGAGAGAGAGAGAGGGGGGCATGCAGAGCCAGGTGGCACACGAGGATGACAAAGGTTAGGGCTTGGAACTGGCATGGTCAGAGGGGCGAGGGGGGTGCTGAGAAGTGGAGGAAATGGGAAGGGGGTGAGTGGTTCGAAGTAGAGAACATGGGAGAGAGGGATGACCAGAGGTGGGAAACCAAGGTGCGGTCGTTGGATCATGCGATCCAACGGTTGGGGTTTGGGCACGGTGGAGCGGCCCTGATCTTACTGATCAGGTCACATCGAATCGCTGTGAGCGATGTAGTTGTGGCTGTTGGATCTAATGATGCAATGGTCGCGAAGTGGGCGGGAGCGGGCGCTCTAGATGAGATCTGGAGGCCGATCGTAAGGTGGAGGATGAAAGGGAACGTGTGGCTAAGATGAAGGCTCTCAAGAGGAGATCGGATAGTGCAGAAGGTGGCGCGTGGTGCAAGAGAAGCCGGGCCGTGTGGGTCAACCAGAAGAGCGACATGGCCCAATGAGATTTATTCAAATATAAAAAGTAAAAGGAAAATAAAAAAGAAATAGAAAACTGATGAATTAGGAAAAACTCAAAATATGAAAGTTATAGATCTTGATGAGATATACAAGTTTCATGTTGATCAAAAACACAAAATAAGTCAAATACGAGGAGAAATATTTTTGGAGCATTTTTTAAGGAATAAAAACACTGCAATTTTTTTAGTTTTGTATTTTTTTGTATTTTTAATTTATTTAAAACCAAAATAGACACCGTATTTAATCTGGTTTTTATTGACAAGTTTTAAGTTAGGGGATCAATATATGGATTTTAGCATGATGAAACTGAGGTTCATCACCCCCGTACTTAAACTACGCTCGTCCTCGAGCATCTAAGGTGTGAATAAGTTGGATTAACCACATGACCTGATCTGTTCAAGAACTCCCGATTTTAGAGATCAAAAATTCCGAAGCTGAACCAAGCTCTAATCAAGAGGTATCCAATTTCCCTAATCATCAGGCTCTCTCTGTATACGTATATAATAGAGATATGATATTAAGTGTGGACTGCAGTTACAAGAGTAGAGTCTCAACATCACCCAAGTTTCCAGTCCAAGAGACTCTCCTAAGAACCCGATCCTTAACATCAGGGAATAAATCATTTCTTGCATCCAATCCACCGCCTCTTTAATTGTCATACTTAAAAGTGTAGATGGAAAGCCAGTTGATGGAGGGCATAGGATTGTGTCATTTCTTCTCTCCCTCTCATTGGAACAAGGGTCCTCTCGCATGCCTTATCAACTCAACACATGTATTTTTTTATTGTTAATCAGTGTGCCCATCAAAAGAAGTTGGAGTCATCTGCACATGTATTTTTTTAACCATGTTCTCATACTGGGTAAAGGTGCTGACACTCAGGTTTCATGAAGCCTTCATTGATTTTTTCCCATCCTCGAGCGTCATAAAATCAGGTCCAAACTCAAATCCCTCATCCCAGTTCCTCAAGTGAAATTTCAACTCATCTCATCACAACTACAATCGTGTAAATGAGGTGTTGATCATATTCTTAAGGTAGAAACTAAGCATGTAATATAATGCACAAATCATTCAAATTAGGGAAATGTGAATAATTAAGTAAAAGACCCTAATGACTAAGGCTGGTTAACTCGAAAAAATCTCAAGACCTTGTAAACCAAGTGTTCTTGAACTTCACTAATCTTATGTGAATGTGGAAGTGTCAAGGATTAAACCAAATCATCATTTTTTCCTTTTTCTTTTTTTAAACGTAAAGAAAGTTTATAAACACAAGCTAGTCTCATTTACTCCCTCATCTTTGAACAGATTATTGAAAAATTTTCTGAACCATGTCGCATAATATACAAATTTTTCAAAACATTTCTCAAATGATTTTTCAAAACAATAATCCCAATTTTCAAAATATTTTCTTCAAAATAATGTAACATAGCTGAGATTTTTTTTCAAATTTTGAAAACAATTCATCCAACTTAGTTCAAGAAAATGTATACTCTAGCCCAAAAAAGTTTTAAATTTTTCAAAATTTTTAAAACAAGAGCTATGGCTAAAGTATATATACAGTATATACGGTATGCCCCCTATACTTAACTTATGCTATGCCCCCACTTCTATTCTAACTCCCCATCATCTTCCTCCTCTTTTTATTCCCCTCATCCCCTTCATTTCCCCCATCTACATTCCACAAGAGAGGTTCGAGCCCCGTTTAAGCCGTGAGGTGACGACTCCTCCTTAGACGTCGAGCGACGACGACCAGCCGGCGAGATCCGTGGGTCTTCACCTACGTTGCAGTCCCTTCCACGTCACTGCACAGCTTCGAAGGTCCATTCACCGACCTTCTTGAGGTGACAACAGGAGTCCAGCATAGTTGCTCCGCACCATCGGCAAAATCTCAGGTAAGTATCCCTCTCATTTTCATTGTCAATTATTTATTTATTTATATAATGTTTTTGTTGTTCTTATTCTACATCATCATCACCAAATCATTTTCATCATCAACGCCACTATCATCATAAGCATTCACCATCTTGATCCATCACCCTATTACCACATCAAAAACTACATCATCATCATCACAAACCACATCACAAATCACCACCATCATTATCTACACCACATCTTCATTCTCATTTTATTGCATGAAAAAACTAAAAAATATAAAATCAAAACAAAAAAGTGATTGCTCCAGGTCGATGCACCCTCCAGCCACTACGGATGCGACTCCAGCCTCCTACAACGTACCCCCGCGCCTCCAGTCACGCCTTCTCCCTCTATAGCTGATAATCGAGGAAAATCAAGCGGTCGCATTGATCCACAAGGCGGATCAACAATCGATGCGTTGACCACTCAGCAATCCTCAATCAATCAACAATTAACCTATAACAAGTAAATCAAGCAATGGAAGTAAATGTGCGGAGTTAAAATTTATTATAACTCTACAATAAAAGTGTGTATAGGTGCAAGTATGTGTAGAGTGTCAAACATGGGGAACAAGCAGGATAGATCGGGCAATCAATGCAAAAGAATGAATGTGATCAAATGACTACAAATGCCAATTTCTTTTTTTGTGGGTTTTTAATTATATGTATATTATTTTATTTGATTTTATAGTTTTATATTTTGATTTTTAATTTACTGATTTTATATTTTCTTTTTATATTTTATATTTTTTCTTTTAATTTGTAAAATAAAATATATATTCAAAATAAGAAAAGAGAGATAACATATTTATAAAAAGAAGTAAAAATAGTCAAAATTCAGGAAATAAATTCTTTTTGTGCCTTTTATATTTTTGCGGTGTTTTTATGATTTTTCTAGATTTTTCATAATTTTTTGGTATTTTTAAAGTCAAAAATACTGAAAACAGTGAATAAAATAATAGGACTGAAACTAAAATGAGGATGAAAAATATCTAATAGAGACCAAAATTCCTCAAACTAATTTTAGATTAAAGATAATAAAATAGAGAAAATTCAGAGACAAAAATTAGATTTTTAGGATTTTTCTAGAATTTTTAAGATTTTTATGAAGTTTAAGGGGTTTTGTTATTTTAGGGGGTTTTCTTTGAATTTTTTAGTGATTTGGACTGAAGTTAAAACACACAAAAACAAACAAAATGTGATTTTTTTGGAATTTTTTAAGGGGTTTTAATAATTTTTATGTATTTTCTAATGCAGACAGTAGAGAAAATGCATATTTTTGAATTTTTATAAATATGAAAATGCAATAAAAATGCAAAATAAAAATATGACATGAAAGAGAAATAAAACATGAGCTTATATTAATTTTTTAGAATTTTTAGAATTTTATAGATGCATGAAATAAATGCAAACAACAAAGAGAAAAATAAACACTAGCAGGGGCATGCTGTAAATGGGATTTTTTTAAATAATTATTAAAAAATTCGTAATTAATTAAATAAGCATCAAGGGAAAGAAATTAAAAAAATAGGCATCAATCGGCACCTGAGGTGCCGATTTGGGGCGCCCCCTCCAAATCGGCACCTCAGGTGCCGATTTGGGAGATACCCGTTGGCGTCCTCTCCAAATCGGCACCTCAGGTGCCGATTTGGGAGGCGCGCCAACGGATATCTCCCAAATCGGCACCTGAGGTGCCGATTTGGGAGAGGGCCGTTGGAAATTTGCCAACGGTCCCCTCCTCCCCATTTCCTATATAAAACGCCCCCCTCATTCCATCCTCCTCACAATTTCCCCCTCTCCTTCTCCTTCTTCATCTTCTCCCCATTCATTCTCTCTGGTTCCCTCATTCTGTATTCTGAAGTGCGATTGCTGCTCTCGATCGACTAATCTTATTCAAGTAAGAATAAGATATTTTTGTTTGTAGATTTTGTTCTACGTTTTTTGCAGGGTTCTATCAGTGAGGACGCTATATTATTATATTTTGGATAACATTTCTTGTAGAAGACACACATCTTTCAGGTAATTTTATTCAAGATTTTTTTATTAAATTTAACAAGTAATTAGTTGTGCAAAATTGATGATTAGTTAAAACATATTTCAAAATAATTATTGTTTATTTTTAATGATAAATCATTTGTCTATGAAGTAATCTAATGATGTTGGACAATAGTAATTGTAAATGTAATATGATTTTTTTTAATGTCACTCACATTAGACATTTTATGAAGAGATTTTTGTAATAGTTATTTAAATCGAAATTAAGTAAGTAGGGGAGAAGAAGATGCTATTGTTATGTTACCTCCAAAAATGGGAAAGAGAAATGCCGGAAGACCTGTGCAGGGAAGAATTAGAAATGAAATGGACGAAATGTGCGTCCGACCGAAATTATGTAGAATCTGCAAGCAACCAGGACATAATAGATTAAGTTGTCCACGCAGAACATAGGCACACTTGCATTTGTAAGGGTAATTTAATTTCATTGTTAATCTATCATTTTCCTTACAATTTTTTATTGTTATTTTTCATGACATTTGTGATTATTAATGTAGATGGCACAGATGGATAGGCTTCCTGGACCAGTAGATACCTCAGTATTGTATATGCAGAATGACCATCGATCATCACAACCCACTAGTTCGATAAGTACTTTTTATAAGTTTTAAAATTTACTAGTTCGGTAATACTGTTTCTCATTTTTTTATTTAATATATTTTACAGATTCGATTTGTAGAGCATAATGAGTTACTGAACTCCATTTCTGACCAGAAGAGTAGCGTAGTTGAACGATTAATAGAAGCGTCTGGTTTTTCATGTGTGGTGAACACGAGAAGAGTTCAAATGGATCCATCATTACTGACCAGCTTACTAGAGAGATGGAGACCTGAGACACACACATTTCACCTACGCTTAGGAGAGGCTACTATTACTCTTCAGGATATGGGATTAATTAGTGGTTTAAAGGTTGATGGGCTACCTGTAACTGGTCCAGATTCCACCTGGTGGATGGGATGCAGAGTGCATGAGTTTGTTAGGAGTAGTACCTACTCGGATAAAGAGTGGAAAGGTGAAGTTGTCTTGGATACGCGACGTCTTCTTTAGGACAGAACATCCGTTGCAAGGCATTGATGACGAACAACAAGCGACTCGTATGGTTAGAGCACTCATCTTTTATCATATAGGATGTAGTGTACTTGCAGACAACAGCGGAGATATGGTACCTCTAAGGTATGCGTTGATGATTGACTGTATTACATTACTAATTGTTGTTGTATTCTTAGATTTGATTATAATTTTAGGTACCTATTACACTTACGTGAACTGCAAGAATGTGCTCAACTGGCTTGGGGTGCTGCTGCTTTGGCGCATATGTATTCAAAACTCGATAGGGGTGCAAAGATTGGCACGTCTAGGATATATGGTTTTTTCTCAATTTTACAGGTATGTAGAGTACCCCTACATGTCTCAATTTGTTTTATTTGCATCTTCTAATATTTTTAATTACAGGTTTGGGCATGTAGTATGTACATATTGGACGACCGATAGTACGTGCTGGTGCTCAGATAACTGGAGGTTCATTAGCGTTGAAGTGGATAGGAGTGCGCAGTTTCAAAGAGAACGTGCATACGGCAACATTAGCATTCTATCGTAACGAGCTCGATACACAAGAACCTCATCAGGTATAAAAACTGTAATACTCATATTAATTTTATTGTAAACTATAATATCTAATTTTTTTTACTAAATTACAGATGATTTGGACACCATACGATGAAGTTGAGATATCACAATTGCATCCTATCTGCAGAAGTGGACAACATGTATGGATGAGTCGTGTTCCACTTATTTGTTATGATCTTGTAGTGATGCACCTACCTGATCGTGTGATGCGACAATTTGGGATGCGTCAGCACCTTCCTGTTTCTGTGGAGAGGATAAATGCTATATCTAGACGTAACAAAACCCGAAGTGGGGACATCCTAAACTGGGCTACTATACATCGACAGTACGTGGATTGTTGG
Organism: Ottelia alismoides; assembly: GCA_037367405.1. Classification (NCBI taxonomy): domain Eukaryota; kingdom Viridiplantae; phylum Streptophyta; class Magnoliopsida; order Alismatales; family Hydrocharitaceae; genus Ottelia; species Ottelia alismoides. Next base: position 61,388 of record JAZKJV010003156.1, on the reverse strand, counting down.
GCTGATAGGGAAGCCACAATTGTTCACGAGCACCCGGATTCCGATACCGATCTTTATATGCAATGGTATTGGAATATAACAAGAAGATGGATCCAAACACAGATTCCTCCTCCTGTAGTAGCTTACCGACCACACGGACCAATGGAAAGACGTCTGGTATGTTTAAAAACTCTACTTATTCTATTGAGATTCAATTAAATTATTCTTAACATATTTGTAAATGGACTAGGTGGATACGATTGTACAAGGAAGAAATAGTATGGAACAACTTAGACGATCAACAGACTTACCTACCGACATGAGGACGACAGTCGAAAATACAATTAGCATGTTCGATGAAACACTGAACATGTTCTCCTTGATGTATCCCTTCCACCAATATGGGCATCAACAATTCATGCCATCACAGGAGCATCATACTTCGGGAGCATCAGGTTTTGTAATTTTTTTCTTACAAATGTAAACTAATTTCTTATCTTAAAATCGTGAATTTATAAATTTCTATGTTGTAAATTGTACAGGAAGGGAGTACACGGAATATGGTGGGGAGGGGACGCAACCACCACCGATGTTTGCTAGTTCAGGTTTTAGTCATTTGTTTATGTATAGTCAATTCTTATTCATATATCGATTTTTAGACATATAAATACAGCTCCTCATAAAATATAGCAGGACTCGGTGAGCAGGCATTTTCCCAGGGTCAGACAATGGAGGAGTCAATATTTGGCACCTCAGGAATGACGTCTGCAGGATATGGCGGGCAAGGGTACTCATCAGGTCTTCAAGGACTCGCATCTCAATATGACCAAACTGGATTTGGAGCTTCAGGTAATAGAATGACTAAATTAAATAACTAATTTTTATCTTATGTATTATTTTCTAAAAGTTGAATATCTAATTCTTGCAGGATATGGAGAAGCTTTTAGTCAATCTCAATTTGCAGGATCATCATTTGCTGGTCCTTCGAGTCAGGGATACATCGGACAGGAAGTTCCACCAATTCAACCAGGATTTGTATCTACAGGTAAAATTGTACTTAATTTATTACATTGCATTCTCTTCTTACTTATTAGGTAATTTATGTGACATATAATGTAATTAACATCTTTCAGGTATGAGCTATATCGAGTATGGATTTAGAGGGTCTCAAATCGGTGAAGCCGGATTTAGAGGTTCAGGTATAAATATATTATAGAATATACAAACTCAATTCAATACGTTATGTTTAAATTTTGTGATACTTATAACAATGAAAATGTCTAAATCTTGTAGGACCATCACTTGTTGGACCTTCGAGTCAATTTGACTCTGGACCCTCTCAGCTCATATCGTCTACTCAATACAGTTCAGAAGATTTGCAGTCGCAGATATTTGATAGTGTTCGGCAAATGGAGGTAACTGATTTTGATAGACAGTTGTTTGGTATATCCACGATACCACAACAACGTCCGGAGCTGCCTCGAAGACCTTCTCCCAAAGTAAGGATCACTGAGCCTCCTCCATCAGAGCCGCCTCGCCATTCAACAAGTGTACGAACATCAAGGAATCAGGAATCACAAACAATCGAACCGCCACGGAGGTCGTCAGCTAGACCGCATCCTCCAGGGCACGTTCCAACACATTCAGAACAAATGTCCAAGCAGAAGAAGAAGAAGACAACACATGAGGAGACCCACAAAAAATTAGGAGATGGAGGGAAAGGAAACGACAAGGGAGGTGGTGCAGGAGGTGGAGGAGGAGGTCTGAAGGGATTTCTGAAGATATGGAAAGTTTAAGTTATTGTAAATTTTTTTCTTATTATTTGTAAACTCATATTTCTTCTCTTATGAATTTAATAAAATACTTGTAATTTTTTTAAATTAATTCATGTCAAGTTGTACCTTGTTGAGTTCACATATATCAATGATAAATGATGTTGTTCACACTCTCAATTTCTTTATATTTACTACAATATTGTTGACATGTTAATTATAAATATTCTAAGTATGTATCAATAATGAACAATATACTAAAAAATAGAGATATACTTAACATTTTACAATAACGTTATCGGGAAGAAGATGAGACCACGAAGCTCTACTGATAGATCAAAAATAGTGTGATGAAGGAAAATATTGATAGTTTATTAAATTTATTTATGTAATTCCTCAAATGTACTCAAATGAACATAAATATAATTGTAGAATAATATTTTGTAAAATTATTTACATAATTCCTCAAAATATTTTTAAATTATTCATATCTAATGAACATAATAATAATTTGTAATCTCCGACAGTACTGAACTTAAATTACATTGTTAAAGGGATTGGATTTGTAAATTGCCCATCCCAAATCGGCAGCTGAGGTGCCGATTTGGCGCCTCTGGCAAATCGGCACCTGAGGAGCCGATTTGGAGGGGCTGCCCCAAATCGGCACTTGAGGTGCCGATTTGGAGGGGGCGCCCCAAATCGGCACCTCAGGTGCCGATTGATGCCTATTTTTTTAATTTCTTTCCCTTGATGCTTATTTAATTAATTACGAATTTTTTAATAATTATTTAAAAAAAATTCCCTGCTGTAAATATCCAGAAGTCCAGGGGTGTATATGCAAATTTCCACAAAAATATAACGTAATATAAAAATTTATGGACCAAATATAAATTCGAAGACCCGTAGGGGTATCTGTGCAAAATGTCCAAAGTCAGGTGCACGCTGCACGTGACCGGTAAGGACCTTTCTATAACTAACAAAACTCTGGGGACTTAAATTCAAAATTTCCAAAAATAATACAACGCGACAAAATAGTTCCTGTACTAAACGGAAATAATAGAAGCTATAGGGGTCCCTTTGCAAAATGTCTCGTCCCCCACATACGCGAGTTACGTGAGGTGACATGGACAGGGACCTGATTGTAAATAAAGAAACTACGAGGGTTTTTTACAAATTTTACACAAACTATTAGACTGCCAATGAAAGTTTTAGGGCTAAATATTAAATACAAAAATAGGCGGGGGTTAGAGTGCAAAAGACCCATGCCTAGGCGATCCGGCGGCTGCGGTCCTTTCACTTGACACGTGGCGGTACGCGGACGACCGATGACGGTTCGCGATCGACGGCTGCGATTAGATCTTCAGGGCTGATCGAACGATGGAGGCGCGTGAAGATCTGACGATGGCTGTACGATCTGGGCTCCGGCCTTGATTCAACGACGGGGAACCTCGGACGAAGAACAGGGAAGAAGGCCAGCGACGACGATCTTCCCTGTTCCAATGGTCCTTCGGCGTCCTCTCGAGCTCAAAAGTGGCCGTGACGCACCAGGGGGTCCTCCTCTGGCTCCTGGTGACTCCAAAATCCTCCTGCGATGGCCGAAGTTCTCGCGAGGGCGCGACAGAGCTAGAAGGCTCCAAGAACCTCGGCGAGAGTCCAAAACGAGTCCCAAGCGCTCCTTAACGTCTCTGGACCTGCAAAAAAATGGTGAGAGGGTCGAGGGAAAAATGCTTCAACCCAGCGGTGTCAAAATGGGTGCGGGAGATGGCAATGTGAAGGGCGGCCGGAGGTAGCTCCAGCGAGGGCGTCAATTAGGTGATTCACTAGGTGAAACACATGGATAAAGGTGGGAGATGAATACTACGACTACTACGAATGAAAAGAGCAAAGAAGAATAAAAAGAAAAAGGCCCTCGAAGGTGTGGATTCCTAAGGGAGAACCTCAATGGCGAGGGTGTTCGCCGGAGGTGGTGGAGCCGCCTTAGGCCTTCCTCAATCCTTCTGACGGCTTGGATGGTGTGCTGTCACCTCCCTTCACCAATGGCGTACAAAAGGTGAAGAGATTTTGGGCAAAAAGGAGTTCAAAAATTCAAATGAAGGTCGGGGCTCTATATATGACGTTTGATGAAATGGGTCTGGCGATGGGAAGATCGAGGGAGATCGATGAAATCATCGGTCCTCGGCCCAAGGAGAAGCCTGGGCATGAAAGAGGGATGAACGAAGCACGAAAATCGTGAAGGGTGTATCGCGAAATAGTGCAAGAACAAGCCTCGAAAAAATCGAGCAAGAGAGTCAAAACCGTAGTCTGACACAGCTACAGGGTGAAGGACAACCAATTGACCGGGGTCAACGTTGACTGCCACCTGGTTGGTCCACGTAGACCGACCAGGAAAAAGCCCCAAAAAATGATTAAAAAATTCATTTAAAAAATAGTAAATGAATTTATTATTTTTAGATTATAAAACAAAAAATATTTGTTATTTTATGAGTTATTTTATTAAGATTTTTATTTATTTTTTTGAGGTATAAAAATACAAGTTACCTTTTATATCCTATATAGGTATACCTAACTATATATTTAAATATTTTATTTTTATTTTGTGTATTTAATTTTATTAATTTTGTTTATTATTTTATAAATTTATACAATAATTTTTTACACTTAAATATATTTTCATTTTTATTTTCTGAAGTGTTTTGTACATTTAATAAAATAGGGGAATTAATTATATAGGTATATGTACATGTATTATACCTATGTATTATATACATGCATTTTATTTTTGCATTGTATTTAGGTTTTTATTCATGTTTTAATATATACATATATTATAAATAATATTTACAAAATTATACAAATATAAAATTGTAAAAATAATGAATAATAAATATAATGAATATTTTAATCTGTACAAGTATATAATAGGGGTCCAAAACTCAACTTTCAAACCGTAGCTCCGTAAAATATGAAACACTTCATTAAATAGATTATGAAAAATTATGTACAATTAAAGGTGAATTTGATACGTTTTGAGTTTTTATTTGAGAGATACAGGTCTGGGAATTTGGGGTTCTGGAATTTTATTCAGATCGTAACTTTTTGTCTGTACAATATTTTTGTATGAAATCAATTTTGTATTTTTCTTTATTTAATTATCTGCAGCTTTCATGTACACAGTTTCTTTATTTAGAGTATAAAAAGTGGAACCAAAAATAGGCTCCAAAATGAATCAAGAATGAATTAAATAAAGAGGAATTTTTATTGGATTCTAGCCCTTTATCTCCCCTATTTTATTCCTTGTCGACCTATTCATCGAGATGCCTAGGTCTCGGGGTTTCGGGTCATAAAATATTTACAATATTTTATTCTTTTTCTTTTCTTTATTCTATTATTTTGGCTTTAAAAAACTGTATTTTATACACTATTTACATACATATGCATGAATGCTAAAGTACGGGAATTAAGGATATTTACATGCATTTGCCAGGGTTTTTGAGGCCAAATTGATAGAAAAAAGATGATGAAATGTGGATTCATCATCCCCCTATACTTGCCTTTGCTAGTCCTTAGCAACACTTATGCAATAAGTGCAGAAACAAAACAAAGAAAAGAAAAAGAAAAAAGATGAATTAAATTTAATTATCAAACTTGTCTTCACAAAATCAAAGTTTGGATCTTAAGGCGGACCTTTGGAATTTTAGTGCGGGTGGAACCTTGATGGGAATCGGATTTAAAATCCAATAGCCTTCGAGAATCCTAAAACTCTGCTCAAGTCTCCTCAATAGCCAGGTCAGGAATATCTCAATTCATACGCAAACCCTTACGATTATGAAGCTGACTCGTACAATGTAAGTGATGGTGGCTCTCCCCAACTAGAATGACAAAGAGACTGACTTCTCCAGTACGACAACCCAATGATTCCCCAATCCAGCAACTCCTTACTCGAGAAGCGGGGTATTCCCTTCTAAGTTCAAGTGGCAACCAGCTCAAGAGGAGGAGGTGGAGAGAAGAATGGACGGTAGCCAGAGTAGCTACCTATCCTAGGATGCAAGACCAGTGTAGTCAAGTAATCCAGCTGTAGGCTCACATGATATGACTTTGGAACTCGAGCTTGCTTATTGGTTATACAACGTATTCACATACTTTTGCAGGCATTTTATTTTTTTGTACAGGCCTGCCATTTTTTTTGAAATACTATATACATCAACATTTACATAGGGAGTTTTTCCTCTTGAGCCAGTAGACTATCCCTCTTTTGAAGCTTAATTGCAACCCACACTCTCCTGTCTTTAGAATTCCTCATCACTGGATGGTTTGGGGTGCACTTCCCTCCCTATAGGAGGACAAGTGTTTCCACTTGTGTGCGTCTCGTACCAGCAAATCCAATCCCCTCACCACTCCAACTAAGTTGAGCCATGTGGAAGGTGCAGGTGTCCAAGTTAGGTCATTATCAACAAGAGTCGTGCGTGTGTTCCTAAATACTCTACTCAGGAAGTCAAGAATCCATTGAACCAAGTCTCGTGATCCTCAAAGGATTAAGTCAACTAGACCTGAAGTACCTCAATTCAAGTTCCTACAAGGTTCCTTTTATGAGGTAGATTTTAAGGTCCAACCAAGCCCCAATCTCCATATTTTATTTAGACTTGTTCAACTATCAAACTCAATCCGAAAAATGTGAATGCTACGCAAAATGCAAAAAATATTTTTGTGATGTAATTTTCAAAGATTTTGAACCTTTTATGGATTTTTGAAAAGATGATGCATATGCATTTTTGGATTTTCAAAAAGATTTTTCAAATGTTTTTGGATTTTAATTTTGCAAATGTTTTTGGGATTTTTGAAAACAAAAGGTTTTGATAAAAACTAGGTACAAATATTTACACGGGGATGCATCTTATATTTACAAGAAGTGGATTTTAAGAATTTACAAGGGTAAGTTGTCAATTTTATAAATATATATAATGAATTTTGGTATGATGTATATATTCCTCAAACTTATTTGAAAAGGTTTTTCAAACAATTTTGAAAACTATAGTACAAAATAATTTTTACAAACAATTTTACAAACATGTACACACATTCGAAAATCATTTTGCAAAGGTTATCCAAACAGTATATATAGATTTTTCAAATATTTCTGCAACCATTTTTCAAACCGTTTGCAAATAGTTTTTCAAACATTTTATTTCTCATAAAGAAAATAAAATTTTCAAAACAAACAATTTTTACAAAGGTTGAAAACATGTAACAAAACGTCTTCCAAATAGTTTTTAAAATATTTTTCACAAAGATTTTCAAACTATTTTTTAAACATTTTGCAAAAAAATATTTTCACCCGATTTATTAATCAGTAAATACAAAAATAATTTGAGGAATGATCAACATCTTTTTATTAGGACTTTTAATGATATTTAAAGAATTATTAGCCATAATTACTAACAAAATACGAAAATACGAGTTATGGCTAAAGTATATACATAGTATATACGACCCCCTTAGCTTGAGTTATGTCCTCACATATCGGAGAGAAAAGATAAGACATAACTCGCACTGAGTATAGACAAGTGTAAAGAATAAATGAATAAAGAGATGAATGAACGAATGAGAAGTTAACCGTCCCCCTATACTTAGGATCAAATAATCCTAAATATAGCAGACTGTACACAAAGCAGGGAGGGTCAAGGGTGGGAATGAACATATCGTACTCAGATTGTCTCCCCCTATACTTAGGGTAAGATATCCCTAAGTATAGACAAGAAGAGGAGACAATGGAGAGGATCAAAAAATAGAATCAACCCGTGGTGCACACCACTTATACTTAGGAAAAAGTACGTCCTAAGTATAGAAGACTGTCTACAAGGGGCAACACCTTTTTGACAGATAAAGAAGATAGAAAAGGAAAAGAAGAAAAGAAGAAAAGAGGAAAAGAGAATAAACAGATCACAGCTCAGTGTATGCACCCCCTATACTTACGACAAAGTACGTCCTAAGCATAGCAAAATCATAAGATGACAACGGGGTAACAAACATAACGGGAGAATAAATGATGGATATTGACATATGGATCTATATAGTGGAAGATGGAAGTGATAATCATGTATGAGATGCATGTGATATGAGTCAAAGAGCACATCTCATACCAGATGAATGGGAGCAACGTCAACGGTCGACGGATCATGATCTAGATATAGTTTCAGGCACTGACCGTTAGCTCGAAAGGTAGAAGAAGATGACAACTGGGATATATCAATACTGCCATTGTCATGTACCTTTCTGACCACATATGGACCTTTCCATTTACTCTGTATTTCCCTGGAAATAATTTCAGCCTAGAATCAAACAACCATACACGTTGATCGGGCTCAACTGTTTATGTCTGATATGAGAATCGTGCCATATCTTCACTTATTCCTTATACTGTAGGCTGCTAGAAAAGGTTGTATCTCTCAATTCCTCCAGGGCTGCCAACTCTGCTTTCCTCTGCTCTCTTATACTCTCGGGATCCAACAATAACTCTGTACATGCCCATAGTGACTTGTGCTTGATTTCCACTAGTAAATGGCATGGCTTGCCATAGACGAGACGAAAGGGAGATGTCCCTAATGGTGTCTTGAAGGAAGTCCGATAGGCTCACAAGACCGAGTCCAAATGATATGGCCAATCTTTTCGGTCTGGGCGGACTACCTTCTGTAAAATAGTCTTGATCTCCCTGTTCGATACTTCAACAAGGACCATTAGTCTGAGGGTGATATGGAGTGGCAATACGATGGTCAATGCTGAACTCATCTGCAAGGGTCGTTACCTTGTCGTTGATAAAGTGAGACCCTTGTCTGAAATCAGAACTCTAGGGACCCCAAACCGTGAAATGATATTCTTCCTCAAAAACCGACACACAGTATTAGCATATGTAGGTCGGATGGGGATGGCCTCGACCCAATGATTCACATAATCCACAGCAAGTAGAATGTACTCAAATCCCTGATTCTTATGAAATAGGCCAATGAAATCAATCCCAATGCGTCAAAAACCTCACAAAAATGAACGGGCTGTATGGGCATCATATCTCTCTGTCCGCAAGTACCCATCTTCTGACAGTCAGTACATCTCTTCACGAATTCATCCGAATCCTTGAAGAGAGTAGGCCACCAAAGGTCGGATTGGAACACCTTCTGTGTTGTCTGTCTCCCAGAATGACGTCCTCATGCCTCAAGCTTGTGGTAGTAGGTGAGGATGCTATGCTGCTCTTCTTGAGGAATACACCTCCTCTAGATGTTATCCCCTCCTTCATGATAAAGGACGGGATCCTCCCAATGGCACGACTTGTCCTTCGCAAGGAAGGTCTTAAGTCACTTCCTGGGCCAACATTGTAGAACCGTCTTGGCGACAAGATAGTTCACAATGTTGGCGTACCATGGAAGCGAGGTGATAGCGAGTATCGTCTCATCTGAAAATGTCTTTGTAATAGGTGTGCTGGGCTCAGACTCCTCAAGGTTCTCCAATCGGGAGAGGTGATCCGCCACCACATTCTTAACTCCAGGTTTATCCTTAATCTCAATATCAAACTCTTGGAGCAGAAGGATGCATCTGGTAAGGCAAGCTTTGGCATCCTTCTTGGCCATAAGGTATCGGATGGCGGTGTGATCTGTAAAGATAGTCACTCTAGATCCCAAAATATATGATCTGTACTTATCCAAAGCAAAGAATACATCTAGCATCTCCTTCTCTGTCACAGTGTAATTCCGCTGAGCGGCATCCAAAGTCTGGCTAGCGTAGTGAATGGCATACGACAATCCATCCCTCCTTTGTCCAAGCACAGCCCCTACAACAAAGTCAGAAGCATCCGTTATGATCTCGAATGGGAGAGACCAATCGGGTGGCTGAAGAACGGAAGCCTTAACAACTAGATTCTTAAGAGTATCGAATGACGCCAGACACTTATCATCTACAATGAACTCGGTGTCTTTCGTTAGCAAGTCAATAAGCTGTCGGGCAATACGACTAAAGTCCTGAATGAACCGTCGGTAGAAACCGACATGCCCCAGAAAAGACCGCAATTGACGCAGATTAGACGGTGGATTGAGTTTTCTAATGATATCCACCTTGGCCGGATCGACCTCCATGCCCCTGTTGGAGATGATATGACCAAGGACCGTCCCTTGAGTCACCATGAAGTGACTCTTCTCCCAAGACAAGACAAGATTGACCTCAATGTAGCGCTGAAGCACACGATCTAGGCAGTCAAGACAAGCATCGAACCCATCGCCATAGACCGATAAGTCATCCATGAAGACCTCTAAATAGTCACCCACCATGTCCGAAAAGATGGACAACATGCGCCTTTGGAATGTCACTGGGGCCTTACATAAACCAAAAGGCATTCGTCTGAAAGCATACGCCCCAAATGGACAGGTGAATGTCGTTTTGTCCTGGTCTTCGGGCATAATGGCCACTTGATTATAGTTGGAGTACCTGTCAAGGAAACATTAATGACTCTTTCCAGCTAGCCTCTCGATAATCTGATCAATGAATGGCAGTGGGAAATGATCCTTCTTTTTGGCCTGATTCAATCGTATGTAGTCCACACATACCCTTCAAGAAGTGGGTACCCGGGTAGCTATCTCCTCTCCAGACTCACTCACAACTGTAGTAATACCCGTCTTCTTGGGTACCACATGTAATGGACTAACCCACTTAGAGTCGGAGATGGGTAGATAAAACCGGCGCTCCACCATTTTTATATTTCCTTCATGACCACGTCTCGAAGATTCAGGTTCAACCGTCGCTGGAACTCACGCGAGGGCTTAGCATCCTCTTCGAGGTAAATATAGTGGGAGTACAGAGACAGACTAATCCCCTGGAGATCAGCTATACTCCATCCTATTGACTTGCAGTTTCTTCAAGAACCTCCATCAAACGAGATTCTTGATCTCCAGCCAAATCCGCTAAGATAATGACTGGGTGCATATTTGGCTCACCCGCAAGGAATCTGTACTTCAATGACTGCGGCAAAGGCTTCAGTTCTAGGCAACTGGGAGCTGGAAAATATGGCTTCCGATATGTCTGAGTGAAGGCTACCAAGTTTGCATGTGAGAACTCCCGTTGTGCATGAAAATCTGACGAAGGGAACCCTGCTGGTATCTCTGTAAACTATGTTGGCTCGCTCTCCGTCCTAGCTGTCAGCTCAGAAGGAATCAGACAAGGCAATTAATCATCAAAGTCATCCCAATCAATGTCTGAATCTGAGGGAACTGAACTAGAAGAACATAATGAAATTCTGCTTCACCACTCATCCCACAACTGTCGGCCTCTAATGTATCCTCTGCTAGGGGTGTGCTCTCCAAACTTTGGACTGCCATAAGCTGTAAGTACGTCAAATCTGTGGGCAAGGCGAGGGCTTGTGCTACTGGATATGTCCAATTGGCTTCATCATCGATCATCACAAAGTCACACTCTTGGTGGACATCTCGCTCAGCCTCTGTAATCTGCTCTGTATCACAAACTGCTCTGAGCATGCTGAATCTCTCACTTTGGTCTCATCGATCGTCTCTATTTGTATACTTTCGCCCTCTATGCGAAAGTACACCTTCCCACTATCATGGTAGGTCACCACCTTGACAGTGGCCAGAAATGGACATCCAAGTATGATGGGGGTATCTGTTACCGACTCAGGGATCTCCATGTCCAGTACAACAAAGTCCACGGGGAATTTCAGGCCCTGAATGGTAACGACCACGCCTCTCAACAACCCCTTCGGCCTCTTAATCGACCTATCAGCAAACTGAAGGACTGTCCTGCTCCAATGGAGAGGGCCAAACTCGAATCGGTCAAGTAAGGCTGCCGGAAGGAGGTTGATAGAAGAGCTGTTGTCTAATAGAGTACGGTCGAACTGCTGCTCCTGAATCTTGCATCTGACATAGGGAGCTCCTACATCAGGTATCTTGGCTGGTAGTCGGTTATGAATGGCAAAGCATGTGGAACGGGTGAGCACATGGATCTCGTCTTTGCGGTTCCTCCTCTTCTTGCGGACTGTAGTCTTCTATCTCAAGTTTTTTGGAAGAGGGGGATGTGCTCAAGTGCCTCCTGTAGATTCAGCTGAATCTGGAATCTATCAATCATCTGGTTGCTGAACTCTAACTGGTGAGTCTTTTTTGGATTTTCTCTTTTATTCCCCTTCGCCAAGCGGAGTGCTTGAGGGAAGGGGATGGTAGGGGCCTCCTCAGATGGAGGACTAGGAAGAGGTTCACGTGCTTGTGAAGGAATGGAATCCATACAATGATCATCATGAAACACATATGGACTCAAAGTGGATACAGAAACCTTTCCTTTATTCATAATTTTGTTCCTTTTCTTGTTACTACAGTCCTGAGATATAAAAGGTGGCAACACAACAGGTGGAAGTTCAACAAAAGTAGAAGTGGTGGCCTCAGTACCGCCCATGGCACCTGACTTCGCGGCATCAACATCGCGCTCTGGCTCAGCATCAAGTAAAATGGTGGCATCTGCACCACCGCTTGCATCTGGTGCCACGACAGGCTCAGTACCGTCAAGTGGACCTCTATCCATGGTGGAATCAGCACCACCATCATCAACATCATCAGTGGTATCAGCACCGCTACTCTCCTCATCTGACGCTCCTGGTTCCTCATGTGGTTGTCACTCAGATGAGGCGCCGCCGACTGGCATCCTATCGCTCCTAGTAGTCACGAAATCAGCATCATACATGAAATAAGACATATCATGCAAAGAGTCACTAGGAGTGGTATCCTCGGAAGACTGTACCTGCTCATATTTCCTCTTCAAATTATTCAGATTAGACTCAATCTGTGCTGGTATGGCAGCCTTACCCTTGATGATATCCCTCATCTCCTGCCAGAACTCATCCATTTCCCGCCAGAAGGATGCTCACTGTTCAGAGAGCAAGTGGGCGAGGTCATCTAAAGCTGGGTTCTTGAAGACAGGTGCATGAGAACCGGAAGTGTTCCCCTGCTGGAAATGAGGCTGTTGCTGTTGTGAATAATGAGGGGGAGGTTGGGAGTATGTCTGGTGAGGCTGCTGACGCTACCTCCACTGTTGTCCCTGATAAGAGGGACGAGGACCCTGCTGGTACTGTTGGTGGGATTAATGGGGCCGCTGCTGTTGCTGGCCGTTCTGATGTCCCGGAGCGGAAGGCTGCGGTTGGGATGAGGTGCCTTCGGTGGTCCAATAAAATCCAAGGTGGTCGCGACGAATCCCGTCCTGCTATGGGTACCGGTCGTACCATATCCCATTGACTTCCATCAATAGCTCCTGCTCAATGGGTGGTGGAGGAAGAACTGCCAGTGGCTGATCCGGCTGGTAGACCACCATCTGAGTGTCCTGGGATGGTGGCGGCAATGGGTAGTGTTGTAACTACTGGAATGGCTCTGCCTGGATGTGGTGAACCTGGCAGTATGTGGCAGAAGGCTGGGTGGAGCTGCTACTGCTGGGATCAGCACGTGACCTGGGAGGCTGCTGAGTGGACGTCTGTGCCTCTTGAATGCATAGGATCTGAGTCTTCAGGTCACTCATGGTCTTATTCAACTGGTCCATCTGTGCAAGATCCTGACTCTGCTTCTTCTCAAGGATCTCGATGCGGTCCAACTTCTCACTAATGAATCCCATGTCGGCTGCGGCGGATTCAGCCTGAGCTGCTGCTGCTAACGGTGTGTGGGTACCGTCATCGATGCAAGTAATCCTCTGATATGCAACTGCCTGTGGTGGGATCTTTGGTTGTGTGTAGACTCGGGCTTGGGCCATGACTGTCGAGTTCCCTTCCATTCCTTCATAGATCTCCCAAACCTCGTCTTCACCCTTGGAAAAGTAGGATCCACCACAAGAGGCATTCACAAGCCCCTGCAACTCCGGTGTCATCCCACAAAAATAAACTTTGAACAAGGTTGGGCTTTGATATATCATGATGTGGACACCGATAAATGAGCTCTCTAAACCGATCCCAAGCCTCATGGAACTTCTCGTTCGGGATCATAGTGAAGTTGCTTATCATAGCCCACGCTGCGTTGGTCCGGTCGAGTGGATAGTACTTGTTCAAGTACTCGGTCCGGAGCTGTCCCCAAGAAGTGACGTACCTCCCAGATGCTTCAGCCAATAGGCTGCTCTGTCAGCTAATGAGAACGAGAAGGCAATCATCTTAATAGTGTCCTCATCCACCAGTCTATCGTGGACAGTGCTGCAAATCATCTCAGACACCTGCAGATGGAGATGAGGCTCCTCGGTGGCTAGCCCATGGAACTTGGGCAATAACTGAATAGTCTGGGGGTGAAGCTTGAAGTTCCCGACAATGGGAGGAAGCTGGATCCATCGATGAGTGAGGGTCGCAGTTGGGTTGTGCAACTGCCTCATGGTTATCGATGGTGGCCTCTCCGTGTTAGGTTCTTCTCCTCCTCTGCCTGCCGCTTCTGGTATCTCTCCACTGCCCTGAGGTCTTTCTCTTCTGTCCTCTCGCACATGCGCCAGCTCTCTCATGATGTCACCCATGAAGGATCCCTGGTCTCTGATCTGTCTCTGCATGGTCTCCAGGGAAGCTAGCAGTGAATTGTTGATGGCAGTCTAATCATATATGTACGGAGGCGGCTCCTGCACATCTGGGTGTTCCTCTCTGCCGACCATATCTTGAGTCTCTGCAAAGGCAAAAGTACCCATCTCAGGTGCCGTCAAATGTCCAGAACTCTGTGCTGCACTAAACTCTAATACCACAGGGCTGACTAAAGAAGAAGGGTGATCGAGGGGGAACAGGGTGGACATAAAACTTAGGCTTAAAGAGTGGGTCTGGACTCCCCAAAGCTGACCTAGATGAATAGGAAGGAGTGCTCGATAACGGTTGATAATTACATGACACGCTGTGATAATATGCTCAAATTATGTGGAATACAATATCAATTCCTAGGTTACAAACTCTAAGTTCACATAATATATGTCTACATTATTCAATGCACATAAGCGTATAAAATCATCATAAAGTAAAGAAAACATTTGATAAAATATTCTCATCATTAATCGGATTTATCAGAGAGGTGATCGAGGGGGAACAGGGTGGACATAAAACTTAGGCTCAAAGAGTGGGTCTGGACACCCCGAAGCCCACCTAGATGAATAGGAAGGAGTGCTCGATAACGGTTGATAATTACATGACACGCTGTGATAATATGCTCAAATTATGTGGAATACAATATCAATTCCTAGCTTACAAACTCTAAGTTCACATAATATATGTCTACATTATTCCATGCACATAAGCGTATAAAATCATCATAAAGTAAAGGAAACATCTGATAAAATATTCTCATCATTAATCGGATTTATCAGAGAGAAATTGAGTACACTCATAGAGCACTAATTTAATCAACATCCAACATATTAACTTGGCTCTACAAAATATCTCTTACAATTTGTTGGAAAGAAAATGAGAGGGACAAGAGTAAAAAATTCCCACTCTTTAATATTATACATGCATGTGTACCATCTTTAATTACTCTCTCTCCCATTTCACATGAGAGAGTCAACCATATCCTTCCCATGCATGAGAGTCTTTATTGTTTTTGTATTACATGGATTTATTGTTTTTGTCATGCTTGCATGCGACTCTTCATTTTGAAGAGGCATATGGCTATTATAAAAATCCCTCCCCCATGCAAATGAAAAGTAGTCGTCCCTTACCCTCTCTCTCTCTCTTACCCATGCAACTCCCCATGCATGAATGCATTTATTGGTTTTGTTTGTACATGCATGTGACTTTTTGAAGAGAGGTATATGGCTACTATAAAAATCCCTTCCCCCATGCAAATGAGGGTAAACGTCCCCCCTCCTTCCATTTTCTTCCCTCTTACCCCTCTCCCCATTCTCTTCTCTCTCGCACTCTCTCCCTCTCTCCCATTTTTTATGCTCGCACAGTCCCCCTCCCTCTCGTATATTTTCTTGCACGCACTCTTCTCTTGCCCCATACTCTCTCTCGTCTATTTTCTCTTGCATGTACAACAGCTCTCTCTTGCAATCTTGAAGACATAGGTGCCTCCAGCGTGCCAATCCTCCTCCTCGGGTGCACCCAGCTACAACAACCATTGTTCTCCTCGCGTATGCGAGAACTCTCTCCAACTCTCAGCACTGTGTACCCAGCACTGCCCTCCAGCCCACAACGGCATTCCCAGGCTTGCAGCACCGTTGCGTGTAACTCCGTCCACTCTCCTCCTTGCGCGCATCCTTGGGGTACAATCGTGCACCACCAGGCTGCATGCCCAGCAACCTCCATCCTCCTCATGATGCTCCTCCAATTAGCACCGCAATCATCGTCCTCGCATGCGTCTTCGACCATAGAAGTTCAGTCACGTCTCCACCTTACGCAGCAAGCTGCTGCGTCAACTCCACCTCGTCACAGTCCACAGTGTGCATTCCATCCCCCGATTACTTCCTCCACGCGTGGGTGCACGTCTAGCAGCCATCATCCTCATCCAGGCCACTCCCGCGGACAACATCAAGTGCAATGGCACCATGTGTGCATGAGAAACTCTATTACTCTCTCTCTTTTGTTTATTTATATGTTATTTGCATCTAAACCCTTGAGCCATCTTTTATTTTAAGTATTTCATGCATACCCTTGACTTTCAATATTGATTAGATTGCATATCTTTGAAATATTTCCTTTCCATGTTGCACTTTATCTATTTCACTTATCATTCTATGTGTTAAATGTCGAATTAAAATTGTAAACTTGTTTGGTCCTCATGGATTCGATCCTCTACTTGCCGCATACTTTTTGCATACATTCATCATGCTCGTAGTTATAATATTATTTGTTTGACAACGGTTTATCGTGGAAAAAAAAACGCTTTATTAAATCATCTTTTTAAACCATGAAAATCATGTCAACATTTTGGCGCCGTTGCCGGGGACTAGGCAACATTTACAATTTTTTTCTTCATTCCTAACTTATTTTCGATATTCTAATCCGTGCAATTTTTTTCAGGTACTTGAACTCCGAAAAAGAAAAAATGAAGATCCATGCATTTTTTTAGCGAACTTGTAATTTGTTTTAAGTAGAAAAATTTTGTAATCTTAATTTCTCCCCCCTTCTCGTAAAAGCTTGCCATCAGCGAGACAAAATATTATGGATTAGCGCCATAAGTGCAGGCATTGTGAGCTTCTCTTTCTCTTAGACATTTTTAGGTTTTTAAAATCTCTGCATTTGTTTGTTCTCCAAATTTAAACCGAAAAAATTAAAAAATAATTCTTCTTTGCATAATCTCTGTGGTCTTCTCCCTCTGCTCACCTAAAATGATCACCAAAACATGCTTTATCACACTAAAAAGATAAGCTTGAAAGGTCACCGCAGTGGTCCGAGCAGAAAGTGGGCAAAATTTCTAAATACTTATTTTGATGCACATGTATGACACAAAAATCATGAGCACATAGAAACCTTGGATAGAGACAAAAATCCATGGTGCTACGTGGGATTGTAGAGAGAAATCGTAACTCCTCGATGTGTTGGGCAAAGGTTCTTGTGGAGAGAGATCCTCGATCTGAGTACCGCACCTGGATCCCCCAGCCGGATTAGGACATCGATTTCTCACAATCTTCCACACCCACCTCTTCATTAAGGACCCATAAATTCTCTGATAACATTTGTTGAAATACTAAATTAAAATTGAAAAGATAACTGCTCCCGCGGCAATTTTTGTGTGAGTTGGTGAATCAACAACTTGTCTGGTGTTTGTGCTGTGTATGCTAGGTCGTAGATCCCTGAAAAATCCATTACAACATCCTCTAGAATACGATCCGGTTTACAAATAAAAATCCAACCCATCTCCTTCTACTGAGAAACCTGAGAATTCACCTAACCTAGGAGACATGGGAGAAGAGAAACCGAACACCATGGACCTCATCTTCCAACAACTACAACTTTTGAGAGAAGAGAATGCGACAATCCGACATACCATAGCTCCTCTCATCCGACCACCACCCATCAACACACGTTATTTCTCTACAGCAGAGGACACATTCCATTGGATCCAAAATCACACCCATCCCAAACAGCTGATTGAGCCCTTACTGACACAACCAACCTCAGTTGTGGATTTTGATACTTTGACCCAGGCCATTCAGCAACTGGCAACACAAAAAAAGTCCAATCAAGACAATACACTAAGTGAGAGACCCAACATACTTGAACGACCATTCTTGGCCACTGCCAAGGCACATTTTGACTGTGAAGATGAGAGAGTGGAATTGAAAATCAATGATAAAGATATTCCTGTGGATCATGTCACCCCTACTTCTGGTGACTCTGAAATTGAGGGTTGTAGATGGATAGAGAACTGTGCTATTCTTGATGATTTTGCCCCTGTCCATCTTTCCAAGACCCTCTGGAGGTTAGTCTGAATACCTCACAACTCACTCATAAGGGCATGCCTCATCTAGACTCTGCACTTGAAGCCCCACCATGCCCTCTCACTAGTCGGGAAATTTTTGAATTAGATGAAGCCTAGGAAACACTAAATATTGATCTCAAATTAACTTCAGCCTTGGGTATGCCAAAGATGAAGACATGTTTTGATGATAGCATTGATCCTTCCTCAGACGATTTTGAAAGTTATGAACCTCGGTGTATTAATGATATCGATTGGTCTGAGACACAAGTTGAAATTGAGGATGGCACTTATGTTGAGTAGGAAGAAGAAACAGAAGGAGATATACCATTTGATGTTGATTCCGGATGTGATTTTTCAATTAAGGAAAGAACAGTTTAGATTTGGAATTTGTGGACATATCAGACAATGAGTTGACTTCTTCATGCACCAAGCCCCCTTCCAACCAACACATGATGATATGCTGAAGATTTTGTGCGATGACTCGTTCAAAGATGAACTTTCCAATTCCATTACCCCCACCACAAGGAAAGAAGATCAAAACAATTCAGTCGATGACTATATGGATACATCTTCTACTACCGAGTCTGATCAGAGTGATTTTCTATTCTTTGATCCTTTTTGGGATGATGCCAAGGAACTACTCAAAATAATCAAAGAAAATCATCCTTTAGACAATATTCCCCCGCTCCTGGCCTATGAATCTCTTAATCATATGTCTTGGAAAGAATCATCTTTGTGGTTCAAGAAGAGAACTGAAATAAAATTCACAGTAGATGCCATCGAGGATAGCCATGATGATTATTTGAGGTAAAATGATGATTTATCACAATATACAGAGGACCTCATGGAGGAATCAATTCTTAATCATGTATAGCTCGACTTCAATACATCATATCTGGTCCATGGGCCCTTCACCAGTCCACCCATTTCCCTCCCATCACATCCAATCCAAGATCAAACTGATTCATCTCTCATTCCAATTCATCAACCAATTAATTTCTTCGCCATATTAGTGAGAGCACACATTTATCAAATTCATCAACCGCACTCTCATATTTGGGTCAGGATATTCGTGTCATATCAAGAGTTTCATTTGGATTTTTTGAATACAGCTTTTGCACTCACACGCAACACTGGATACTCTTGATAAGCTGAATTGTCGAGTTGGGACATTAAACCAACAACATTTTGTGGGTCCACACCCATAGGTATCTTTTCCTTTCTTTGTATCCTTCTCTTTCCTCTTTGCATTAGATAAGTATGGGGGTCCACCTCCACACTTTACAAAAAAAAACAAAAAACAAAAAACAAAAAAAACAAAAAAACCAAAAAAATACTTTTCATAATCACTCATTTCTTCTATTGGTCATCCTATTACACGTTGTCTTCACCATATGGACATGGTTTCTGATAAGTATGGGGGGGTGTATCTGCATAGTTTTCAAAATTGCATACTCTTCAAAAAAAATCTTCAAAATTTTGCAAAAAAATCCCCTAAAAAATTATATTTTCAAAAAGCAAGAAAATCACCAAAAATACATCCTTCCTAGTTTTATCCTATCTTTTGAGAAAACAACTCTTCATTGCATAGATCATAGACAGAAGCTGGGTTGACCCTGATCCACTTAATTCCATTAGAATTTCACTAGGCATGAGTTTTTAAGCTTTCTTCAGGTCCACGTGGACTTTATTCTCTCGGTTCCACTAACTCTACTGGTGAATGAACTTCTGTATCTAACTAGATCACCTGAGCAACTAGTAGCACTCTTAAACTCTTCAGTGGATATTAAGCAACTACACAATGCACTTAGCTTGATTGAGTTTATTTTACGAGATACAATTACAATCTAGTTGAGGTGAGGAGTTGTCCTCTTGGTTGTGCCAATGCCTGAACCTTATCTATAGTCAGTGAAGGAACTTGACTCAAGGGCAACATGATCTCTCTAGTCCAGGTATGTCAGCAAATAAGCCAATATCGTGCCTCCAAAGTCAATATTAATCCGATACTACCTTTGATGCCAAACCCAAGACAAAAACACCATAAAAGGCATATCACAATACAAATGCCAAAAACCACCAATCATGCAAAGCAAAAGCAATGAAAGAAGACCACCAAATAACCCTTCTCCACCAAAAAGCTGCGGTAGCAGCCCAATGATGCTACCTAAATTCTTAAAAGAGGCCCAGGGTTATGCTCTACAAAAAGGAAAAGAATGAGAGCAACGGACCAAAGCGGTCTACGGAAAACTCCGAAAGTTAAGTCCCATTCTCCAAAGAATTATGACCTACTTTTTATGCTGACATACTTGGGTGAAAAGCGAATATGCCTGAATTCAGGTGAGGACTGAGGCTATATGAATAGAGAATCATTCGGTACCTCGATAGATAGTGTTGCTAGCTCGTTCTCTTGACTCACGAAAGCTAAACTATCACTAACACTGTTTATATCCATTCAAAGTCAAAGAGAATACTTGTTTCTTAGGGATGAGATGACCTGATCGTCCTTCTGAAACCATGTCTGATTTTGTTGAAACTGAGAAGCTGTTGAAACTACAAAACTCAAGTCAAGTCGACTATTCGAGCAAATCATTAATCCATGGGTCGACTCTACTGAAGTTTGTGTATTTGTGTGGTTAGGATCTGAAAACTCGAGACTTTGTGGGTATGTCTGCTGCAAACCCTCACCCAACTTATCTTGGCTATTGACCCTATTCTTCATTATTACGTATCTTATTCTTGCTCGGGACTAGCAAGATTTAAGTATGGGGATGTGATGATTACATGATATGCGGTGATAATAGGCTCAAATTATGTGGAATACAATATCAATTCCTAGGTTACAAACTCTAAATTCACATAATATATGTCTACATTATTCCATGCACTTAAGCGTATAAAATCATCATAAAATCAAGAAAACATCTGATAAAACATTCTCATCATTAATCAGATTTATCAGAGAGAAATTGAGTACACTCAGAGAGCACTAATTTAATCAACATCTAACATATTAATTTGGCTCTACAAAATATCTCTTACAATTTGTTGGAAAGAAAATGAGAGGGACACGAGTAAAAATTTCCACTCTTTAATATTATACATGCATGTGTACCATCTTTAATTACTCTCTCTCCCATTTCCCATGAGAGAGTCGACCAAATCCTTCCCATGCATGAGAGCCTTTATTATTTTTGTTTTACATAAATTTATTGTTTTTGTCATGCTTGCATGTGACTCTTCATTTTGAAGAGGCATATGGCTATTATAAAAATAACCCCCCATGCAAATGAAAAGTATCCGTCCCTTACCCTCTCTCTCTTACCCATGCAACTCCCCATGCATGAATGCATTTATTGATTTTGTTTGTACATGTATGTGACTTTTTGAAGAGAGGCATATGACTATTATAAAAATCCATTCCACCATGCAAATGAGGGTAAACGTCCCCCGCCCCCCTCCTTCCATTTTCTTCCCTCTCGCCCCTCTCCCCATTCTCTTCTCTCTCGCCCCTCTCTCCCTCTCCCCCATTTTTATGCTCGCAATGCCCCCCTCTCTCTCGTCTATTTTCTTGCACACACTCTTCTCTTTCCCCATACTCTCTCTCGTCTATTCTCTCTTGTTGGTACAACAACTCTCCCTTGCATTCTTGAAGACATAGGTACCTTCAGCACACCAATCCTCCTCCTCGGGTGCGCCAGCTACAACAGCCATTGTTCTCCTCCTCGCGTGGGCGAGAACGCTCTCCAACTCGCAGCACTGTGCGCCCAACACTGTCCTCCAGCCCACAGTGACATTCCCAGGCTTGCAGCACCCTTGCGCACAACTCCGGCCACTCTCCTCCTTGCGCCCATCCTTGGGTACAACCGTGCACCACCAGGCTGCACGCTCAACAACCTCCATCCTCCTCACGGTGCTCCTCCAATTAGCATCGCAATCATCATCCTCGCATGCGTCTTCGACCATAGAAATTCAGTCCCGTCTCTGCCTTACGCAGCAAGCTGCTGCATCAACTCCACCTCGCCACAGTCCGCAGTGCGCATTCCAGCCCCCGGTTACTTCCTCCACGCGTGGGTGCATGTCTAGCAGCCATCATCCTCATCCAGGCCACTCCCGCAGACAACATCAAGTGCAATGGCACCATGCGTGCATGAGAAACTCTATTACTCTCTCTCTCTCTCTTTTGTTTACTTATATGTTATTTGCATCTAAACCCTTGAGCCATCTTTTATTCTAAGTATTTCATGCATACCCTTTACTTTCAATATTGATTAGATTACATATCTTTGAAGTATTTCCTTTCCAAGTTGCATTTCATCTATTTCACTTATCATTCTATGTGTTAAATGTCGAATTAAAATTGCAAACTTGTTTGGTCCTCATGGATTCGATCCTCTACTTGCTGCATACTTTTTGCATACATTCATCATGCTCGTAGTTGTAATATTATTTATTTGACAACGATTTATCGTGGGAAAATAATGACTTGATTAAATCATCTTTTTGAACCGCGAAAAAATCGTGTCAACAGCAGTGCCACCAGATGTGGCCTAAGGGATCTTCTTCCCATCATTTTGATATGGAAAAAGGGCGGATGAGATTTGGAATGCAAACAAGATGTGAAAATAAACCCCCGGTTCACCTACACAACACTGGAGCTGATGACCGTAAAGGTTCGGTCAATTATCTTTTCAATTTTAGTTAGGTTATCAATCAATCTATCGGAGCGATTAAGCGAGCTGGTAGGAACCCGATGCTCCTAGGAGATTGTCCCACTCTAAAGCTAGATCTTTCCCATCCAGTATGAATTGCGGACCGTTTACCCGCTACCCTATCAATCCACTCTGCAAAGGACGTCACGGTCCGCTTTACCGGTTACCGGAGAGATCCTCACTGAAGAACGAATAGCCCCAAAAAAGTAGTCTGAGAGGAGTTCAGGTATGGCTCTATCCTAGTGTGTGGGTCACTCTCTCATTGTCGATAAATCAACCAATGAGGGGGTCACTCCCCAAGACAAAATTTTTGAGGTGAGGTGAGTTTTAAGGTCAAGTTTGCATTAGCATTCCCAATTTTATGGTTTTCACTTTTTAGTCTTTTTCTGAATAAAAACAACGCCTAACGAATTTTCCGATTTTCTTGGTTATTTTAAGTCCAATAAAACAAGGGAGGAAGTCGGAAAAGCCGATGCACGATCAAACATGATGATGCATGCAGAGATAGAAATGCGTACCTTGCTCCAGCACTCTACATGCAGGGTGATCCGCACATAAATTAAAAGACAAGAAATAAACTACTTATATGATACACGGGGAAAACCGTCCCTAGATGGGTAATTTCTATTAATCGTGAAGTACAAGTAGCTATCGACTAGGAAGAGAAACCGGAGTCTGGTCTAGGAAGCTGATCGGTGTCCACCATAGTGGATCCTGCCGGCGCTGTATACAACTTCTCTCGGCACGTGGTCTCTAATCCAAGTCAAATAGCTTTTTAAGTGAATTTTAACTAAGTCCAATTACGGTCTATAGGCACAGGAAAAATATTAAGTGTGGGCCTTAGCTAAGTACATCACAATCAATAAAGACTCCTAAATCTAGGGGCTAAATCCGCGTGAATCAAAATAAAATAAAAGCTGAATAAAACAAACCCGGCGATAAAACCGAAAAAGCCGACGAGGCCCCCAAGGGAACAATCCCTCGGGGCACTGGACCTCGTGAAGTGTCGAAGTGTCCAAGAGTCCTGTTTATGTTACAATTCAGAGTCGCTCTCTCACTTGAATAACACAAATATAGACAAGAAAGGAAATGGATTTAATCTACAAAATCTATATAAATCTTCTTCATGCAGGGAGAGCAGGCCGAAGCCGGCTTCACGAGGGTGCGTAGGTGCCCAAGGAAATGCGTCTCTCTCGATCCGTGGTACCTCGCACAAAGTCAACAAAGAGAGTGGTTAGATAGCTCAAAAATACATATAAAAAATAAAGCAAATAAATGAGGTAAAAATATAGACAAATAATCACAAACAAAAAGCCGATCTATACGTTGTTTCTCCCTGACAACGGCGCCATTTGATAGCCGACGAAAAATCAAGCGGTCGTATTGATCCACAAGGCGGATCAACATCGATGTGTTGACCACTCAACAATCCTCAATCAATCAACAATTAACCCACAACAAGTAAATCGAGCAATGAAAGTAAATATGCGGAGTTAAAATTTATCATAACTCTACAACAAAAGTATGTATAAGTGCAAGTATGTGTAGAGTGTCGAATACAGGGAACAAGCAGGATAGATCGGGCAATCAATGCACAAGAATGAATGTGATCAAATGTCTACAAATGCCATTTTTGTGGGTTTTTAATTATATATTTTTTATTTTAATTTTTGATTTCATAATTTTATATTTTGACTTTTAATTTACTGATTTTATATTTTCTTTTTATATTTATATTTTTTTCTTTTAATTTGTAAAATAAAATATATATATACAAAATAAGAAAAGAGAGATAATATATTTATAAAAAGAGATAAAAATAGTCAAAATTCAAGAAATAAATTCTTTTTGTGCCTTTTATATTTCTCTGATGTTTTTGTGATTTTCTAGATTTTTCCTATTTTTTTAATATTTTTAAAGTCAAAAATACTGAAAACAGTGAATAAAATAAAAGGACTGAAACTAAAACGAGGATGAAAAATATCAAACAGAGTCTAAAATTCCTCAAACTAATTTTAAATTAAAGATAATAAAACAGAAAAAATTTAGAGACAAAAATTAGATTTTTAGGATTTTTCTTGAATTTTTAAGATTTTTATGAAGTTTTAAGGGGTTTTGTTATTTTTAGGGGTTTTCCTTTGAATTTTTTTAGTGATTTTTGGACTGAAGTTACAACACACAGAAACAAACAAAAGCGATTTTTTTTGAATTTTTCAAGGGGTTTTAATAATTTTTATGTATTTTCTAATGTAGACAGTAGAGAAAATGCATGTTTTGAATTTTATAAATATGAAAATGAAATAAAAATGCAAAATAAAAATGTGGCATGAAAGAGCAATAACAAGAGCTTATGCTATTTTTTTGAGAATTTTTAGAATTTTATAGATGCATGAAATAAATGCAAACAACAAAGAGAAAAATCAACACTAGCTGTGGATTGTGTGTAAATATCCAGAAGTCCAGGGGTGTACATGCAATTTTTACACAAAAATATAATGTGATATAAAAATTTCTGGACCAAATATAAATTCCAAGACCCGTAGGGGTATCCACACAAAATGTCCAAAGTCATGTGCACGCTGCACGTGACAAGCAAGGACCTTTCTGTAATTAACTAAACTCTAGGTACTTAAATGCAAATTTTCCAAAAATAATACAACGTGACAAGATAGTTCTTGGATTAAATGGAAATAATAGAAGCTACAGGGGTCCCTTTGCAAAATGTCACATCCCCCACGTGCGCAAGTCACGTGAGATGATGTGGACAGGGACCTGATTGTAAATAAAGAAACTACGAGGGTCTTTTTGCAAATTTTACACAAACTATTACACCTCCAATGAACGTTTTAGGGCTAAAGATTTAATACAAAAATAGGAGGGGGTCGGAGTGCATAATGCCTACGCCTAGGCGATCCGATGGCTGCGGTCCTTTCACTTGACACGTAGCGGTACGCGGACGACCGATGACGGTTTGCGATCGACGACTGCGATTAGATCTTCAGGGCTGATCGAACGGTGGAGGCGCGTGAAGATTTGACGGTGGCTGTGCGATCTGGGCTCCGACCTTGATCCAACGACGGGGAACCTTGGACGAAGAATAGGGAAGAAGGCCAGTGACGACGATCTTCCCTGCTCCAGATCTTGGTCCTCCGGCATCCTCTCGAGCTCAAAAGTGGCCGTAGCGCACAAGGGGATCCTCCTTTGGCTCCTGGTGACTCCAAAGTCCTCGCGAGGGCACGGCGGAGCTGGAAAGCTCCAAGAACCTCGGCGAGAGTCCAAAACGAGTCCCACAAGCTCCTTGACGTCTTTGGACCTACAAAAAAATGGTGAGAGGGTCTAGGGCAAAATGCCTCAACCTCGTGGTGGCAAAATGGGTGGGGGAGATGGCGATGTGAAGGGCGACTGGAGGTAGCTCCGGCGAGGGCGTCGATTGGGTGATTCGCTAGGTGAAACACGAGGATAAAGGTGGGAGATGAATCCTAGGACTACTGCGAATGAAAAGAGAAAAGAAGGATAAAAAGAAAAAGCCCTCGAAGGTGTGGATACCTGAGGGAGAACCTCAACGGCAAGGGTGTTCGCCGGAGGTGGTAGAGCCGCCTTAGGCCTTCCTCAATCCTCCTGACGGCTTGGATGGGGAGATGTCACCTCTTTTCACAGATGTCACACGAAAGGTGGAGAGGTTTTGGGCAAAAAGGGGTTCAAAAATTCTAATGAAGGTTGAGGCTCTATATATGACGTTTAACGAAATGGATCTGGCGATGGGAAGATCGAAGGAGATCGACGAAATCATCGGTCTTCAGCCCAAGGAGAAGCTTGGGCGTGAAAGAGGGATGAACGAGGCACGAAAGTCGTGAAGGGTATATCGCGAACAAGCCCCGAAAAAATCGAGAAAGAGAGTCAAAACAGTAGTCTGACACAGCTACAGGGTGAAGGACAACCAGTTGACCGAGGTCAACGTTGACTGCCACCTGGTTGGTCCACGTGGACCAACTAGGAAAAACACCCAAAAAATGATTAAAAATTCATTTAAAAAATAGTAAATGAATTTATTATTTTTGGATTATAAAATGAAAAATATTTGTTATTTTATGAATTATTTTATTATGATTTTTTTATTTTTTTGAGGTACAAAAATATAAGTTACCTTTTATAACCTATATAGGTATACACATCTATATATTTTAATATTTTATTTTTATTTTATGTATTTAATTTTATAAATTTTGTTTATTATTTTATAAATTTATAAAATATTTTTATACACTTAAATATATTTTCATTTTATGATTCTGAAGTGTTTTGTACATTTAATAAAATAGGAGAATTAATTATATAGGTATATGTACATGTATTATACCTATGTATTATATACATGCATTTTATTTTTGCATTTTATTTAGGTTTTTATTCATGTTTTAATATTTACATATATTATAAATAATATTTACAAAATTATAAAAATATAAAATTGTAAAAATAATGAATAATAAATATAATGAATATTTTAATCTGTACAAGTATATAATAGGGGTCCAAAACTCAACTTTCAAACCGTAGCTCCGTAAAATACGAAACACTTCATTAAATAGATTATGAAAAATTATGTACAATTAAAGGTGATTTTGATACGTTTTGAGTTTTTATTTGAGAGATACAGGTCTGGGAAGTTGGGATTCTGGAATTTTATTCAGATCGTAACTTTTTGTCTGTACAATATTTTTGTATGAAATAAATTTTGTATTTTTCTTTATTTAATTATCTACAACTTTCATGTACAAAGTTTCTTTATTTGGAGTATAAAAAGTGGAAATAAAAATAGGCTCCAAAATGAATAAAGAATGAATTAAATAAGGAGGAATTTTTATTGGATTCTGGCCCTTATCTCCCCCTACTTTATTCCTTATCGACCTATTCATCGAGATGCCTAGGTCTCAGGATTTCGGGTCATAAAATATTTACAATATTTTATTCTTTTTCTTTTTTTTCTTTATTTTATTATTTTGGATCTAAAAACTGTATTTTATACACTATTTACATACACATGCATGAATGCTAAAGTACGGGAATTAAGGGTATTTACATGCATTTACCGAGATTTTTGAGTCCAAAATGATAGAATAAAGATGGCAAAATGTGGATTCATCATCCCCCTATACTTTCCTTTGCTAGTCCCTAGCAACACTTACGCAATAAGTGTAGGAAGAAAACCAAAGAAAAGAAAAAGAAAAAAGATGGATTGAATTTAATTATCAAACTTGTCTTCACAAAATCAAAGTTTGAATCTTAAGTCAGACCTTTGGAATTTTAGTACGGGCGGAACCTTAATGGGAATCAGATTTGAAATCTAACAGCCTTCGAGA
Organism: Ottelia alismoides; assembly: GCA_037367405.1. Classification (NCBI taxonomy): domain Eukaryota; kingdom Viridiplantae; phylum Streptophyta; class Magnoliopsida; order Alismatales; family Hydrocharitaceae; genus Ottelia; species Ottelia alismoides. The sequence continues at coordinate 33,174 of JAZKJV010003156.1, read as the reverse complement.
ATCCCAAAACTTTGCTCAAGTCTTCTCAATAGCCAGGTCAGAAATATCTCAATTCATACGCAAACCCATACGATTATGAAGTTGACTCGTACAGTGTAAGTGATGGTGGCTCTCCCCAACTAGAATTACAAAGAGACTGACTTTTCCAGTACGACAACCCGATGATTCCCCAATCCATCAACTCCTTCCTCGAGGAGCGGGGTATTCCCTTCTAAGTTCAAGTGGCAACCAGCTCAAGAGGAGGAGGTGAAGAGAAGAATGGACGGTAGCCAGTGTAGCTACCTATCCTAGGATGCAAGACCAGTGTAGTCAAGTCATCCAGCTGCAGGTTCACATGATATGACTTTGGAACCCAAGCTTGCTTATTGGCTATACAACATATTCACATACTTCTGCAGGCATTTAATTTTTGTACAGGCCTGTAATTTTTTTTGAAATACTATATACAACAACATTTACATAGGGAGTTTTCCCTCTTGAGATAAAATGGCTTCTGGATAAATTTATTTCGTGGATTTATTAGGAATTTGATACTCACAGTCACTATGTTTCCAATAAAAAAATTCATAAAAAATCATACATTCTCGAAAAATTCCAAAAAAACATTGTAGCTTCATTTCCTCATGTTTAACTTTCAATGAAATATTCATAATTTTTGCATTCTATTTGCACAAAAATTGCGTAAAAACTCATAAAAATATTGCATTTTTTATTATTGTGTCTTTAATCAAAAAATACCAAAAAATACATTTTATATTTATCATCGGATTAGGTTTTTAGGAAAAATAAAATTCGACTGAATTGGATTAATTTTGCTTCAAACTTAATAAGTGGCTTGTTTCCTTAATAACCTAATTCATCTGCATTTATGCATTTTCTTTTTTATCGCATAAAAAATTACAAAAAAATCTCGCTTGAAAAATCGTAATCTAATTCATTTAAGTTGATCCGAAGTTGTTCCTTTGCCTCCTCGAGTCGATCCTCGGGCATGCCCAGGTTAAAAATACATAAAATCGCACATTAATTAATTTGTTGATTCATCGATTCATGTGGTTAATTTTTGATCGATCCTGATTGCCCGACTACAACAATATCAACACATTTTGAATAAGGCATCTCAGTGGTCTATCAACTGGTGTCATTGTCGGGGACGGCTAACGGCTTAGGATCATTTTAAAAAATTAGATTTAGGTTTTCCATTCACGTGGGTAGCCTGACCCCCGATTTTCTTGTGAGTATTTCTTCATTTATTTTTTAGCATTTATTTATTTATTTGATTTATTATGTATCTATCTCTCTGACTATCATCTTATTTTTGTGAGAGGGACCTGACGTGAAGGAGCGACCGCTTAGTTGAGCAACTCAGGAGCTTCGGAGGCTGGCATTTTTTGGGAAAATAACCAACTGAAGGAATCGAATAAATTTAAGATTGAGTCGAGTCGTGAGAGAGTGTAGAGTCCTTAGGATTTTTTTCATTTTATTTTACTACAAAAATTTCCAGCGGATTCCGTTCGGAATCTCGCGTGTGTGATCAGACTTGGATAATATTTTGTGGTGTGTTGGGCCCATTTCACTCTTCGGTGAGGGTGGGGCCCGACTTGAGTGGCGAAATCAGAATAGGCACCCGGTTATTTAATTGCAATTTGTATGTGCCAATCATAGTTTAGGCCACACATCTAGGAAGAATCACATCTTTTTGGATTTTGATGATACGCACATAGCAACGTACAACTTAGCCAAATCAAACTCAATTCTTCCCTTCTAATAGTATATTACTTAGGCGAAGAGTGCTGGGGGTCATTGTAAGTGTACCTTCTTCTCAGCATGCATCATTGTTTTACAATTGCATTCTTATTTCTGACTCCTCCCCTTTTTATAACTTAGGAATTAAAAGGAAATTGGAACTAAAAGATAGATGTGTTTGTGTGTCCAGATTAAACTTCAGATGACAACCTAATTTAAAATTGAGACTGAATTGAGTAGGTCGATTAAACAAAAGTTGAATAAAATTAACCCTTGTTTGCGGGAGAGCAACCCTGCCATTGTCTCAATTTACTTGCAAGTGAGAGAAAGACGACACTAAGATAGAACCAAGCCAGGATTTTCTTACAGACTACCAGTTCTTTCTTTTTAGGCGATTAGCTGCTTCTCAGTGAGGATCTAGGGGTAGCCGGTAAACGGTCCGGATTTTCTTAGCAAAGTGGGAGGTTTAGAGGATGCCTTATAAGGCTTTGTCCTCGAGGAGCGATAGCCCTATTTATACGATTTGTACTTACTTCCATACTAGCTTAAAGTAGGTCCAACTGCGCGTAGGAACTGAGCAGGTCTGTAGGGAAGTACAAGCACCTAACAGCTCGTTAACTCTTTCAAGACTTGCATTTATTACCAACTAAAACTGAAAAGATAGTTCGTCCGAACCTTTACGACCCTCACGTGTTGAGTTGGTGAACTTGGGGTTTGCTATTGCATTTCTTTTGTGTCTGTCAGTGTGTATTATCCAATATATTTGCACGTTTTCTACCTCTATCATCTATTCCTCTTCAAGATGTCAGGATATTGATCATCATATCTAGGTATCTCCTCTTCGACCATAATCCGATCATCTTACCTTCTTATTCTTCCTCATACCTCCATCCAGATTATGAAGCCAGACCTTCAACTGACTTCCCTACTTCTTTGCATTTCTCACCTACCCCACCTTCTTACGCTCTGGATCCACTTCCACCCTGGGTTGGTTTACCTTATAGTCGGACGCTTGCTGGAATCAAGGAATCGTTTGAAGAGTAAGCTACTGGTGAAACAGAAAAATGGCAGAATTATGTGCCCACACACACCTCATTCTCACCTCAAGTAGGGACGGGACATCAATTCACATATACATCCCGACTTGACCTTAGGGCATGACATGGTCGATTGAACATACCGAATGGATATGCGTGCACCTTATGATCTTTTTGACTTGATTGACCCTGGTAATCAAGCCTATATTGACCAACCGTCATATTACACATTCGGAGAGCCTACGCATTCACAGGATTGGACTCATGAGCTATACTTACCAACCCCCCGTTCATTGACTCCATTATATGAGGCTCTGACCAATATCTGCCACATAGATGGTCCATACTCGACTGATGGCCGCGAAATCCACCTCTTTAATATTGATGAATTGTAGTATAGGAGGTGAAAATCGGTCGATCAAAAACCACAAACTTTGAATGTTGTGGAATATTTTACTTGGCAAGTTTACCAAGGTCGAACACAGGGAACAGTGCTTTTTAGTTGCATGGTTTTCTAAATCAAATTAAATAATTAATTAATGCTCGATTAATTTGTGTGTTGCAAAATATGCAATGCAATGATGCGAATGTGAAGCAAGGGAATTAAACAGAATTTATGCTCAGTATCTGTGATTTTTCACGATTTAAATCATCAATTAATAAAGTCAATCAATCCTCAAACATTATCATAGATCGAATAATATTAACACGCTGACACCATCTATCAACTCCAAGTTACAGGTAAAGATATTAATCAGTGAATAATCCTGTCAAAAATTTCATGTAAAAATGCTCTCAAAATTAATCACCGATCAGCCAAATAGAGAGTTAAATAATTGATCCTCGATACAACCCCTGTAAAGATTTAAATTATTGAGAATAATCAGCAATGATCACAATGGGTCAATCAAATTGAAATCCTCGACCGGACTCCTGCAACAGATTTATCGTTAATTTTTCAAGCATCAAGATGTTAAAAATTAACCTGCAAAAGTCAATGATGATCTTCAAATAATAATTGACAATAAACACCCTCAGATCTGATCACAAGCTATACTATGTTGTAGAGCACGGAATTAGCTTCGAAACGACATATTATATGCTAAAATCGGAGTCCATATGACAAAGATATGATAAAATGGAATTCAGGGACTAAAATGTAAATAAAATAAAGTTTTCTTTGCAAAAAGGTCCCTAAGAGGACTTATCTGTAATTAATGAAAACTTGAGGGCATTTCTGAAATTTTCCCCTGGCAAGGGTATTTTTGCAATTTCTTGAACGTTCAGGGGTGTCCGTGTAATTTTCCCAGCTACGCACGTGCAACGCTGAGGCTCGGGTGCGGGGCTGGAGGCTCGGGCGGCCGAAGGAGAGGCTCGGGTACCCGAGCCTGTGGTTTGGGCCAGGACTAGAGGCTCAGGCTTTCGAGCCTGAGGTTCGGATGGGGAAGCGGGAGGCTAGGACCGAGGCTGAGGCTCGGATGGTCCGAGCCTCCACGTGGCGAGTGGCTGTGCTTCGGTGGACCCGAGCCTCGCGGCTGGGGCTGAGGCTTGGGGGGGCACGTGGCAGATGGTCGGTCGTCGGATCAAGGGCAGCTTGCCCGATCCGACGGCAACTGTAAGTTGCGGGATGAAGACAGCGAAGGCGAGGGCCGAGGAGCTCGGTCATGGTCGGCGGAGGCGGCCGGAGGACGAGGGCACCTGGGCGAGGAGGGGGAGCTGGTCTCCGTGCGAGGTGGAGGAGCAGGGCGATGCGGGCGGAGGGCTAAACCCTCGCGCAGTGGCGGTGAAGCCGCGCCTCGGCCGACGCACGGCGTGAGGGCAACCCAGAGCTGCGTGGCGGTGTCGATGCCGCACCTCGACCGACACACGGCGCGAGGCACGGTCCAGGTGCTGCAGGGCAGTGGCGATCAGCGTGTGGGCGAACGATGGAGGTCGGACGGCCGTGCAGCGCACGGGGCTCGAGCGCGGTCGTGTTGTCGGAGGTGCCCGGTGGTGAAGGTGCGGCCGAGCGTGGTTGGGCGGAGGTAGCGACGCGAAGATGGTGGCGAGTGGAGAGGCGTCGGGTGCAGGTTGTTGGGTTGTTGGTGGTGATCTGGAGATAAGAGAAGAAGAAAGCGGAGAAGTATCGCCTTAGATTTGGAGGAGGATGTCTCACTCCGGTCTTTGCCTCAGCCGTAGGCGACCTCGACGAGGCTAAGCTGTGAGGCGCAGCTACAGAGGTCGACGACCTCCGGATCTCGCCACAAGGAAGAACAGCCGCTGTCACCGGCCTTCAGGAGAAAGGGCGGATGGGTATGATGGTTTGCGAGGGGAGATGCTATATAGGAGGGAGTCGAGTAACGGCTGCAGTGGAGGAGGTGGCCTCGTAACGGCCGGAGAAGAAGGTGATGAAGCGGCGGTCGTTACGTGGAGGAGCGGGCGGAGGGGTCGCAACGCCTGGGGGCGGGGGAAGATGAGAACGGCTGGAGGAGGAAGAGGCACAGGTCACGTGCTGGGCACGTGACCTGGGCGGCTGGAGAGAGAACAGGGGTGCCACGTGGCACGCCCTGGGGCTGCCATGTGGAACCCAAAAAGTTTTCAAAATTAAAAGCAAAAAAAATAGAAAAGAAATAGCAAGAGACCTCGGATCGAAAAAATTTCTTCACGAAAGTTGTTCGTCTTGTCGAGATCTACAACTTTCATGAAGGATCCAGGAGCAAAAGAGGTCACCTGTGCAAAGTGGTATTTTTGGTGGCTCTCCATGTGAATAGAAAACCGATTTTTTGGGGTTTTGTATTTTTTGGTGGTTTTAGAGGGGATAAAAAAATATAGAAAAAATATGATAAAATACAAGAAAATTAATTACACATTAATCTATTTTTTTTAGATTTTTAATGGATAAGAAATTAGGAAAATAAAATAGAAGTAAGAAACACACAATTTTTGTACAGACAGACAACGGACACTTGGACTCGGTCAGTTTCTTTGAATTCAGTTTTGATCTGGATTTGGATTTTTGCATTTCTTATTAAAACTTTCATCAAAGGATACAAATGAAAAGAAATAAAATTAAAAGGGTTAATTATACACATAAAAACTCAGGTCAAAAATGGCAAAAAGTCAAAATGCGCAAAAGAGGCCCAAAACCCAACTTTAACAAATGAGCTCCGAATTTTATGAAATTGGTCTTGTTTTGAAGGTATTTGAAAATGGAGTACTTTAAAAGTGAGTAGACCAAAATCGGACACTGTATGTGGGATATATGCTCATTTTAGTCTGTCAGATGTGAAATTTGACTTTGGGATTATTTGACACTTATTGGGGATAGTAATTTTTGTATTTTTTATTTAATAAAGTTAGTAATATCTACACAATGGAGGTAGTTTTGGGTCAATCGGAGTTAGGATGAATTAACTAAAAATGTGAGAAGTTAGCGGCTTTTTGGGCTAATTTACATTGGGGATTTTAAATGCAATTATGCATGATGAAATGCAGATATTATTCACACATGCATGATGGCTAATAATGCTCTATTAATGATTAATTACAGGTGAATGATGGGGAACAGAGCCTAAATGACCAATTTTAGCATGATGAATACGAGATTCATCATACCCCTATACTTAGACCATGCTCGTCCCCGAGCATGAATGAATGACTTAGTTGATTACATCCCTGACTGTGTAAGTGAATTTTCAAGTCTTAATTCAGAGAAGACCCTTAATTTGAGTGATCCTAAAATTCTGAGCTCACCCAAGCTTTAATCAAAAGGAATCCAACTTCTCTAATTTTCAGACTCTCTGTTTGTACATATAATATAAGGATATGATTCTTAGTGTACTGCATTCATGAGAGTCAAGTCGAGACATCACCCAAAGTTCCAATCCAAGAGACTCTCCTCTAGACCTGATCCTCAACCCTAGGGAATAAGTCTATTCTTGCTTCAGTCAACCGTCTCATTAGTTTGTCAGACTTGAAAGTGTAGATGGACGGCCAGTTGATGGAGGGCATAGGATTGTGTCTGATTTTCTCTCCCTTTCATTGGAACAAGGTGCCTCTCGAGTGCCTTATTACTCAACACAAGTATATTTCATTTTGTTGATCAATGTGTCCGTCAAGAAAATTTGGAGTCGTCTGCACTTGTTTTTCTGGGAGTACACCGGGGTGTGTCTCTTTTGAGTATCTAAGATACCTTCGACACCCAGACTTGTATCGCTTACGATGCAGAGCCCTTTTATGGCGCCAGCCCGACTCCTTGGTCCTAATTAGCGCTTGGTCCAAGTGGACACTTTGAAAATGTTTAGGAGCGCTCGCCATTGGTGGAAGCTTATTTAGAATTTGACTTGGGATGGAAGAGCTTTTCTTGACATTTCTTTTTCTTTTCTTTTGTTGGCTAGCTCCACTGCTTTTACCAAAAGTTGGCGCACACTAATCAACAATTTTCCTTAAGTTTCATCACACCCTGGCACTTAGGTCAATATAAAAAAGATAGCATATGAATCTTGTTCACATACTGGCTAGTGTTTTGCTGACACTTAGGTTTTCTGAAGCCTTCATTAACTTTATCCCATCCTCGAATATCATCAGATCGAGTCTAAACTAAAATCTCTAGTCCTAGTTCCTCAAGTGATATCTCAACTCATCTCATCAATCATGCAGTTGTGAAACTGATTGTGCTGATCATATTCTTTTTGAATGTTAGAGATGAAGAGTGCAATATAGCGCTCAAATCTTTCAAACTAGGGAAGTGTGGATTATTAAGTTCTAAAAACCCTAATGACTAAGGCAGGCTAACTCAGAATCTCAAGATTTCAGAAATCAAGTGTCCTCAAAAATCCTCAAGCCTTGAGTGATAGTGAATGTGTCAGGAATATATCAACCAAGGAATGCGTGAAATGCTTGATGAAATGCAAGACCATGAGTGATGTTTTTTTTAAAAGCATTTTTTTCAAAAAGTTTTGTTTTTGGTGTGTTTTTTTTGTTTTGTTTTTTTTGTTTTGTTTTTTTTAAAAACAGGTATTAAACACACTACTTGTACCCATCCCCGATGTTAGATAAAAATGATTAAAGAACGAGCTATGGATAAAGTAGATAAAATATATACAAACACACCCCCTATACTTAGCTTGTGCTATGTCCCCATGGCACAAAGTGAAATGTAGACATAGCTCGTACGAAGTAAAGAAGGATCAAAAATAAAAGAAGAGAAGTGATGTATAAACAATGGATGCGGTCCCCCTATATTTAGGCTCAGGTTAGCCTAAGTATAATCGGATAATTACAGATGGGGAACCGGGTAGATTTGCGGATGTACAAGATCAAGGAGGTTTGCGATGGACCTTCTTGCGGGAGTGTGGAGGAAGATAGTATGGAGATGTGGAGTGTGATGAAGAGGGGGCCGATGAAGAAGACCAGCCATCGTCGGAGTCGTCCTCAGGAGAATAGTAGTCGTCTGCAGAGGATCTCCAACTTTTGTCGATCAGAGGTAAGTGCCCTTGGATCAGAGCTGTACCTATTGCACTTATCTGATGAACCACATCATGATCGGACGAGGACTCTTCAGAAATCACCTGATATCTAAGGTCAAAGGTGACTTTCTTGGTTGGTTTGTTTCCTTGAGAAGTATTGGGAGGAAGTTGGACAGTCTTCATCTCCCTGTCTTGAGTAACTGATGTGGCATTCGTGAGTTCCTCATCAGATGAATCCCCGTAAAAGTCGACCAATTCTTGAAGGGTCATGCACTGCTTCGGTCGAGGGAGATTGTTCCTGCGGATCTTGTGATTTATGGCTGGGGTGTTGATGTCACTTTCGGATGATCGTGATTTTTGGTGACATCGGATGCTTTCGGAGTCGGTTCTTTATATGGTTCAAGTATCTCATGAATTACTGTCGACTCGAAGATTGGTCCACTCAGATAATCGTGACGGTCCTCAATAATATGATCCAATTCTTCATAAGCTCCAAAATCTTGGTTTTTCCTAGGAGCAGTAATAAGGTGGTGAGAATCCGAAGTTTGTCCAACAGTCAATCCCTTAGGTGACTCTCCTAGGGTTTGTATCAGTGTGTCATGTAGAGATGTCTGTGAAATATTTATCTCCTGATCATAACTGTTGGTTTCAAGTTGGTTTTCCTCAGAGCAGGATGTGTCATTGGGGTCGTGTTCATTGTGGTCCGAGTTCGGGAACTTGATTTCCTGAGTCTCGCAATCGACGATCGCCTTAGCGGAGGCTAAGAACGGCTTTCCTAAAATAATAGGAGACTCAGACATCCTTCCGGGGTGCTCAATGTCAAGGACAATAAAGTCCACCTTATGTTCTTTACCTCGGAAATTTACGACGACAGAAACGATCCCTCACGGTCTTTTGATAGATCGATCAGGTAATTGAACAATCACCCTAGTCTTTTTGAGTTGTCCGAATTTAAGTTGATTAAAGACGGACTTCGGGAGGATGTTTAATGTGGAGTCGTCGTCCAACCGAACATGAGTGAATATAGAATCCTCAATTTCACGTGTGACCCGAGTCAATCGCTTGACTTTGCGGCTTTTGAGTTTATGATTCATCACCAAAGAGCTAGCCATAGATATGACATGATATTCAGTCCTGGATCGTTTCTTGCCCGTCTTATAGGGGTTCAGTCGACTCTTCACAAATCTCTTAAGATCGGGCACATATTCTATGGCTTTGATCAATGGAAGCTCTAAGATCAGACTCTTGCAAAATGCTTCCATTTTAGAATTGTGCAAATTTTTTGAATTTTCAAATTTTTCAATTTTTTGGTATTTTCTGTAATATGGTCAGTCGGGGGGTCAGAGGTCAGTGGTTGTGTCTGATTGTGATGATCCAGTGGTTCGCATGGTGGTGGCCTCACATCTTCTGAATTTTGCATTGACTGGATGAGATCATATATTCTCATAGTTAAAGTATCTGCTCTATGATTAATTCGAGCAATATCATCCTCAAACATCTCATGACTAGTAATTGAATAATCAGTCTCTATGTGTCGTGAATCTGGCATGTAACCTTGAGTAGAGTGTTGATTGTTCATAAACATTATGGTCTGGTCATGAGTTGTATTTCCTTGACTTTGGCTTTGTTGTGGATTTTCGAAGGAAAATTGATGGTCATCATGAATAGGGGATAATTCAAGAGGCTGTGAGATCCTAGTGACCGGAAATCCTGTTCTATTTTCAATATCGGTCACTCTATTGTTTATCCTCAATTATGATCTCTCTCTCTTGTCCATAAAATTTTCAGAATGTGAGAGAGGACTATTCCAAGAAGAAGTGTGGTCATATGGTGGGATGTATGGGCGGGAAGAGAATGATGGCTGAGGGGAAGAAGAATATCGGGACATGGTCGTGGAGATCGGGAAAGAAGACCATTGTGCCGACATCTTCTCAAGATGGATGGAATGATTAGCAAACCACGATCTGCTTGCTATTGCAAGACCTTTGACGCACACAAATCAAACACAAAACAAACACGTCGATTCACCCACTCAACACTGGTGAAGGCACATTAGGGTTCGACCGCTTATCTTTTCAATTTTAGTTTAATGACAAAATAGTCTTAAAAATTAAGCGGAGCTGTTAGGTGCCGAAATATTTCACAAAGACTGTCCCGAGTTCATACAACTAGTTGCTCCTACCTTCAGCCAGTATAGGTGTAAGTACGGACCGTAAATGGCTACCCGTGTTACTTGAGGACGGAGCCTTCCGCGGTGTCCTCTAAACCACCTACTCTGCTAAGGGAAGTCGGACCGTAAATGGCTACCCGAGACCCTCACTGAAAAGTAGCTAATTGTTTAAACTCAGTAGTCTGAATGAACAACATCAGTTTTGGGTTCTTTATTAAGTGTGCATTCTGGTCCTTATAAACAATGAGTGGGTTCCTCTCCACCAAACACGGGTTAATTTTAGATCAGTTTATTTACAGTCACCTTAGATAGCAGTCCCGATTTTAAGTTGAGGTTATCACTGGAGTTAATGTGATCACAGAAATTCACGCCTAACGAGCAGTCCCAATTCCGTTAATTCCTAAGTTGTAAAACTCGAGGAGGGAGAATTGAAAAAGCCAATGCAAGCGTAAATCAATGATGCATGCTTAAGAGAAGGACTTACAGTGAATCCTCGCGTTCTTCATGCGGGATGCAAGACAAGGAATTTTAAATTTACACTAAATGATATGCACAGATGAAAAACGCCCTAAACAGATAGTTCTATTAGCGGGAAGAATTGATTGAAATTTTTGGCTAATGTTGAACGATCTATAGTGTGTTTAATTAGTGAGAGTGCGGCCTAAAAATTACGAGCACAATCAAATAATTCTAATCTAGCGTATGTGCTCCTAAATTTTACGTCAAGCCACAGAGAGTCCAGTCCTGAATATTACAAATTGACAGGAAACAAGGAGAGAGGGACCCTGTGAATATTGCAGAAAATTAAATCTATACTAACTCTCTCTCACAAAATTAAAATTCAGTTTTCATCGCAGATCCTTGATTTAATATCAAAAATATAGCTCCCAGAAGTCTGTGAAGAGAGAATTTGTGGTTAGTAGCAGAAGAAAGAGAGAAATGCAAAATAAAATGCAGAAGAAAAGAAAAAAATACACAAAAATTAATCTTACAAAAATTAATCACAAAAAATGATTTAAAACCCTAAAAATTTGCCGTTCCCCGGCAACGGTGCCATTTGATGGCCGCGAAATCCACCTCTTTAATATCGATGAATTGTAGTATAGGAGGTGAAAATCGATCGATCAAAAACCACAAACTTTGAATGTTGTGGAATATTTTACTTGGCAAGTTTACCAAGGTCGAACACAGGGAACAGTGATTTTTAGTTGCGTGGTTTTTTAAATCAAATTAAATAATTAATTAATGCTCGATTAATTTGTGTGTTGCAAAATATGCAATGCAATGATGCGAATGTGAAGCAAGGGAATTAAACAGAATTTATGCTCAGTATCTGTGATTTTTCACGATTTAAATCATCAATTAATAAAGTCAATCAATCCTCAAACATTATCACAGATCGAATAATATTACACGCTGACACCATCTATCAACTCCAAGTTACATGTAAAGATATTAATCAGTGAATAATCCTGTCAAAAATTTCATGTAAAAATGCTCTCAAAATTAATCACCGATCATCCAAATAGAAAGTTAAATAATTGATCCTCGATACAACCCCTGTAAAGATTTAAATTATTGAGAATAATCAGCAATGATCACAATGGGTCAATCAAATTGAAATCCTCGACCGGACTCCTGCAACAGATTAATCATTAATTTTTCAAGCATCAAGATGTCAAAAATTAACCTGCAAAAGTCAATGATGATCTTCAAATAATAATTGACAATAAACACCCTCAGATTTAATCACAAGCTATACTATGTTGTAGAGCATGGAATTAGCTTCGAAACAACATATTATATGCTAAAATCGGAGTCCATATGACAAAGATATGATAAAATGAAATTCAGGGACTAAAATGTAAATAAAATAAATTTTCTTTGTAAAAAGGTCCCTAGGAGGACTTATCTGTAATTAATGAAAACTTGAGGGGCATTTCTGAAATTTTCCCCTGGCAGGGGTATCTTTGCAATTTCTTGAACCTCCAGGGGTGTCCGTGCAATTTTCCCAGCTGCGTACGTGAGTTGCACGTGCGCTCTGAGGCTCGGGTGTGGGGCTGGAGGCTCGGGCGGTCGAAGGAGAGGCTCGGGTACCCGAGCCTGTGGTTTGGGCCGGGCCTAGAGGCTCGGGCATTCGAGCTTGAGGTTCGGATGGGGAAGCGGAAGGCTCGGACCGAGGCTGAGGCTCGGATGGTCCGAGCCTCCACGTGGCGAGTGGCTATGCTTCGGTGGACCCGAGCCTCGCGGCTAGGGCCGAGGCTCAGGGGGCACGTGGCAGATGGTAGGCCGTCGGATCAAGGGCAGCTTGCCCGATCCGACGGCAACTGTAAGTTGCGGGCTGAAGACGGCGAAGGCGAGGGCCGAGGAGCTCGGCCGTGGTCGGCAGAGGCGGCCGGAGGACGAGGGCGCCTGGGCGAGGAGGCGGAGCTGGTCTCCGTGTGAGGTGGAGGAGCGGGGCGATGCGGGCGGGGGGCTAAACCCTCGCGCAGTGGCGGTGAAGCCGCGCCTCGGCCGACGCACGGCGCGAGGGTGGCCCAGATGCTGCGTGGCGGTGTCGATGCCGCACCTCGGCCGACACACGGCGTGAGGCACGGTCCAGGTGCTGCAGGGCGGTGGCGATCAGCGTGTAGGCGAACGGCGGAGGTCGGACGGTCGTGCAGTGCACGGGGTTCGAGCGCGGTCGTGTTGTCGGAGGTGCCCGGTGGTGAAGGTGCGGCCGAGCGTGGTTGGGCGGAGGTAGCGGCGCGAAGATGGTGGCGAGTGGAGAGGCGTCGGGTGCAGGTTGTTGGGTTGTTGGTGGTGATCTGGAGATAAGAGAAGAAGAAAGCGGAGAAGTATCGCCTTAGATTTGGAGGAGGATGTCTCACTCCGGTCTTTGCCTCAGCCATAGGCGACCTCGACGAGGCTAAGCTGTGAGGCGCAGCTACAGAGGTCGACGACCTCCGGATCTCGCCACAAGGAAGAACAACCGCTGTCACCGGCCTTCAGGAGAAAGGGCAGATAGGTCTGATGGTTTGCGAGGGGAGATTCTATATAGGAGGGAGTCGAGTAACTGCTGCAGTGGAGGAGGTGGCCTCGTAACGGCCGGAGAAGAAGGAAATGAAGCGGCGGCCGTTACGTGGAGGAGCGGGCGGAGGGGTCGCAACGCCTGGGGGCGGGGGAAGATGAGAACGGCTGGAGGAGGAAGAGGCACAGGTCACGTGCTGGGCACGTGACCTGGGCGGCTGGAGAGAGAACGGGGGTGCCACGTGGCACGCCTTGGGGCTGCCAGGTGGCACCCCAAAAAAATTTCAAAATTAAAAGCAAAGAAAAACAAAAAAGAAATAGCAGGAGATCTCGGATCGAAAAAATTTCTTCACGAAAGTTGTTCGTCCTGTCGAGATCTACAACTTTCATGAAGGACCAGGGAGCAAAAGAGGTCATCTGTGCAAAGTGGTATTTTTGGTGGCTCTCCATGTGAATAAAAAACCGATTTTTTGGGGTTTTGTATTTTTTGGTGGTTTTAGAGGGGATAAAAAATATAGAAAAATACGATAAAATACAAGAAAATTAATTATACATTAATCTATTTTTTTTGGATTTTTAATGGATAAGAAATTAGGAAAATAAAATAGAAGTAAGAAATACACAATTTTTGTACAGACAGACAACGGACACTTGGACTCGGTCAGTTTCTTTGAATTCAGTTTTGATCTGGATTTGGATTTTTGCATTTCTTATTAAAACTTTCATCAAAGGACACAAATGAAAAAGAAATAAAATTAAAAGGGTTAATTATACACATAAAAACTCAGGTCAAAAATGGCAAAAAGTCAAAATGCGCAAAAAAAGCCCAAAACCCAACTTTCACAAATGAGCTCCGAATTTTATGAAATTGGTCTTGTTTTGAAGGTATTTGAAAATGGAGTACTTTAAAAGTGAGTAGACCAAAATCGGACACTGTATGTGGGAGATATGCTCATTTTAGTCTGCCAGATGTGAAATTTGACTTTGGGATTATTTGACATTTATTGGGGCTAGTAATTTTTTTGTATTTTTTATTTAATAAAGTTAGTAGTATCTACACAATGGAGGTGGTTTTGGGTCAATCGGAGTTCGGATGAATTAACTAAAAATGTGAGAAGTTAGCGGCTTTTTGGGCTAATTTACATTGGGGATTTTAAATGCAATTATGCATGATGAAATGCAGATATTATTCACACATGCATGATGGCTAATAATGCTCTATTAATAATTAATTACAGGTGAATGATGGGGAACAGAGCCTAAATGACCAATTTTAGCATGATGAATACGAGATTCATCATCGACCCAGAATTACATGATAGAGTCCAGATATGTTAAATAGAGACCCCAAGTTATCAGCAATATCCTCCAACTGAACACACTTCTTCCATGATTTATCATGAGAACTTTATGGAGGATGACATTTTGAGACTTATTGAGAAAAATGAATCATTTGGTAACAAGTTGAGAGATGTCACTCAAATACTACACTCAATTTCTGCCATCCTGGGTATGAAAGTGGGGAACACCACGATTAGATTTGATGTTGAAAATCGAGCGAACATTAGGGAATCCACACATTTTGTACAACTGGAGTCTATTCTATCTTCCTCTTCTACTAACCACGTTCCCTCCAATCCAGATTCTAACCATTCATCCATCAAAAATACCAAAAAAATTTCAAAATCTCAAAAAAGACTAAAAATTTGAAAAACCATAAAATCTCATAAAAATAGAAAATGAAAAAGACATAAAAGAAATTAGATCCTATCCTAAGGGAAGCACTCTATGAAGAATTGATTTTTAATCTTCCCTAATGAAGGCCACAAATCACTTCCCCGACCTCAAACAATTTGTGAGAAGTAAATTGATGCCTAAGAGGTCGGCTAATAAGAGGACAAGAACTGAGAGACACATAGTGTCTATGCCCACCTCCTTGGTGATGGGGAGAAAGACCAAGAGCAGCAGAGTGAAGCAGTTACCTAGGGTTAAATGTGAAATCAAAGACACTATCTTTACCTAGGGTTAAAAATTAAGATCGAGTCGAGTTGTGAGAGAGTGTAGAGTTTATGATTTTATTTTCTGTATTTTTTTGTCATTAATTTATAATAATTGCATATTTCCAGCGGATTCCGTTTGGGATCTCGTGTGTGTACCTGAGTATTGGACATTATTTTTATGGTGTGTCGAGACCAATTTCACTCTCCGATGAGTGTGGGGCTCGACTTGAGTTGGCGTAGGTTAGATCTACACTTGCGATTATTAGAGCTTTATTACTTTAAATATTTGTTTGTGCTCGTAGCCACACATTCACATTTGATAATACACACCGTAGAACATTTTATCTAGTCAAATTAAAATCACATTCTTTCTGACTAATAGAAGTTCTTGCTTGGTGTAGTTTTTTGACTTACATTCATTTAATATAATTTACATAAGGAGATTTTCCTCTTGAGCCAGAAGACTATCCCTTTTTTGAAGCATTATTACAACCCACACTCTCCTGTCATTAGACTTCATGGCAACTGGAACAGGTTGGGGTGCACTTCCCTCCCTAGATGAGGACGAATGTTTCCACTCTTGTGCGTCTTAGACTGGCAAATCCAACCCCCTCACCACTCCAACTGAGTTGAGCCAAGTGAAAGGTGCAAGTGTATAAGTTAGGTCACTGACGGGTCGCTAAATACGTATTTTAATTAGAGCATGTTGTAGTACATATACTTAGCAAATCAGTCAGAACCGAGAGAAGATCTTCGTGAAGAGTGTCTCAGATTAATTTATATCCCGGGCAAGTCCGGGGTCGAACACATGGATGCAAAGGAACAACTTTGGGATAAATTCAAAAATTAAGATGTAGATTTCCAATGCGGATTTTTTGTATTTTTTTGATGAAAAAACAAATGCCAATGCAATTGTAGATGAATTAAGACAATAAGAAAACACACAACAAGGCCAAATTAATTTTAATGTCAAATTAGTCCAATTTAGCCAAACTATAATTTTTCTGGAATCCTAATCCAATGATGAACACAAAATATATTTTTTTGTGTTTTTAAGAATTAAAATACAATAAATAAAAATACACACTTTTTATGGGTATTTTTGCAATTTTTTGAACAAACAGTAAGCAAAAATTATGAAAATTTTACTAGAATGGAAACATGATTCAATGAAGCTACAATAATATTTTTGGAATTTTTTGACAAAATATGATTTTTTTTATAGATTTTTAGTGAAAATAGAGCGACAGTGAGTAATTAATTCTTAATTAATCCACAATATCAAATTAATCAAAGTGCGAATTATCCCAAAAAGGTTTCATATAGAATCCAGGAGACTTGAAATTATGCAAAAATGATGTATGTGGATTTATTTAAAAATCAAATAGTCGTATCACTCTATAATTTATTCCAGGCACAACACAACTCCACTTTGGATGAAATTTGGATAGTATCTTAATCACATATCAAGGCATCATTCCTAATTTTTGTGGAATTTTTAGGGCAACAATATGTGAGATATAAATTTAAGAGCACATAATGGGTAAAATATGCAGAATTTCAATTAAATATTTTTAATTAATTACCCAAATATCAGAAAAATATAAATAAAAATCCACAAGGTAGAGAATTAGTTGCTCATCACAGTGATATTTTTCATAGAATAAAAACATGCAATATTAAGGTTCAAATTAATCCATAAAGACAAGGGCGCTCATGCAAATTCTAGAAAACTACTTGCAAAAGAAAACATGCACAGGGACTGTTTTGTAATTACAGAAACTTATAGGAAAACATATACAATTTTTACAAAATAAAAAAAATGAAAATCAAATTGACCTTTTTCTTCCTTGAGCACGATGGGGGAACCCAACAAGGGTGAAGTCGGCGACGGCGGAAGAGGGCGGCGACGGCGTGCGGCGGTGGTGCAGAGGCGTGCCACGTGCGGGTGGCGGTTGATGACGCCGGGCGGCTGCGGTGGGAGTTGTGGCGTGCGGCGGCGTTGGGAACTCCCCACCGCTGCTGCGGTTTATTTTTTATTTTATTTTTGATTTTTTTAAAAAAATTACTACTTTGAAATTTTTTATTTTAGATTTTTTAAATTTTTTTAAATTAGATTTAAAACAGGAAACAAATATGTATATAAAAAAGGGGGAAATGGCAAATGGTGGAGATGGTGTGGTGGAGTGATATAAAAATGATGGTGACACAACAAAGGGCACAATATTAGATAAAATAAAATAACAAGAGAAATGAGAATGTATACTTACCTGATTCTTCGCCGGATTGGCGGAGCAGCTACGCTGAACTCCTGTCGTCGCCTCAATCCAATTGGCGAAATCAAAATCGAAAAAGCTACGCGAGCTCGATGGGGAACTCGTGACGCGGAACGGAGCTCCGCGGATCTCGCCTGAAGGAGGTCGTCGCTTGAGGAAGATGCCTCGCCGCTGTCACCAACAAAACACTCCAATGTCTCTCCTTTTTCTATTAGAATGGCGGATAGGCAAAAAATGAGGACGGAGATGTGTATAAAAGAGATGGAAGGAATGGAGGTTAGAATGGAAGTGGAGTAGAATGGGAGGTTAAATTAGTGGTGGAGTTGAATGGGAAGTTAGATGGATAATGGTGTTGAATGGAGGTTGACGAAATAAGTGAAGTTAGTGTAGAGAATACGATTAGATAAAAGAAAATAAAAGTAGGCTACTAAAAAGAGAAAATAAAATAAAGAGAAGAAAAAGAGTGGGGAATTTACAAAATAAGACAAACACTGTGTACATTTTTTCTTTTCTTTTCTAGTTTATATATATATTTTATATTTTTAATAAAAGATATTTACAATAGAAAATACAATAAAATACTAGAAATAAAATACAACAAAAAATTGATTTTTTTAAATTTTTAATGAGTAAGAATAAAAAATAAATAATGGGAAAACAAAAAATATGTGCAATAAATACAATGTACACCGAGGTCCCAAAACCCAACTTTTGCAAATGAGCTCCGTTTTTAATGAAACCACTTCCGTTGGATAGATAATTTTCTAATTTGAACTTTAAAAGTGAGTTTGGTGAATTTGGAGTTCATATGGAGCAGAAATCTGGCCTGGAAGTTGGACTTTACGGCTTTTTATCTTTGGGATCTAGGAGCACTTATTTGAGGTAAACTTTATTTTATTTTTTTGTATTTTTATATCATTTTTATGAACAAGATAGAGAAAGAATTAGCCAAAAAGGTGTTAAAATTAAATAATTAAAAATACATGAAGTTTTGGGCTATTTACAGGTGAAAAACTCCTTTATTTTTGCGGCTTTTTATTGTTAATTTATTTTGTACAATCTAATATACAATAGTTAGTGTGTTTTATTTACAAGAGTCATTTTGTTAATTTATTGATTTTATGGACATTTTTCTGGGATTTTACTTGGGGATTTTGATAAGATCAAGATATTGAGATGATGAATCATGGATTCATCACCCCCCTATACTTAAACTTTGCTAGTCCTCGAGCAAATAAAGAATGAATAAGTTGGATTAACCCCTGACTGTGCATGTGAATACAAGACTTGATCCGTTCAAGAACTCTCAGTTTTAAAGATCCTAAAATTCTAAGCTGAACCAAGCTCTAATCAAAAGACATCCAATTTCCCTAATCGTTAGACTCTCTTTGTATACATATATAGTAAGGATATGACTTAAGTGTTGACCGCAGTTACAAGAGTAAAGTCACAACATCATCCAAGGTTCCAGTCCAAGAGACTCTCCTAAGGACCCGATCCTCAACACTAGGGAATAAACCATTTCTTGCATCCAATCCACCGTCTCTTTATTTGTCAGACTTGGAAGCGTAGATGGAAGGCCAGTTGATGGAGGGCATGGGATTGTGTCATTTCTTCTCTCCCTCTCATTGGAACAAGGATCCTCTTGAGTGCCTTATTACGCACGCATATTTTTGGTGTTGATCAGTGCGTCCGTCAAGAGAAGTTGGAGCCGTCTGCACTTGTTTTCATGGGAGTACACCGGGGTGTGCCTTTTTGAGTATCTATTATACCTTCTACACCCAGACTTATAGCATTTACGATGCAGAGCCCTTTTTTGGTGCAAGCCCGACTCATGGTCCTAATAGCGGTGGTCCAAGTAGACACTTTGAAATGGTTGGGAGCGCTTGCCTTTGGTGGAAGCTCTTTTGATAATTGACTTGGTGGAATGAGAGCTTTTCTTTATCATTTCATTGCTTTTAGTATTTTTGGCTAGCCCACTGCTTTTACCAAGAGTTGGCGCACACTGATCAACATTTTTTATTTTATCACACCCTGGCACATATGTAAATATCAAGAGATAGTACAAAAACCATGTTCTCATACTGGCTAAAGGTGCTGACACTCTGGTTTCATAAAGCCTTCATTGATTTTATCCCATCCTCGAGCATCATCAAATCAAGTCCAAACTCAAATCCCCCATCCCAGTTCCTCAAGTGAAATTTCAACTCATCTCATCATAACTGCAGTCGTGTATGTGAGGTGCTGATCATATTCTTAAGGTGGAGACTAAGCATGCAATATAGCACACAAATCTTTCAAACTGGGGAAATGTGAATAATTAAGTCCAAGACCCTAATGACTAAGGCTGGTTAACTCAAAATATCAAGACCTCATAAACCAAGTGTTCTTGAACATCACTAGTCTTGCGTGAAAAGTGAACTGTGTCAGGGATTAAACCAACTTAATAGTTAGTGTTTTTTTTAGAAAAAGTTTTTTTTTCAAACATATTTTTTTAAAAAAACAAATGAAAAGAAGAAAGTTTTATTTGAAAAGTTTTGTTTTGTTTTTTTTCAAAAGTGTTTTATTTTTTTGAAAAAGACAAGTAAATAAGAAAGGATTTTTTTTGAAAACTTTTTTTAAAGCAAATAAGGGATTTTTTTTGAAATATATATTTTAAGAGATTTTTGTTTGTTTGTTTTTTTTTTGAAAAAGTTTTTTTACCCACCCCATAATTATTATATAATATATACAAAAATACGTGAAAGTATGAGCTATGGGTAAAGTATATATTTAATATATACACGCCCCCCTATACTTAGCATGTGCTATGTCCTCATGGCACTAAGTAACAAAAAGCCATAGCTCGTACTAAGTATAAGTGGGTGAAAAGAATAGAAGAATGTGGGAGAATACACAGCGGGTATCGCCCCCCCTATACTTAGGCTTTGGTCAGCCTAAGTATTGGATAGAGCACAAGATTGGGGAACCGATGAGAGTGGAAAGGAATATACAAGAAGAAATGGAGCAACTCGGTTCACTCACCCCCTATGCTTAGGATCTAGTCATCCTAAGTATAGCCACAAAGTGAAAATGATACGGAACTGGGGCAAGTGATGCGAATCACGGGAGAGGGAGGAAAATAAAGGGAGGAAAATCTATACAAGGAAGAGTGAGAATATACAAGGATCAAGAAGGTTTGTGACGGACCTTCTTGCGGGAACGGGGAGGTGGGTAGTATACACATGTGTCGCTGTCAGAATCGTTCTCCGAAGAATAATAGTGAGGTGTAGGGAACGTCCAACGGGGGTCGACACACGGCTGCTTGCTCAAATATGGCTTCAGAACAACCGAACTAAGCTCACTCATATAGATCACCTCATCCGGACCTGATGAGGACTCCTCAGAAAGCTCCTTCTCTGGTATGTCGAAGGTAACTTTCTTAGACGTTTTTCTAGAACCTGAAGCATTAAGAGGAAGAGGAGAGTGATACGTCTGGAGGAGTTCGGGGGAACACCTCGAAGAATCAATACTCTTCTTCTTCTTGCCAAATGATCAACTAGATGATGGAGCAACTGATTTATCAAGATTGGTCAATTTGGTCCCAGTTGTCTCTTTTGGTGTAGGTCTTGGATGTGGTGTGTGTGAGGTACTGACCAGACGTTCATCATCAGATGAGTCACCATATGCATTGTAATACTCCTGCAGGGTCAGCACACATCTCTGGTAAGGCATAGTGTTCTCAGTTGACTTGACATTGTTCAGCTCATGCGTCGAATCATCTAAATAGTCAAGGAAATCAGAAATGATCATGTCCGACTCAGGGACGGATTCTGGTTGTGAGTCATCTCTAGAAGCTGTCACAGTTGTGGGGATGCAAGCAGTGGGTGATGTGGAGGTGTAGGGAGTCTCTGAACCAATGGTCGTTTGAACAGTCGGTATCTCGGGTGTAGTAGAGAGACGGGACTCGACTGTCTCTCGAAGGTCATGACTGTCTATGACTTTACAGGTTACCTTGGAATATCGTGTGTCCTCAAAGATCGGGTGAGGTCGGAGTGCTCCTAATGCAGATAAATCGATCTCCCGAGTCTCGCAATCTATAGTTGCCTTAGCCAAGGCTAATAACGGCTTCCCCAGAATGATCGGAGACTGGGTGAACTCTCCTCGGTGCTCAATATCAATGATCATGAAGTCCACCTGTAATAGAGCACCTTGGAAAGTAACGATGTCGGAAATGGTTCCTCTCGACCGTTTAACAGATCGATCCGCCAACTGAGTGATCTCTCTTGACTTCTTGGCAGATCCGAGTTTAAGCTTGGCAAACACGGAGGTCGGGAGGATATTAATCGGTAAGTCATCATCGATTCTTGCATAGGTGAATGTGGTATCTTTGATTTCACAATCGAATCTAGGTAACCGCTTTACTCTGCGGCTCTTGGTTTTTCTCCCTATCATCAAAGATGTGTCCATAGACACTATATGTCTCTCAGTCCTTGTTCTTTTATTGCCCGACCTTTTAGGCATCAATTTACTTCTCATAAATCTTTTAAGGTCGAAAAAGTGTTCAATAACCATTATTAAGGGAAGCTCAAAAATCAACTTTCTATCCAATGCTTCCCTAACCGCAGGATCCAATTTTTTTAGATCTTTTCATTTTTCAATTTTTGTGGTATTTTCTGAGTTTTCAATTTTTTTGGTCTTTTTGGTAAGTGAAGGAGGACTAGGAGAATGTACATACTCTGGTTTGGAGGGAAAGTGGTTAGTAGAAGAGGGAGGTAGAAGGGACTCCAGCTGTACATGATGTGTGGTCAATCCGGTGTCTTCTAGGTTTTTAAAATTCAATCTGAAAAATCCATGATCCGTATTCCTACCTGGACTCTTAATCGGTCTAGAGATGTCATCCTCCAATAAGTTCTCATGACACATCCTGAGAGAAGTCTGCTCAGTTGGAGGATACCGCTGAGAACTGGGGCACTTATACTCAACACACCTTGACTGAGGCGTGTAATACTGGGTTGAGTATGGCCTATCTGTATGGCAGATTTTGGTCGGAGCCTCATAAGGTGGAGTCAGTAGACAGGGGGTGTGTAGATCGATCACATGAATCCAATCCCCTGTATATGTCGGCTTTCCAAATGGGTGATATGAAGGTTGGTCAATGTGGTCTCTATCAATCAGGTCAATCAAGTCAGGAAGATCGTACGGTGCAGACCTCTCCATTCGGTTTGTCTAGTCGACCATGTTGTACCCTAAGGTTAAGTCGGGATGTGTATATGGAAATTGTTGTTCTGTCCCAACTCGAGGTGAAAGTGAGGTTTGTGGGGTCAACTGATTATGCCAATCATTCATCTCAGCAGTCTCTTGCTCTTCGATTTGTTCCTTGATTCCAGCAAGCGGACGAGAATATAGTGAGTCAATCCAGGGTGGTTGTGGGTCAGGGGTGCAAGAATGTGGGGTAGGTGAGAAGGATGAAGAAGTGGAGAAGTCAGTCGGAGTTCAGACTTTGCAGTCGGTGTATAGGTATGAGGAGGAATAAGTGGATGGAGATGATCGGAATATGGTCGAAGAAGGGTGACTTGGATATGATGACCAAAATTCTGACATCTTGGAAGGGAGATGGGAGAATGAAGCAGATCGAGGAAGAAAGCGTGCAAGTGCACCGAATAACACACAAAATAAACAAACAAACACAAGAGCAAACCCTGAGTTCACCTACTCAACACAGTGATGGTCGCAGAAGTCCGACCGTTTATCTTTTCAGTTTTAATTAGGTGATAAATCAAGATATAAGTCCAATTACGCAAGGCTCAAAAGTAGGTTTTGAGCACTATCCTAGGGATGTGTCCTCACCTCTCAACAATCACAATTAGCCAAGCATACAATGAGGGTTTTTCTCTCCCAAAACAAGTGTTAGTTTTAGTCCAATTTTTTTGTCAACTATGATTAGCAGTCCCGATTTTAAGTTTGGTTATCACTTGATTAGTCCACCAAATAAAGCACGCCTAACGATCAGTCCTGATTTCCTTTTAACCTAAGTTTCAAAAACCAAGGGGAGGGCGTCGAAAAAAATCAATGCAAATAGTGAAATCAATGATGCATGCCCAGTTCAGAAGACTTACAGTGATCCTCACGCTCTACATGCGGGATGCAAGGAATAATTGAAATTTTATACTATATGAATGCAAACGAGAAAACCGTTCCTAGACAGGCAGTTCTATTAGCGAGTGATGAACAAGTTAAATTTGACTAATAGCCCTGCGGTCTAAGTGTGTCTCGTTAAATGTGATGTGTGGTCCTAAAAATTTATGAGCACAAGCAATAAATATATTCTAATAAAAATACTCTAAGAGCCGTGAGTGCAAGTCCTAATCTACGTCAACCAACCACACGACCACGAGCGGGTCCAATGTCCAGTCCGGATACAAGCGCGAGCTCTCAAACAAGAGCCGTTATAAAGGACGAATTACCTAAATTATTACAACACAATAATTACAAAATTTTCTCTCAAAAATAAATTAATTCTCCTTGATCTTCAACAGTCGGCGCGTGTCACGTCCGTCGACCTCCAATGCACTCCAACTCCACCGGGCTCTCGCAAGGAAAATGAAATTTATATTAGAGAGATAAAAACAAATATATACAAAAATAAGAGGAGAAAAGAATGACAGAAAAATGGATTAATTACAAAGTGGCTTGGGGTCAGACTACCCGAGTAAATGAAAATCTAAATCCAAATTTTTAAACTAATCCCTAAGCCGTTTGCCTCCCCGACAACGGCGCCATCTGACGGGTCGCTAAATGCGTATTTTAACCAGAGCACGTTGTAGTACGTGTACTTAGTAAATCAGTTAGAACCGAGAGAAGATCTCTGTGAAGAGTGTCTCGGCTTAATTTATATCCCGGACAAGTTCGGGGTCGAACACAGGGAGGCAAAGGAACAACTTTGGGATAAATTCAAAAATTAAGATGTAGATTTCCAATGTGGATTTTTGTTGTATTTTTTTGATGCAAAAACAAATGCCAATGCAATTGTGGACGAATCAAGACAATAATAAAACGCACAACAAGGCCAAATTAATTTCAATGTCAAATTAGTCCAATTTAGCCAAATTATAATTTTCCTAGAATCCTAATCCAATGATGAACACAAAACACATTTTTTGTATTTTTAGGAATTAAAATGCAATAAATAAAAATACACACTTTTTATGGGGTTTTTCGCAATTTTTCGAACAAACAGTAAGCAAAAATTATGAAAATTTTACTGGAATGAAACATGATTCAATGAAGCTACAGTAATATTTTTGGAATTTTTTGACAAAATATGATTTTTTATAGATTTTTTAGTGAAAATAGAGCGATAGTGAGTAATTAATTCTTAATTAATCCACAATGTCAAATTAATCAATGTGCAAATTATCCAAAAAAGGTATTTTCATATAGAATCTAGAAGACTTGAAATTTTGCAAAAATGATGTAGTGGATTTATTTAAAAATCAAATAGTCGTATCACTCTATAATTTATTTCAGGCACAACACAACTCCATTTTGCATGAAATTTGGATAGTATCTTAATTCCTAAATTTTGTAGAATTTTTAGAGCAACCATATGTGAGATATAAATTTAAGAGCACATAATGGGTAAAATATGTAAAATTTTAATTAAATATTTTTAATTAATTACTTAAATATCAGAAAAATATAAATAAAAATCCACAAGGTAGAGAATTAGTTGTTCATCACAGCGATATTTTTCATTGAATAAAAAGATGCAATATTAAGGTCCAAATTAATCCATAAAGATAGGGGTGTTCATGCAAATTCTAGAAAACAACGTGCAAAATAAAACATGCACAGGGACTATTTTGTAATTACAGAAACTTATAGGAAAACATATGCAATTTTTATAAAATAAAAAAATGAAGATTAAATTGACCTATCTTCTTCCTTGAGCACGATGGGGGAACCCAATAAGGGTGCAGTCGGCGGCGGCGGAAGAGGGCGGCGCCGGCTTGCGGCGGTGGTGCGAAGGCGTGTCGTGCGCGGGTGGCGGCTTGGACGGCGGTGGGCGACGCGGGGAGGGCCGCTGCGCGCGGCGGTGGCGTGGTGGCTTGGTTGCAGCATCGGGCGTCGCAGGGGTCCCCGGCGGCTGGAGGTGGTCAGGAAGCAGGTGGAGGGGCGGAGCTGGTGCGACACCTTACCCCGCGTGCGGGCGGAGGAGCGGCGCCGGCGGTTGATGATGCCGGGCGGCTGCGGTGGGAGTTGTGGCGTGCGGCGGCGGTGGGAACTCCCCACCGCTGCTGCGTTTTTTTATTTTTTTTTTTTGTTTTTTTAAAATTGTTGCTTTGAAATTTTTTGTTTTAATTTTTTTATTTTTTTAAATTAAATTTAAAACATGAAATAAATATGTATATAAAAAAGGGGAAAATGGTAAATGGTGGAGATGGTGTGGTGGAGTGATATAAAAATGATGGTGACACAACAAAGGACACAATATTAGATAAAATAAAATAACGAGAGAAATGAGAAGGTATACTTACCTGATTCTTCGCCGGATTGGCGGAGCAGCTACGCTGAACTCCTGTCGTCGCCTCGATCCGATTGGCGAAATCAAAATCGGAGAAGCTATGCGAGCTCAATGGGGAACTCGTGACGCGGAACGGAGCTCCGCGGATCTCGCCTGAAGGAGGTCGTCGCTTGAGGAAGATGCCTCGCCGCTGTCACCAACAAAACACTCCAAGGTCTCTCCTTTTTCTATTAGAATGGCAGATAGGCAAAAAATGAGGATGGAGATGTGTATAAAAGAGATGGAAGGAATGGAGGTTAGAATGGAAGTAGAGTAGAATGGGAGGTTAAATTAGTGGTGGAGTTGAATGGGAAGTTAGATGGATAATGGTGTTGAATGGAGGTTGATGAAATAAGAGAAGTTAGTGTAGAGAATATGATTAGATAAAAGAAAATAAAAGTAGGCTACTAAAAAGAGAAAATAAAATAAAGAGAAGAAAAAGAGTGGGGAATTTACAAAATAAGACAAACACTATGTACATTTTTTGTTTTCTTTTCTAATTTATATATTTTTATATTTTTAATAAAAGATATTTACAATAGAAAAATACAATAAAATACTAGAAATAAAATACAACACAAAATTGATTTTTTTAATTTTTAATGATTAAGAATAAATAAATAAATAATGGGAAAATAAAAAATATGTACAATAAATACAATGTACACCGAGGTCCCAAAACTCAACTTTTGCAAATGAGCTCCGATTATAATGAAACCACTTCCGTTGGATAGATAATTTTCTAATTTGAACTTTAAAAGTGAGTTTGGTGAATTTGGAGTTCATACAGAGCGGGAATTTGGCCTGGAAGTTGGACTTTACGGCTTTTTATCTTTGGGATCTAGGAGCACTTATTTGAGGTAAAAATTATTTTATATTTTTTATTTTTATATCATTTTTATGAACAAGATATAGAAAGAATTAGCCAAAAAGGAGTTAAAATTAAATTATTAAAAATACATGAAGTTTTGGGCTATTTACAGGTGAAAAACTCCTTTATTTTTGCGGCTTTTTATTGTTAATTTATTTTGTACAATCTAATATACAATAATTAGTGTGTCTTATTACAAGAGTCATTTTGTTAATTTATTGATTTTATGGATATTTTTCTGGGATTTTACTCGGGGATTTTGATAAGATCAAGATATTGAGATGATGAATCGTGGATTCATCAGTCACGACCGACAAGAGTCATGTGTGCATCTCAAAATGTTATAGTTTGTCAGTTGAGGTAACTTGAACCCAGCCCTGAGTCTCAAAGAATTAAGTCCTAATGGGGAAGAAGTACCTTAAACATAGTTCCCATAAGGTTCTAGTGCAGTTAGGTGCAGTAAGGTCCGACCAAGCTCCAATCTTCGACTTTATTTGACTAGTTCAATCATCAAGCTCAATTCTAAAGAATGATATGCAAATGCTATGTACAATGCAGAAAGGATGATGCAATTTTTCAAAGAATTTGAAAATGAAAAGAATTTTTACACAAATAATTTTGCAAAAGAAAGAATTTTGGCATAAGAAAAATAAAATATGTACAACTATTTACATAGACGTGCCACTTTTTATTCATTTATAAGGGTTAGAATTTTTAGAATTACAGGTTTTCACAAGTTTTTTTTTTAGGTCTATATGTATAATTGGGAAAGAAATTTATATATAATTATATTTATCTAAAGATGCATTTATTTCTCCAATTTATTTGAAAATAATTTTGAAAACTATAGTACAAAATAATTTTTGCAAATATTTACAAACATTTGAAAGCCATTTTGCAACGATTTTTCAAACAGTATACATAAATTTTTCAAACTATTTTTACAATCATTTTCAAAGTCAGTTGCAAATAGTTTTTTCAGATCTTTTATTTCACTTAAAGAAAAGAATTTTTGCAAATCAGAACATTTTTACAAAGGTTGAAAATATTTCACAAAAAGTTTTCCAAACAGATCACACCATTTTTCAAATCATTTTGCAAAAATATTTTTAACCCTATTGATTAATTAATACATAGAAAAAGAATTTGAGGAATGAATGTTGTTATTAATTTTTTTAATGAATTATGTATGTATAGTATTTTAGCCACATTTATTATTAATTATACGAAAGTACGAGTTATGGCTAAAGTATATACAGAGTATATATGACCCCCTATACTTAACATGAGCTATGTCCTCATAGATCGAAATGAGAAAGAGAATACATAACTCGTACGGAGTATAGAAAAGCTTATACTTCAACAACTGGAAACGAAATGAGAGAATGAAGAGATAAATGAATAAGAAGGTGACCTTCCCCCTATACTTAAGGTCAAATAATCCTAAGTATAGCTGACTGTACACAAGGTAGGGAGGGTCAAGGGTGGGAATAAATAGATCATAGCTAGGTCTATCTCCCCCTATATTTAGGGTGAGATATACCTAAGTATAGCAGAGCAAATCAACGAGAGAGAAGACAGTGGAGGGGATCAAAGAATGAAAGATTCCAGGGTGCACATCCTCCTATACTTAGGACAAAGTACGCCATAAGTGCAGAAGACTGACAAAAAGGGGCGACACCTTTTCTGTAGAAAATGAAAAATGAAAACGAAAAGAAGAAAAGAAGAAAATAAGAGAAGACATATATATACATATAGATGAAAAAGATCGTAAAGGATGTAGACATCACTCCCACTATACTTAGGGTGAAAGATCCTAAGTCTAAGCAACGACAGGAGTGATGAAACAGAATGGAGATGGAACAACACTGTGTGTACCCCCTATACTTAGGACTATATACGTCCTAAGTATGGACACAAAGATATGGTGAATGATCTGAGGTACACATGACGTACGAGACAAAGAATTAATGTAAGACAAAACACATATATACAACAAGGTGGACTGGTGAAGTGCAGGACGGTATCCGTCAAGTGAATACCATGCTCTCGTCATTGTATCCCCGTGAGAACGATGATGCAATCAAAAAGTGAAAAGACATCCGAATATACAATCAAGTGGGTGTCGTCTAGCGGGGAAAATAAATCAAAAGGTGAGACAGGGTTCGGTAGCGGAAAGGAGAGCATTGGCTCATAAGGAAAGAATGAATGAGCTGAGCCGATACTGTAATACTTGGAGGAAGAAGAAATGATATAGACTCCTCTAAGTCAATCATGGTTTCATAGATGTACAGAAATTGAGAAATAGGAGACTCTTAATGCAGCGGCGTGATATCCGACGGTCATAAAGTCAGAACGATCAGGGACACACTGAACACCACAAGACATGGCTCAACCCTGCGAGGGTCGTCAAGGTGAGCAGACTCATATGAGTCAAAGATCTCAGAATAATCATAAGACTCAGCTCCGTGCTCCTTCAGATAGGAGACACAACCAGGGAGGAGACCGAGTACACAATTCAGAAGACCCAACTTTATGACCATCATAAGGGAGACACCATAAGTGAAGCCGAGCATCTAGAATATGGTGTACCCTCCCGCAGATAACCCACAGGGAGTAGTACATGCCAGATAATGAATAATCAGATAGAGTTCACCCTTACAAGGGTCATCAAGGCGAGCGGACTCCAAAGGAGTCAGATCCATCAGACAGATCATCGGAAGCGGTCTCGGTAGGCGACAGGTCGGCTACCAGCAGAGGAGACCGACGGATTAAGAAAATGTGACAGCGTCCTGTAGACAATCCTCAGGGCACGTAATGCCAACTATGCAAAGAATAATCAGAGAGAAATGGCTCATCCTTGCAAGGACCGTCAAGGAGAGCAGACTCAAAGGAGTCCAGTCAGATAGGTCCCCAGGATCCGACATATCAGATACCACAAGAAGGTAGTGGGGTCCAGGAATATATCAGATGACTCGGTTTCGTGCTCCGACAGCTTGGAGACACCATCAGCAGGTGGAATCGGGCATAAAGAATAGGTTGCATTTTCCCGCATATAGTCCTCACGGAACAAATGCAAACTAAGTAATGAATAGTCAGATCATATCTCAGCCTTGCAAGGGTCGTCAAGGAGAGAGGGCTCGAAGGAGCTGGATCCATCAGACGGATCCTCAGAGGAGGTCTCGGTAGGCGACAGATCGACTACCAGCAGAAGAGATCGACAAATATAAAAATATTAGTCTCTCGTAGAAAACCCTCAGAGAGCACTATGAACTAGTCAGTGAATAATCAAGAAAGTGATAATTATCCTTGCGAGGACCGTCAATGAGAGAATACTGAAAGGAGTCAGTGGATGCGGTCTCGTGCACTAACAGATCGGGCGCACAATCAGTAAGGGAGGCCAAACAAACGAATCAGACGATGCGGTTTTGGGCTCCAACAAGGAGGAGACATAGTTAGTGAATGATACTGATCGTAAAGAAATTGTTGCATCATATTGCAAATAGTCCTCGAGGAGTGATGCAAACTAGGTCAATCAAATTGTGAGAATGCTGGCATCACATCTCAGGTCCTCAAAGTTAAGCAATCATCAATCCTTAGGAGGGTATAAGATCATGAGGGACAAAAGATCAATCTCATTAGTCACAATGCTTCCTCTAGTCTATCCAACCAGCTGAGATGGAGTAAAATATAAGCAGAAATCCTCTAAGTGCCACGGGTGGATGGGATAGTCAGGAGATTGAAGAAGGATTAGTCAACAAGTTGAGGGAGATCATGTGGGTTCCGATCACTACCTCCTTGAAGTCCAAATCATCACAGTCAATCAATCTTCTGAATCAAGATAGAAGGAACCTCAAAATATATCGGTTATTCATAGCTCATGAAATCATCATCAAAGCATTATAATACATCACATACTCAATCTGGTGTGTGGGATCGAAAATCCTCAATAACGAGTCACACCTAGTCATTGTGCATCATCAAAGTCCTCAATAAGCTCCTATGCACACACCGGAAGTCAAATCCACCAAAGCACCATATCACTCTCAGCATCCTCAAAATGTGCCCGACTTACACTAATAATCAATGGGATCCAGAAATCCTCGATGTGGGATATCCTACTAACACAACATTCCCGGGTAGAAGAAGAATGATACGGGGATACGAGGAGGGTGGGCATGGAGAGATAGGAACAAAGACAAAATTGTGTGTTCCACACAAGGCGGGAACACATCCAAAATTGAGAGGGTCTCCTCGAATCAGACTAGATATGGGTGATGTGGGTAAGGAGGAAAGCCGCAAAATCCGGCGAAGACGATGAATCTCAAGACCCAATATCACGACTCAGATGCAAATGAGGAGGTAAATATGGACAAGGGAGATAGAAGTACTCAATGATGAAAATACGCACACACAGAGGACTGAAGACTCAAAGATTAGATGAAAATGCCAATGGACTCGAAGTCACAATCAATACACAAAGCAAACCCCAAGTTCACCTACTCAACATGATGAAGATCGAGATGTGGTCTTTTTATCTTGTCGATTTTAGAGTTAGGTGATAATCCAAAAGTTGTACACACCGAAGATAGCCTTGGGATTTGGGTTCTAATCCTTAGCATGTACGTGAGAATAAAATGAGCATACAAGGAGGGGTTGCTCTCCCCAAGAAAAAGAATCCATTACATTTTATTTTAGAGATCAAGTAGATTTAGCAGTCCCGATTTTATTTTGGTTATCACCTTTTTTGTTTACTTTTCCATGCACGCCCTATCGGGGTTTACAATTCTATTTGACATCATAGGTGAGCAAAATTAGAGGGAGAAGGTTGGAACAACCATGCAAGTCAGATATTGATGATGCATGCAAAGTCAGAAGACTTGTAGTGCTTCCCAGCTCTCTCTATGCGGGATGCATAACAGAATTGAAATCCTTACTATATGAGATACAATCGTATGAAATCACCCTAGATGAGATTATACTATTAGCGTGAAGCACCATATTGCAAAATTTGACTAAGTCCAAAACACGGTATATAGGTACATGCAATGTTTATTAGGTATTTGGCCTTAATCTATCGAGCAAGCACATCCTAAGCTAGACCTCATTCACACAAAATAAATAAAACAAAATCGAAAAACAAATAAACAAAATAAACCGAGAAAAACACGAAAAAACCAGCGAGGCCCCCAAGGGAACAATCCCTCATGCAATGGATCTCCTGAAGTCGAAGCACCTGTGAGAGTCCAAATTATTACAATTAAAATTTCACTCTCTCTCATTTGAATATACATAATAATAAAAAATACAAAAATTATGGACTGGTCTTCAAAAATTATTCTCCATCCGCTCTTGATTCTCTCTCCTGTCAGCTGAGCAAGAAAGAAAGACTCCGCCTTGCTTGGGTGCACCAATCCTCCTAAGAGGTCCCCCGTCGCGCCACAGTCTCTCGCAAGAAATTCAAACATGAAGGAGTGTCAGACGGTTCATAGTAATATCAAATAAGAAATGCAAGAAATAGATAAATACAAAGTAAACAAACAAAGAAGAGATAATAGACAAAATCAAATAATCTCTGAACGGCGCCAGCAACAACGCCATTTGATAAACGGGAAAAATTAGGCCGAAGTCGTGTCAATTCACAAGGCGGAAGGACAGTCGCTGATGTGACCTTAGACAAAAGCTATGTTTGGTCAACAATTAACCCACAACAAGAATAAAGCAATTAAATATCGAAAATGTGGAGTTAAAATTTATTATAACTCTACAACAAATGTGTATAGCGTGTAAGTATGTGTAGAGGTCGAACACAAGGAGCAAACAGGAGGAGGAGGCAAAAATAATGCTCAAAACTTTGTCTTTTATCTCATGTCCATCTTATTATTTTTGTGGGTTTTTAATTTTATATTTTATATTTTATTTTTGTTTTATATTTTTATGGGATTTTTACCCGGCAGACCCTATAATCTTTGTCAATTACCTCTATGACCTTTGAAACATCGTAATTCCTCCCTCACCCTCGTAAATTTGCTCCGTCTTACCCTACAAACCCTACCATTAAATTAACACATCTAGA